>RYFJ01004070.1:0-35334 GCA_003991445.1 Oryza meyeriana var. granulata | reverse complement strand
GAGAGAGATAGGGCCGTCAAGCTGGGCAGCTTCTTGGCACGCCCCCCTGGCTTTAGACCGAGTAATGGCAATAAAATTCAAAAGTAGGAAATGCATACCATTTAGCCTGATATAACGTTATGGGAACAGGGTACATGTATATTTGAATGTCTCCAGGTCAAGGCGCAAAGCTGGCTCGGGCCGCAGGAACTTATGCTAAAATAATTAAGGAGCCAGCCGCGACAATGTCTGTGCGGCTACATCGGGTGTTGACAAACTCATAGATTCCCGATGCGAGCTAACTATTGGTAATAGTTTCAATCCAACCATGGTGCGTAAGCTTAGAAAAGCAGGACAAAGCCGGTGGTTAGGCAGACGCCCATTGTTGGTGTTGCAAAATGACTCAGTGGATCATCCTCATGGAGGGAGGTGAGGGCGCACGAAAGGAGGTAGACTTCGGTGTCACCTTGGGGGAACCCAGCCAAAAGCAGGATTTCGGGCAGAAGTAGGTGGGGGTGGGGAAACGGCAGAATTTAGTTCATGTCCACGACGATGCTATATGATAGGGAAGTTTGTTGATGCCTGTCTGTTTAGAATAAAGCGAAACAGAGAAATCTGATGAAGGGCAGGGAAATTTGGTCACGTAGATCTTCTATTCGCGGGAATTCGTTGATTGTCCGTACTCTTTACAATGGAAAACTCTGTTCGTTGTAAGATCACTGAAGGAAAGGTTTGGTATCATTTGGAGAGTTTGCTTTTACACGGAGAACGAGACCCTATCAAACAAATGAGGAAAGGGCAGAAAGGGGAAAAAAGTAAGTCTAAGCGACATATGGCACGAAAAGGAAATTCCAATTTCGGTAATCCGAATCCCATAATAGTTTTTCTCATACCGAACCAGCCGGGTAATGATTTTTTCAAATCTTTGGGAGATGCTTCGTCCGAGTCCACGACTGGGACCAGAGAAGAAGAGATTTCCAGGCCCTTCAATGCCTCCCTCCGGATCACTAACTCGAAGAGCTTTACAAGTTTTCTGGCTGACTGTGAGACCTCGCGGGAGATCCCATGTGTCATGCCAGCCCGCCATCCCACCGGAAGCTGTGGTCAGTCATGTAGAGCGGCATCCGGTATCCCGCTAAATCTCCTGCGCAGCAGTTCCCCGCTCCAATGCCTGGAGCGGCAGCGGGAAGCAGAACAGAACGCCTCCTTCTTTTGATTGGGAGGGACGACCTTCTTCTTTGAAAGGAAAGTTCTCTACAAAAGGCCCGCGCCCTGTCACGCCAGATTCTGGACACATTGCCGTGATATATCTACTCTGAAGAATGGAGAGGAGCTCCGTGAAGAAGACTATCGCCACCATGCTTGATTTCATGTTGAGAGCCGACTCCAGTCCGACGTCAATCCCCGGGCGCTGAAGGAGCTCCTGAACAGACTCCAAAACGGTCGGGCCCGATCTCAAACTTCTAGGGCGGCAAGGACGATTCTCGACGAGGACTAGTGAGAGCTATAGTATGACTATGCATAGGATACAAAGGTTCAAAGACAGGATGTATTCCGACCCTTGGATGTTGATCGGCATATAGAGAAAGATGGAATTCCTTTGGTATAAGAGAAGGAAATCAAACGCGTTGTTTGAGAAGGAAAAGGGTAAACTAGAGAAAAATCCAAATAGGCTCCCCTGGACTCTACAGCGAGGACTTCTTTCTAAGCCTCAGCATAATTTGAATTTCTCTGACATTCCATGCTTTTTTTTCCGAACGGATCCTATAAAATATTTCACTTTTTCTATGATATCTCTATTTTAGGTATATCGGGGAATCCTCCCTTCATAGACGAAATATTCTTCATTCATGTCAATGCCAATTGAATCAATGTTATTAGCTGTCAATTTGAACTTTTTGGTATTTTCCGTTTCTTTGGATGATATGAATGGGTCAATCATTTGCTTCATTAGTTCCAACAGTGGCAAGCTGCGGAATCTGCTATTGGATTAGCCATTTTGTTATTTACTTTTCGAGTCCCGAGGGACTATTGCTGTCGAATTTATAAATTGCATTCAAGGTTAAACATAACTACAGGGGAGTTACCAAATAAAAGTTCTGTTCTCCTTTCGTTCTCTTCTTTTCTTTTTTCTTTTTGTTTGTTGCCCGAAAAAATAAGCTCTATAGGGCAGGAATTGTTTGCAGACCAGTTTCTCTTCTTTCCTTTTTGCTAATCCATCCGTCCGTCCTCTTTCCATTAGAGCGATTGTAAAGCAAGTGAGAACCTTTATAGCCAGTGAGCTAGTAAGAATCGCTTTCGAGACATCATAAGAAAAGGCGGCTAGGGCAGGGGTGCCATGTCTTTTAGAGGTTCCAAGCAATCCTCTTCCTTCAACTCCGTACCGAAGGCTATGTCCAGTAAGCCATTTCTCTGTTTCCTTGTTTCCCACCTCTGACCTTCTGCTATGACCAGTCCACTAAGTCAGGTATCTCTGAAAAGTCAGAACGGTCCCTCTTCCCTTCGTCAATAGAAGAATTCCAACATGCTTTCTTGAATCATAAACTATATCATAGATAGATGGGAAGCGATCCTTTCACTCAGGTAGAACTTTCTGCAACCGGGCCATTTCTTTCATTGGTTGCTTCACATCACGTCTTTGCCAACGCTACTCTAGCTAATCTCCGAGATATGATTCGAACAAGCAACTTCCATCGATCTGCTTTCTAACTTCCTTGTCTGACGACCAACATGAAGGGGCAGGAAGGCTTATTTACAATATAAACTATACCACCGAACCGTATATCCCAACTTTTCTACTTCACATTCCAGCTTTCGATACACAGAAGGAAAGCATCCCAACCTAGAGATGAAGCCAACAAACCACTATCTATATTTTTTGCCGACCACTCGCTAACCCGCGGGATTTCACCTATCTTTCTTGACTTTCTTTAATATTTCCATTTCCTCTCCCTTAGCAAAGTGTATTGATTTCTGATTTAAAACCAAATTTTCAGTTCGTACGTAATATCGAGTATTCCAAGATAAGAAGTGTACAGGTACCAAGGATACCCAGTAAAGGAGCTACCGTTGGGGAATGCGAATTCCCTATTGGAATAGATCTTGCTCTTTGTCGAAGATGGGGGCCGTCAAAAAAGCAGCCTATTTGATTGATGAGTCATTCATTCTTGTCGCCTACTTAGCTTCTCAGAAACTAAGGATGAGATATTTTTGAAAAACAGCTTTTTTGCTTTTGATATCCGCTTTTATGACTTATTGACCGTAGGCCAACGTTTGACTTCCTGGAAAAGAGTGATAGCGCCCCGTTCGGCCGAAAAATCCCATGCGAATGCACGGAAATAGAGGATCAAATAACAGGTTCAATAAGTGGGCTAGTCCTAGCCCTCCATTACGAGATCCTATCTCTCTCCGCAGGTTGAGTTATAGGTCGAAACATTCCGGTTTGGTATGAGACCGAACGAAACATTAGCCTGGGAAGAAAGGTTGATGTCAACAACTCACGCTGAATTCCTCTCAGTTCCTCCTTTTGAGACGTTTCGCGAATACACAAAAATACCTTAAAAAAGAAAGCCTCTCCCATAACATAATACAAAAAAAGAAAACATAAATACAAGCTCATCCATCAATTCCTATCTTTCATATCTGCATACCACCATGAACAAACTGATACCTAAAAAATATACAATAAAATTTATTTGAACATTGAACTGACGCTTCGAACGATTATCCATTTCCTATTGAACCTACATTGACAAATTACCGAGTACAGGACTGAACAACGTGAGACTGCATGTGTTTTAGTTCACCGGGATTCCTAAAATAGGCTAATAGTCTATCAAGGTCATGGAGTTAGGAGAAAGGTTGAGCTAGAAAGTGCGGGAAACTGTTTTATGAATATAAGAGCATCTTCCAAGTGCATCCTCGTGGTGCTGCAGGACATTGAATCAAGACTGAACTTGAGCATGGTTGCCTTCTTGCATTTTACGATCATACAAGAATGATGTATCTCTTTTTTAAGGAAAATAAGTGAAATTCTCCTCAATTGGATGAAGGGACACTTGATCAGCGATATGGTAACGGGGTAATCACCATTTCTCTTCAACCTCGTCATCAAGAGCAATCTGATTGCTTTTGATTCATCATACAATAGGATGACCGATAAGATAATGGTTACTCGGTTCTGTCAATGCTTTTTACTTTCGGAGGGAGAATGGCTTGTCTTTATTTTTTATATAGAGTTTAGAGACTATTAAGGGAGCAAGCTAAGAATCCTGCTTTTCCCATAAGAGAGTGGGATGCGTCTACAACTTGTCTCTCAATTGAATGTTTTCCTTTTTTACGCACCGCTCAACTTGTCATGTATATCGGTAAGGAACCCAGGGATATCGGGACGGGAACTTATCGATACCGATATCAAACTCAAAGTCTTGATTTGTCTATACGGATATGTAGGTATCAGCGAGGGCTGCTGTCATTTCATTTCTATCTGTACGTATGCAAGAGAGCCAGCAGTATCCAAGTCGGCAGGGCGTTGAATAAGCACTACTCTCATCCGCCTATTTCAGATTTGAACGCCATCCCACAAACAAAAGTAGTAGTGAATATTTCAGGATCAATGTTGAGGTTGTGTGCTAGCATTTGGTGCATTAGGGTCTTTGAAATTCTCATGTAGTCCTGAACCGATCAGTCTGCTTCACATGAGTTAAGCGCCGGATCAGTGCCTGATACTGCATCTTTTACCAAACTAAGACACACAAAGTCACAGAACTCATCCCAATTCATACTCTCTACCTTATTTTCTACAGATTGTAACCACATTTTAGCTTGACCGTGAAATACATGGTGGAGTAATCTTTCCAAGTAGTGTAAGGAGTGTGGAACATAAGAAAATATTTATCGCAATTCTTCTTCCACCACTTTGGATTGTCCCCATCAAAGATAGGAAAATCTGGCCTATTGGGTGCCGATCCACTCGATCCTATGCTATGCATTTTGTGAACCAAGGCGAGGTAAGATCATGAATACAAGATGGCGATGAGTCATGCCAAGTTTGGGGAGTGTTGCTCGTACCCTCATTGCATGTTTTAAAATAGGGCATACTGCCTGTGATTTACTATTGACTTCCAAGTCGACACGAGATTCTATTTATTGAATTGACAGCGTGAAAGAACAAGCAACGGATTGAGCGCACTAGCGCGAAAGCGTTAGCACGCGCATCCGTTTTCTTGCTCCTTAGTTTAGTCAAGTAGGCGAGGGCATTTCCATCGCGAGAGATTCTCTCCAGCCACAGGTTCCCCAGTGGTACGTCCGGGGTCGGTTCAATCAGTGCGCTATCAGTCCAGTACCATTAGCTCTCCAAGGGTAGCAATCCATTCTTTCGGGCAAGCCAGTTCAGTTCCTTTCTGGTAGCAGAGATCCCATATCAGATTAAGTAAAGGGATTACCTAGCTAGCGCATATCGAAGAGTTGGAGACTTCCTGCCACTATAGAAAAAAGCCGTTGATGGATCAATTTCTGTAGGTGGGTCTCAACTCGGATCGAGACATTCGGATTTGCCGATGAAGAGTACTGCCTTGGAGGGGTAGGGGTTGTAGGGGAAGAACCAACCTTTTCGGGTTACGGGAAGTCCTATCGAGCGACTGGATTAAAGCAAGAAGAAAAAAGTCAAAACAGCAACCTACCGACCCAGCGCAGTGCCTATGAAGAATAGTGAATGTAGACCGGATAGGAATTAGGACTCTTTAGGCGGAGTGGCTTTCTTGGAGGCCTGTCTTCTTCGAAACTCGAAATTCGTTTTTTCAAAAGAAACAGGGCTATAGCCTTTAGAAGGCCAATTGACATTGACTTTTGATAGTTCCAGTTGCTTACGAAGATCCAAGTCCAGCTACTTACGAAGAAGGGCAGACAGACTACGCCATTCCATCCCTGCAGACAGACTAACTAAGCGTGGTAGTCGAGTGAACGAGCTATCAAAAAGCTCTCGTTTTGTTGCGAGCTCCTTTCTCGAGGCAAGATAGTATACCTAAAAAAAGAATGGATTCGAAAAAAAACCATTCATGAAACTCATGCAGGAGCATGCGGTGGTCACATTAATGGACATGCGCTAGCTAAGAGAACTTCTTAAGTTAGGGTACTATTGGCTGGCTTACTATGGGGAAGGGAGAAGGCAAGCCGCGTATGGATTGATCCCTAATTCAGTTCTTTTTTTCGTGGTTTTCTTTCCATCTCACAACTTCCATTTCTTGAGCCGACCTTGCCCGCAGGAGGCGATCTTTGAATCGAATTGGATTTTTTGTCTGACCCTTACTTGAACTTCAAATCAATGATTCACTTCGTTTCGTGCGCCTATTTTCTTTTAACTTAATTAGATCGTAGAAGATAAGCAAGCGGGTTCGGGCAGTTAGTCCTATTTGAAGGTAAGAAGTTCGGGTAGTAAGGGCTAGGTTTATATAGGGGCTATATTTTTATATAAACATATGGTCTTGCTCATTTCCATCAAGGAATGGAGATTGGGTTGGTGTTTGGAAGGGATTCAGTAAACTGACCTTGGCCAACAAGCAGAAAAAGGGCTGACGTCTTGGGGCGCGCTAGCGCGCGTACTCTTCTTCTGCGAGACTCCATCCAAATCCACCACTTACTTGTTGGTTGGTGTTCCATTCTGTTATCTTAGACTATGCTGCCTTCTTCAATTCCATTCTTCGTCTCCCTAGTCGAAGTCTTCTTGCTGGCCCAACCCAACATACATTTTAGAGTGCCGTGCCAGGGCGATAGGCGCTCCGCAGTCACGCATGATCGCCAGAGCCTTTCTTGGCTATGTAAATATAGGGCCGGAATAAGTGAAAGATCCTCAAGAAAATGGATTAAGGTGGGCTTCGGATTTTTAATAATTTTTTCTTTTTTTTCTTTTTTTCATCAAGTTCTTGTTTGATCTGCCGCTATTATCACAATATCCCTCCTTTTAGGGTTAAAGCTATCAATGGTGAATCGATCATTCGCTATTCTTTTTTTTTTCGAAATGGAAGAAAAAGTAATGAAACCTGCGATGGCTACTGAATAACCTTCTTTGCTTTTTTAATACGAAACCCTTTGACCTTTTTCTTCGTTCGCCAAATCTTCTTCAGTTCTATCCAAGCTCGGTTTTTGTCTGAATCTTTGTGGAAGAAGAAGCGGTTCGCCAGCCGCTACATCCAGGGATCCCACAAAATCATTAAACCCGGCGGCTGCTCGCTCTTTGATCAGTGATTCACCGGCCACTAGATCGATGAAGAATCTCTCAAAAATCCGCTTTTTGATTCAGTGATTCACCAGCCACTACATTCTTGGATCCCACCTTATTCCCAAACCTGGTGGCTCGCTTGATTGGCAGTCCTGTAAGCTCATCTTGCATACAAATTTTGGGGGTACCAAGGCCTGCATCCACCAAGAACATTTCTTCCCTTAAGCGTAAGCGTAAAACTGAAGATTGTGAGGCGTTTCCACTACATAATAAGAAACTAGAATTAGATCTTGGAAATGATCGACTCCAATAGATGCTCATCATAAGCTTTTTTTCCCCCTATTCCTATTGATCAGAAGTATCCAGCAGCGCCACGCCAGAGTGACTTCCGAAGCGCTACGGACGGGACGAATCCGGCAGCCAGTTGCTGGCTCTGAATAACCAGCCCCAGCAATAAGCTAAATTCTTCCATAACATAACGGGGCGGGGTTGCGCGCGAGCCGAGTGACGTAGGTGCACAAGAGTACTTCGCGCCACAATCATCTCTTTTTTATAGTTCTACGGACCGATGCCTCCTGCTTCATCTGGTAAAAAAAGAGTCATAGATATGCCTGTAATTAGAAGGAAGAACCGCCATAAAAATCTTCCTCGTGTATCGTCTGTAGCAGAACTATGAACGGGAGCTAGCAATCCGGACCGTATTGAAAAGGTTCCTGAGACACAGCATGGAAGAGTCAAAATATTCAGGAGCGAGGTCCAAGAATGAAGAAGGGGTAGAATTACTGAATGAATACGAGCTGTGGCTAATACCCGAGGCATAAAAGACGCATTTTCTACGGGATCCCGAAACCACCAGCCACCCGACCTAATTCATGATGAGCCCACCAACTTCCTGGCGAGATGCCTACGGTTAAAAACAACCGACATGTCAAGATCCAAATTCGAATTGGTTCCTGGTCCTGGTCAGAGACCACTGTGTTCGCGCCGGCGGTCCAACAAAGAGGCGAAGTAGTGGTGTCTTTCTTTCCATTACGAACGACACGCTTCGCCTGCTCCCTCCCCGTGTCCATTAGCGCTCCTGTCCAGAGCGAAGAGAAGGCGAAAAAGCGCCGCCGAAGCAGCATGAGCAGGCTTCTATTGCTACGCAACAATAGAGCAGGCGCGCCGCCCACAAAATGTTTGAATGATCGGGGTAAAGAGCGAGCTTCTTATATGGGATCCGACGCATCCAGCAGAGCGAAGCAGCGTTCCATTCTTTTCGGCGGCATCCTTTCCGCATTGGCGGCGAGTGGAGTGCCACAATCCCATTCATCATTTTTGATCTACATAACCCAAAGCCATAGCACTGGCGACGTCTCCGGCATAAATGCAAGGAGGATGTATAAGCTGATATAGGATCTTGTGGAACAGGATTTGATTCTGCAAGCGGTTCGGTACGAACGAAGAAATTTCGAACAAAAGGATCGGAACTCGCTGATAGGAAAGGAGAGAAAAACAAAGCAATGCCAAGAGCTCCGTCAATCTGCTGTTCATCGATAGACGAAGCTCTCTCTTTTTCATCTCGTGCCAGATGTAACAAAAGATTAGTCCTTTTTCCTTCTCGCGAACCACGGGAGCGCCCAGCGCCCAGAAGAGCAAAGCTCATTTTCAAAACAGGGTCAAGCGGCGCATTAAAAGGGCTGGCCCGTTAAAAGGACGCTTACTTTGCGAACGAAGTTCAGAATCAACAAGGGTTCTCCGAACGAAGGGAGTGTACAACTGGGGCGCAGCCCACTTTTTTGTTGGAGAGATAGAATGGAGTTCTTCACGAAGTTCGAGACAAAGGAAAAAATCAAAGTTTCTCTATAGCCTCTTCGTTTTGAGACATTATGGCTTTGGGGTCGACCCCGGTAACAAAAAAGGAATCCATAAAACTTGGGATCCAACACCATGATAAAATACTACCCTCATGATTAGACCATGCCCCTGAGATTTGATAAAAAAAAGATGCATTAGCGGTTAATACGTTGTAATTAGATAAGTTTTTGGAATATGACGGAACGAAAGACCAAGGAAAGGAAGAAGAATGCACCAAAATGCAGGTGCTGCACCAAACGCTGGTGGTTGTTTCTTGTTGTAAGTGAATGCAACGAAAAGACCCGGAAATAACGAATAATGAGAAAATTCATTTATAGACATTTCGTGCTCATTTCCAAATTTCTGCTTAGTTATTCCCATCATCCGGTAACCACAGGATGATCCCAATCTCCTTTTAGTAATAGATCTTTTTGATATGTCTCAGTCTCAGCGGCAAGGAAGAGAAATGCATCGAGTCGTTTATCAAGAAAGTGGACGAGCATGGCGGTCCCTATATCTCAGAGGGGTGTACCACTGTTTTTTTTCAAGTCAGCTTAAGAGGTTCAAAAGAGAAAGTCACTCTCCTTATTCTTGGCTAGTGGAATGGAAGCAAGACTCTTTCCTATCCGCTTTGCCGAGGGGAGAGAACTAAAAGATAACTCAAGCTAGACAGAAAGGTGCAAAAGTCCACAGTTTCTTAAAGATCCTGTAAGCAAGTAGGTTTCAGATTGTCATTTAGCTTCAATTTCTTCAGTCTCACAAGCGGGTCCGCATGCAACAAAAGAAATTGTCTTTGCCCGACCTTGCGGATAAGGAAATTGGATAAGAGCGAGAGCTAGACTGACTGTTGGTCCAATGCTAGTGGAGGATTCAGACTGAGGACCCCCCGCGGCGGCTACTCATAAGAAGATGAAGGATTGAAAGAGGACTGATCACCCCTCAGATTTGTGATCTTTTAATAGAAAGAAAAAGCCTTCTCTCAGACTTCAAGGTCAATGAAAGCGGGATTCAAAATGATTGACAGGTACCAAAGCAAACATCCCTTTTCCCCTTGCCTGCCTCCCATGAGGAATCCTTTGTCTACCTGGATCTTCAAAGAGCCTCATAGCCAAAAATTCTCAAGCAGAGAAGCCATTTCTTTCTCTCTCTGATACAAATTCCCATCTCATGAAATTTCTATTCAATTTTATTTAATAAAATATAGGGCTGGCCTTTAAGATAGGATTCCATAATTGCAAATTATTTTTTACTCAAAAAGAAAGCAATATGACTGAAAAGTGGATTTTAGACCTGGCTGACTGACATGTTTACGTCTCATATTGGCTAATGTATTTGGAAGCCCTAGGAACGTCTGTCAAATCATATTCAAAACTTTCTAGGTGGCATCCATGCTGAAAAAGAGAGAAATTGATTATGGTTGTCCGTCCTCTATGGAGAGAGATGCACTTAAACCAACCGCATAGTGTGTAAGGATGTCTCTGCGATGGTGATCTTTTGCTTTTGAAATGAGAATGGCTCGGAAGGCTATCATTTTATTTCCTTAATAAGAGGGCTCATTTGTACTTGATTTCTGATATCGGCGGGTTGTTGATTAAAAAAAAAAAAAGATCAGCAGAGATAGTTGAAGGCACGGGGACCGAATATGCCTGAGTTTGGGAAATCACTATTCAAGCCCTATCGGATGGGACCACTTTTAAACTCCCATTTAAATAATGATGTAGACATATAGATATAGATATATGTATATCCATTCTCGGGTCCTCAATCTTAGTTCAGAATTCAGTCTCGTCTTCTTCTTCGACCTAGGTTTTGGATCAAAAACCTATGACTATTGGTGGACTTGCTTATGCAAGAATCGAATCAGCAATTTTTTCTGCTACGAGCAGCGAGCTGGTCCAGTCCGCCCTAAAAAAGAATAAAAGGACACTCTTTTTCCATTTTTTCTCTCTGGCCCTTATCGGCTTCAATGGCCTTTTCTTGGCACAGATAAACACTTTATGCCCCACTTCCCTGCAAAATCGATTTCCTGCTGCTCCCTTCTGCATTCCGTGGCTTTATGCCCTTTCTACCTACATCGATAATAGTGGATTCAGCAGGAACTTAAACAACTCATCATTCATTTCTCGATCAATTTGAAACCTTAGAGTCAAAAGTCCTTCCATGAATCTAGGGAACACCTCTGACTTCACCAACTCTCCCTTTCTTTGGTCGAAGGCTTCAGGTCAAGATCCTTTTTCCTATCTATTGAAGATGCAAAGAGAGATGCTTCTTCCTCTTCAAGTTGGAAGTGCAAGAAGAAATGCGGTAAATAGGAGTTCCATCTACCACGCACTCGCCCCACACTCCAGCTAACTTCAGCATCCATACTCAGCTAGGAGGAAGGTGCCGGGGACACTATGAACACACATGTACTTGGTTGACTTCACGTCCCGTCTCACAACCGGTAAGATCAAATAAACAAACAGCTTGCTTGCCCAATCCCTATTGAGAGGATTTCTTGAGCTTGAACTTCCTTTTGTAGCTCCGCTCACAAGGACTTCTTTTCATCCGCAATGAAGCTTATACCACCACTTGGTCAGTAAGGCCTGATTCAAAAAAGATCAATCACCCCCTTCCCTACTTCAATGGAAAAGGGGGAATCGCCCTTTCACAGCCGCCCCTCCACAAAATTGATACCTATCCTTTCGCCTAAGATGATCACGAACGAAGACAGAGAATTGCGTAGATAGGAGGAGGAAACGAACCAACCCGGGGGAGGCCGGGTGGGATGGTAGACTTTTTTTCGCCACAAGCGGGAACTCAGTCCTTGGTAAGACACAAGGGGAAGGAAGATCTTCACTCATTCATTAAGTGCCTGCGGTGAGACGCGACCCACAACAAACGAAGGGGGTAGAGGGAGACCGAAGAAGGAACAATTGTCTTGAATGCTACGCTGGGATCAGCAGCTTCCAGTGAAGACAAAATGAGTCGGGCAGGAAGAGGAAGATCGGGCGGGGAAAACGGGGTTCGAACCCGCGACTTCTGGCGTGACAGACCAGCACTCTAACCAACTGAGCTATTTCCCCCTTTCGTAACTACTGTCGATTCAACAGTCACCTACCGGTTACCTTGTAACTATACCAAAGTAGCTGTACAACAGAATGCCCTTCGCCTTTAGTACTTTTATTTTCTTTTGACGACAGTAGAAAGAAATGGCTCTGCTCACTTAGACTCGGGGCTCCGCGCTCTATCAGCTATCAGTTAGTTGGCGCTACGCGCGACTTCAGTTGACAAAAGCGAATAAGATAGCGCTAGCGCCCGCTGAGAACTTTCGTTTGTTCGCCTTCTAAAAGGCCTACTGACCTGCCGGTGAAAAGCCGGTTACAAAAAAATAATAAGACGTAGTGAAAAAGTACCAAAAACAACTGAAGCCCTACATCCCACTACGTCTGGGTTCCCCTTCCTATGAACCTTGAGTCAGAGGTCTTACCTTGAGTCAATAGGTAGGGTCAACTATACCAAAGTGGAAGGGCCACTATCTAAGCTATTAGTGGGCTGGTTTGAACTATTGATTTACTGAATCGAGTGAAGCTGTGTTGCGTAACAAGACTATAGGTCGCCAAGGCCTATAAGTACAAGTGGTCGCCCTAACGGTCACTCTCAAACTCACTACTTGAGTGACGAAAGTCACTTAGCTTCTTTAATAGGGCTTGCCAAAGAACCCCTCCGGGGCCCGGGAAGAGGAAGAAGGAGATAGAGCAAAGGTCTCCTCTTTCTGTCCGCTCTTCCGGCATGTAGAGATCCGATTGGGCTTATAGTTTAATTGGTTGAAACGTACCGCTCATAACGGTGATATTGTAGGTTCGAGCCCTACTAAGCCCATCTGACCTGCTTAATCAATGACTCCGGTAGTCACCCGAACCACTCTCTCGGATAGCCCACAGCCTCTCTTCTGGATGCGAAAGAAGATTCGATCAACGTACAAGGTTTGCCTTCTTGTGAGAAGGAGGGTTCTGAATTGTGTTCTCAGTACAAAAGGAGTCTTTGAGAAGGTTCAGCGAGTCTGAAGAGAGAGAAGATTCAGGCAAGTATGCCGTACCCTATTAAAAATAGAGGCAACGAACCACCAATCCATTACGATGCCGCAAAGAAAACCAACGCTTAAGACGCTATTGGAGACTCGCGTAGCTATTATTCGAAGCTTATTAATTTCTTTACTGCGTTCAAGGCATGACCGCGTGATAGGTGTCCTTTTCCCCTACTCAAGAAGAAGAGTTACATCTGAGTTCCGATCGTGATATGACAAACAAATCTTACTTTTTCTTTCCAAGCTGGCGCATAACCTCTGGACCGATAGGAAGATCGATGACCCGCATCCTACAACTTCAAAGAAGTATTTGCCCGAGTCAATCTATTAAAGAGTTTCAGAAAGCAAATACAAAGTAATGCAATTCGGGAGTCAAATCAAGACTATGAAGAGTCAAAAGATTCGGATAAGCAGACATAATAAATAGAGTACCAGATATGTTAGATTCGGATCTGTCTATAGTGTGATGTGGCGCTCTTCTCCAATCGAGTACCTCAGTAAGGTAGGCAAAGTCCTTTTCCCCACCGTCTTGTCTTCAAGTAGCCTTTTACCTCCTTCTCTGCGAATGGCGCACACTGGAAGGTATTCATGCTGTCAGTGACCTTTGACGGGACGTGATCTAGCACCGCTGACATATTAGCAGTGCCCTCCGACGTATACAAGTTCTGAAAGAAATCCCGTGTCATAGCTTGCATCTTCTCACAATCCTCACTGACAGACCCGTCCCCCTAGGGGGCTATAAAAAGGGCTATAGGGCCACTAATACAAAAGCGATCAACATGCACGTTAGAGAAGCGCCTCTACTTATTTATTTTCTAAAGGAATGGCTCGTTTCATCAATTCGCTCGAGCCAGGTGCCACTTCAGATTTCTTCTTTGATTCTGGAGCTTCTACCCATGTTACGGCCGACATCAATAACCTTTGAACTCCCTCTGTCTACACTGGAACGGAGAAAATCATATGGGAAATAACACAGGTTTTGAAATTCTCCACTCTGGTTCATCTCTTATTCAGACACCGGTTCAGACTCTCTCTTACCAACATTCTCCATGTATGTGCCCGGTATTACCAATAACTTGTTGAGCGTTGTTCAATCGGTCAAGGATAATGCAATGCTAAACCAGTGGAATTCACCTCTTCTTGTTGTTTGGTTAAAGATCGAGTGAAACAGGAGGTGCTTCTGCGTGGCACTCTTTTAAATGGGCTTTACCGTCTTTCTTTACCTTCAGAACACACTGCTTTGCTTGGCGAAATAACTCCTGCCTATATTTGGCATCTCATCTACTTAATTTAATGACATTCCATATCTCAGGAAGGAAAAAAAGCGAATTTCATTTCAGTAAAGTCTTTTTTTTCTGCTTTATCCTTCTCTCAATCAAAGAAAGGGAATGCAGATAGAGCCCTCTCTTCGATGCCATCTCATCCTTTCTTTCCCTAGCTTCCTTCTATGCTGAAAGAAGCTTCTTTGGAGAGCGTAGAAGTGGCTTTAACACAAGCCCTGACATTGACTAGAGGACTGGGTGGTGGATTAGCCTCAGAAGGTGGTTCGCCAGGGCTCAAACCGAACCGATTGGCCAATACCTTTTCGAATGATTCAGTCTTTTTTATTTTCACACTCTATCTAGACCCGGTAAGCCGTTCTGTACGGTAAGGGCTTTGTTCTTAGTAATTCAAAAAAATCCGCCCTTCTAGCTCATACCAGCATGGAATTTCCGTCAGGCAATTTGGATTCTGGGTATATGGGCTAGGCTAAACATCTGCGCCTGACACCCGCTGATGAGATTCTTTCTTTGTGTTTGGATGCATTCCCTGATCTTCCCCAAATCCCACACTAGCCTACAACCTTAGGTAAATCAGTTCCTCTGGGATTATTAAGCACCCGTAGGGAGTGTATGGAACTTCAATCACAGCATAATGGGTGCAAGAATTGCCTTTCCTCGCTCTACTAGTGAACTTAAGCCAACAAGCTTTTCTGTCTGAGGGAGAGTGCTTTATTTGAGTAGTAGCAGCCGTCCATTTCATCACCCGAAATATCAAGTTCTGTTTGTTCAAAATCGTTACTATCATTTCTGCCTATTCTTATCGAGTGTGTTTTAGTCTATTATCATATAGAGTTCTTTTCTGGTTCTTATTCTATTTGTGGAGTGGAAGTCACGCAAAGTAGTAAAGTCCTGGCTTGGAAGTCAAGTAATAGAAAGGCATAAGCAAGGCTTTCTGGTAATCCTAGTGCAACGTTGACTACTCTCTCTCTCCCCTATTTTTGATATAGCTTTGCTAATCTTTGATGGCCATCTTGTAAAGGAAAAGAAAGTCTCATGTTGCTCCTCAGAAAACTCGTATAGTAGTCTCATTGGCCCTCGTCGATGGGACAAACGCGGAAGTGTATGCGTTACATAAAATGGCAACTAGCATTTGTTTTTTCATTGAAGTTCGTGTTCGTGAAAGAATGTTCTTGTTTTTCGTTGGAAAAACCAACGACGACGTCAAGATCAGTCTCCTTTCTCTTTGCTTTTGGAGCGGAGCTGAAAAGGATATAGTTACCTATGATGAGATTGAGTTCAATGGATATGAAGGATAGAAGAAATCTAGTATTTGCTACTACTCTACCCACTCGTAGCTTGACAATTCCTCCCCAACCAGTGGCGCAACCTGCTGATCTGAGCGGGGTCTTCGTATTGCTGCGGATTGATTCTTACTTGTATCAAACCGGAAGGAGGGCCTCGTCCCGCGAGGCCCTAAGCGACTTCCGCTACGCATTACTGCGCCCCTACGGGAAAATGGCGAAACTTTTGCCGACATCTTGGCAGAAATTGATGCTAACGGGATTCCGGGTGGTAGGCTCGCGTCGAGGATAGACGTTCTGTGGCCTATTCACGGCTCAAGCATTTCTGCCCCCAGCCCCCTGGAGCAATTTGTCATTGATCCATTTTTTGGTCTTGATATCGCTAACTTTTATTTCTCATTCACAAATGAATCCTTGTCTATGGGGTTAACTGTCGGTTTGGTGCTATTTCTTATTTATGTAGTTACAAAAAAGGGCGGGGGAAAGTGGTTTATGATTGAATCTCAGAGGCATTCTTATCATTTGGTAGATCCAAGTCCATGGCCTATTTCGGGTTCACTCGGAGCTTTGGCAACCACTGTAGGAGGTGTGATGTACATGCACTCATTTCAAGGGGTGCAACACTTCTCAGTTTGGGCCTATTATTTCTCCTTTATACCATGTTCGTATGGTGGCGGGATGTTCTACGTGAATCCACGTTGGAAGGGCATCATACAAAAGCTGTACAATTAGGACCTCGATATGGTTCTATTCTCTTCATAGTCTCGGAGGTTATGTTCCTTTTGCTTTTTTTTGGGCTTCTTCTCATTCTTCTTTGGCGGCCTACGGTAGAGATCGGAGGTATTTGGCCCCCAAAAGGGATTGGGGTTTTAGATCCTTGGGAAATCCCTCTTCTTAATACCCCTATTCTCCCTTCATCCGGAGCTGCCGTAACTTGGGCTCATCATGCTATACTCGCGGGGAAGGAAAAACGAGCAGTTTACGCTTTAGTAGCAACTGTTTCACTGGCTCTAGTATCCACTGGCTTTCAAGGAATGGAATATTACCAAGCACCCTCCACTATTTCGGATAGTATTTACGGTTCTACCTTTTTCTTAGCAACTGGCTTTCATGGTTTTCATGTGATTATAGGTACTCTTTTCTTGATCGTATGTGGTATTCGCCAATATCTTGGTCATCTGACCAAGAAGCATCACGTTGGCTTTGAAGCAGCTGCATGGTACTGGCATTTTGTAGACGTGGTTCGGTTATTCCCATTTGTCTCTATCTATTGGTGGGGAGGTATATGAAAGAAGGGAACGAATAAGTGGATTGAGGAATAAAAGGGAGTCTTTTTTTTCCTATTCCTATTTATTTTATTAGAAGGAAATCTATGATTTCATAATATAGGGGCTTCCACCCCTACCCGGAACTAGTTAGAGAACTTTTTATGTTGGTAGGTATCTCTATTCATAATAGATATGCCGAGGCCCTCCTCACACCCTAGTAGGTGATGGGTATGGGGAGGGGAAAGAAGAGTGGGTATGAGGGCTTCTTTCTTGCTGCGCCTTCTATGAGCTCTTGTGGCCAAAATCGATGCAGCTATCACTACAGACCTTCCTTCAGGCTGAGTGCAGTGCAGGCCTGACGCTGCGACAACCGGTCTGACTGCAACTCATAGCAATATATGGTGAACTATCTATCTTTACGTCCTTTTATTTCATGATTCCCAAGTTCTCACTTCGAGTGCTTTTCAGGTTATGCCATGGGAATATAGCTCCGGATGGATCCAGGGTAGTGAAATTAGATTGTTGATCTGAACAGCAGGCCAGAGGAATATGCAGCGCTGGGTCCTACAAAAACGCCTCATTCTGCTCTTGGTTTCAATTCTCCTATTGGTATTGCCGAGTCTTCTACTTCAACGTACGGATGAAAGCCAGTAGGTCCACTCCGACTTAAAAAGAACCTTGCTTCAAACAAAGTAGTTCAAGATTGACATGGAAAAGCTTCCCCATGTCTATATCTGTCCGATGGACCAAGTTCAAAGGAAACGGCTTCTCTACTGCATCACAAAACCAATCCAAGCCTGAAAAGGAGAGTTGCGGTTAACGATTCCTATAAATTGAGAAAGAAGCATGTTCTGAATGCCCAAAAGCGGATAAAGTATAGATGGAACCTGTTCTCTAACCTTCTTTTTGTAGCAGATACTGCAAAAAGTTTACCTGCCTTGTAAGGCTTTTGTAGGATTAATCAAATTTGCTTTTTCTCGTTCTATCTCAGAGTATCCATTCATTCGATCTTGCTATCCGCTCTCAATTGAATCCTTCTCTGTTGTCGACAGTGTGTCCGCATCAGGACCAGAATCACGGTCTAGTACCTCCGTACTCGAATACCTCCTACTTTATTAATTAGGAAGTGAAGTAGGGAAGTGTTTCCTATTCAAAGTACAGTGCCTTTGGTACATTGGTGCATTGGGGATTTCCAGGTAGCAGGTCGGTTGAGTGAGGGCTCCATCCAGAACATATATAGCTAGCGCACAGGATCTCCCTTCTGCGAACAAAAGGACAAAAGAGCCGGGTCGATGTACAAAATAACCAAATATCATAGATTGTTCATGTCGTGAAAAAGAACTTGTCAACGTGATAGATAGACTTCGTCTTACAGAAAAGATAAGAAAAGCGAAGCGGGAAGGGTCACAAAGAGCTTATTTAGGGCTCTGTTCCCGAGGCATACTCAGATAGATAGAGAGGTGTCAGGGTAGCTTTCAAACATGTCTGCAGAAACATCTATCTAAATTCTCACACGTCCCCATTTTCTTGGTCTTTTTTCTTGCACCAGGCTTGCTTTCCTTACCTAGGAAACAAGTAAAAATAGGATATGCTTTCAAACTGGCCTGCGTAAGGCACTTCAAAGCTTGATCCCACTCCCGGCTAAATAACCTTCTTTCTTTACTCTCGTTCACGGTACAGTCATTCTTTCTATATAGAAACTGCTTTACAACCTACTATGCCTAGAGCCTCATTGAGTGTATGAAGCTGATTGGAAGGATGGGAGAGAACAATGAATGGTACTAGGCTTTTCTACCAACGGTGAACCATAAATAGCTGAGATCGAGCCAGGTTAAACAGATCAAGGGAAATCAGAGCGATAATTCTTCTGGTGGGTGAAAGGGTCTATCTAAAACTTCAACCTCATAGACAAATCACAGTGTCAGGAAAAAGGCAGCACAAACTAGCCGCACAACTATGGCTAAGGAAAGAAGTCAAGAGTATGCTATGTGGAACTTCATCCTTGATTTCGATCATCCGAAACGACATAGGCAATCCGGAACTCTAAAGTCTGACCTGTCTCACCATAAATGAGGATGGAATTGATTTCCATCAGTCAGGTATGGGCAATTAGGATAGCAGGTTCTTTTCTAGGTCAACTATCGGTGCTGATAAACTCGTCTCCGCTCATCTTACCTGGAAATGGAAATAAATTATGGTAGATTACCTACCTCATCTGAGATGAAGGAATTTCCTACTTAAGATTCATATGCCTATTTTGCTGTTGATGTGGAGGAATTGGTACTAGCCTACTCGATATGTTCCTTGCCTGGTTCGCTATAGGAAGTGCTTTCAGCAAATGAGGAGGGAATTTCATAGGTATGAATCTTCCGTCAATGGTTAAGGTTGAAGGCAAACCTTCTTTGAATTTTGATGCCTAATGATTTTTTCTCTGGTATTGAGAAGAAACCATTCATACGGCCAGGTCACAGGAATGCTTCTTCGGCTTACAATTCCGAGTCAACAACCGTAACTCGAGCACTTAGCCCTAGCTCTTGCTCTTTCCTTCCTTGCAACGGGCTGCCTGTGTGCCTACTAATATTTACTTACCTCAATGGTGCGCTAACTTTAGAACTAGGATTTCCCACGTATTAGTGGGGGCTATGCAGCAATTCGACCACTGTTACTGTACTAGATATCTCAGGTCCCATCTATCTTCCAAAGAGGTTGTCCATTGGGGAGCTGTTAAACATGTGAACAGTGGGAGACAGACCCTGTTTTGGCATGATGTATGGCTGGGGACATCTCCTCTAGGTGCCAGTTCTGGAGGTTATTCCATATTTGCCAAGATCCTGATGTTTCAGGCAGTCCCAAATGAAAAAAGCCATTTCTCGATCCCAAGAAGCAAGTGAATTTGTTTTATTGCTTTTCTTCCTTTTCTGCTTGATAGAAAGAAGGGCGGGACTTCTGACTGAACACCAACCGGAACCGACAGAAGCGAAGGTGCAAAACCTACTGTCTCTGCTTATAATGAGAAGCGTGTCACTGCATCTGTATTTGCTCTTGATGTTGAACCGGCTCCTGGCAATCAATACCCGGAGAATGGTAAATGGAAGAAATGTGTAACCGGCAAGATCCTACTTTAAACTTGAAAGCGAGTGAATAGCAGGCTTGTGTCCTTTCATCTAGAATGGCTGCTGCTTGGTCTTCAGTGAGCAAAGTCATTTCCTCAAGAGAGTTCTTTGCCCGACAAAAGTGAATCTTGATCTTTCTTCTTGATAGTTTGTGATCGAGCCAATCTCACAATTTCGATCTTGCTACTACCACTATAGCCCTGAGTGACTATGGCTACCTGAACTGAAGGAGTTCCCACAAGACCTGTGAATGTCAACTTCACTCTAAGGGTAAAGCATGCTCGCTCCTTCGCTCGTACGAACAATCACTCGTTGCTGGGAGCTCTATCCTCCTCGCACTACTAAAACAGGGTGAAAGAATCTCCCGCGTTCAGTCTGTGGAGGCCGACCATCGTAGTCGTCTCTACACCAAGTAGGTCTTAAAGTCTACTCTGACTTGCGGCAAGTTGCCTCAACACCGCTGGTCCTTGTTGACTCGCGGCAAGCTTTTTACATCAACCCTAAGGTGCTTAAAGGTCTTGTGCTCTTACCCGGGGCTTTTGGAAGCAAATGAAAAAGGAATCTCTATAACTAGCTTTCATCAACTTCAAAACGTTGATTAACCCTAAACCCGTTCTGCTAGAATCATGTTATGAAAGCCCGAAGACGATGATCGAGGGGTTATGTTGATCCATCCGTTTCAAAGCTGTATCTTGTGGTAGTCCAAATGTGATGTGTCATCCAAGCTCTGGCTTGCTGTCTGGATTTCTGCCTGTCTGTCCTTCGAATCTTTCTCTAGTTGCATTTCCGGTCGGTCTTCACCCATTCCCGCGCGTAAATGTACGCTACAGTAGTCGCCCCTCTCCCGTTGGTCTCGCTCCTCTCCGTTGGTCGAGCATCTTCGCTCCTTCGCCCCTCTGTCGTTGTCCAATGTCGATAAGAGTGAAACTACAGGTAGCGTGTATCGCCTACCATTACAGGTCCCGATTCGGGTTGAGTAATTGCTCGAAATTGCCCAGGTTGCGGATGAATGCCCGGCGCAAAGCGATAGCTAGAAGTCCTCAACTAAGACTGAATTAGAGCCACTTCCTTTTCTTTTTACCGCTTTTGGTAAGTAAACCGAATTGGCCAACCAAAGAACCCTTATAATAGAAGCAAGTTTATCCATCATCAACTGACTTTTTCTATTCTGCCCACCTTCCCCATAAAATGGAAAAGCGCTAGCTGGGTAAACATCAAGGGAAAACTCTCGGGTAGGTGCCGCCTTGTTCCCTTTGTCGGTCGGACGACTTAGGGGCCGATACCCTTTTATGCCGGTCTCTCTCACGAGAAGGCTGCAACTGAGATACGAAACCAGGAGTGGCTCGCGTTTGCGGGTGAAATTGACAGGGAAAACTCTGTTGCTGAGATACTTGAGGGGTACTTTGAGTATGGCGCTGTGTTTCAAGAAAAGCAGTGCGGGTTTTCAAGGGTTCGTTGATGCGGGCCTAGGTGGTGACATGGAATCGTGCACAGTAGCAGCCATACTAGCCCCAACTAGCCCGACGAAGGACGGGACCTAAAAGGGCAGAGATATTGTGGTCCACCACAAAGGAAGAGGTTGACAGCATATATCAGAATTGCACCCGAGCTTCATGGCAATGGAATATCCAAGACTTTTTCCATATGGAGAAGACGGTTTCAGGGAAGGCATTAATTAAAACAGTGGAAGAAACATTAAGCAAATTCCAAGAAAGTATGTCACAATGAGAGAATACTCTGCATCAAGATTTCAATACAGAATACAAGAAGGGAAAACACTGATGTCGGGAGGACGTTTGCTACAGCAATATGCGGTAGATGGGTATTCATGCATCCAAGATTATCGCCTACGTTGGATTAGGAATAACCAAAACAACAAAAAGGACTGCAAGATGCACTAACAAAGGCGATACTAGCGGAGCATCAACAGGTCAAAGAATATTTATTCCATCTTCATTCACCGCCCAAGATATATGATGAAAAATTTTCATGATGCAATGGCAATATGCAAATGGATCGGCCAATCTGATCTATTCAGAACATTCACATGCAATCCAAAATAGCCCGAAATCCAAAATCGCATATAAAAAACGGGAGTGAAACCAGAAGATATACCAGATATTGTCGCGCCGAGTTTTCCAAAAAAACTTGAAGAGCTCATGAATGACTTGCGCCATGGAAACCTCTTTGGTTGAGTCCAAGCAGGTTAGTAAATTTGACTAATTGTCAACATTCTAAAAAAAGCCTAAATTGGCCAAAGTCACAACTAAAAATTTGGCACTTCTTTCCATTCTTTAAGCTGTTTACACAATTGAATACCAAAAGAGGGACTACCACATGCCCATATACTATTGTGGCTGCATCAAGACTCAAAATCAAACACATAGAAGATATTGATAAGTATATATATTCGGAGATTCCAAATCCAGAAAAAGATTCGATTGGATATGCAGCTGTATCAGAATTCATGATTCACGGACCATGCGGTAATGCAAATCCAAAATCTCCATGCATGAAAAACAAGGAGACAAGTATGTGTTCAAAACATTTTCCAAAACCATTCTCCAATGAGGCGGCAATTGATTAAAATGGATAACCTATATACAGAAGAAGGGCAAATCCAAATGTATACGTCCTCCAAAGTGGCCCTCAATTAGACAATCGGTATGTTGTACCCTACAATATGGATCTCCTCATTAAATACCAAGCACACATTCATATTGAAATGTGCAACAAAAAAAATAAATCAAGTACCTTTTCCAATACATAACAAAGGAGAATAAAGAACTGTTTTTCTTCTGACCTTTGGACCCAGAAATGTAGCTGATGCTGAGAAAAGTAACCCAGATGAAGTAGACGAAATACAATCTTACTTGGACTGTCGATATTTGTCTGCAATAGAATTGTGCTGGAGAATATTTATTTGGATATTCTTAATGGCCCAGGAACGACTCAACTTCCATTTACCTGATGAGCAGCCCTTCTTATACAATGACAAAGACAACTTCAATTCGGTTGTAAACCGTCCAAACATAGAAAAACTATGTTCAATGAGTGGATACTATCAAACCAAAATATCCACAAGGACGCCACCTTACATACAGTGAATATCCCACCAAGTTTGTATGGAATTCAAAGCATAAGGAATGGTCATTACGCAAAAAAGGCAAATGCATAGGTAGGCTGTATACAGCACATCCTAGCCTGGGCTAGAAATATTATTCTAGAATGCTTCTTAATATTGTTCGTGGTCCATATAGCTACGAAGAAATCAGAACTTTTAATGGTACCTTATACCCAAGGATGCATGCTATGCTAGAGGCTTGCTCAATGATGAGAAAGAATGGATTGATTGTATAATGGAAGCTTCACATTGGGGCCGCATCCCGTGAATTGAGAATTCTCTTTGTGACCGTACTTCTTTTTTGCGAGATACCCATTGAAACTTTGGGAATGGAAAGAAATGTCGGATGACATTAATTATAGACAGCGAAAATTCATGCACACCCCAAATTGACTATTAAAAGAAGATCCGCAAAAATACTACTTGCTATCTGAAATAGAAAGTTGACTCCAGAGAAGCGGATCCTCACTGCCTTCAACGGTATGCCATTACGACTATTAACTCATCACAACCTATTCCAAACAAGCTTCTTCTTGAGGAGACCAATTACAACATCCAAGCCCTCAAAGAAGAGCCATTGTCTCCACTCACATGCAATAAAGTTGAAACAAAAGGCTCTCACGCACACACACACACATGAAATTATATAAGAATCCCCAAAAAGGGGAACTCCATAACTCAACAACTCAACGTGTTAAACCCACCACAGGATATAAAAGATAAGTGCGTATGAAACTATGGCCCATGGACGGCTACAGAGGATGAAAAACCACCTCAGGAGAGTGCTCCCCCTTCTACTTGAATTACGATATATCTTGCCTCCTTGCTTTCATGCATAGCAGACTAAGACGTTCAAGCTGAAAAGTGATCTCTCTTTACCCGATCCCAAGCACTGACATTGATAGAAGTCTGGTTAGCAGCATCGGCCAAACATCTGACTCTTCTTTTTCGGATAAGATTTTTCAACTATTCATTCATAGCGGGTGACCCTCCTTGGGTTTGTTATTTTTCCTTCCAAGCCTCCGGTGTGCTATCTACCAACGAAACATGGAATAGAAGATCCTGTGAACCCAGGAAGAGCGAATTCACTTTTCAGAAATATGTTCATTTGAAAGTGAACATGGAAAATAGGATTGGGGCTATAAATTGCTCTCTTTATGAAAGACCTCCATCTGTTTACTTTTGTGGTTGGTTACTAGCGATATTATGAGCATTTATCTCATTCTCCTGAGTAGACTACTTTTCTTCTATATCTAATCCTTTTAAGAAGTAATCGAACGGGTGGGGAAAGACCATCAAGTTTTCGATATGATATGGTTTTTTATAAACCACAAGGAAGTATTTGGATCTTTTAAGGCCAATCTTTTTCTTGCCCTTGTGCTTAGCGGTGGTGCCAGGCATCGGTTGGCTATTAAGGATTAAGCTTCGACCCGACACATCTACTGCACGATCCTTTGGAGCCGGGGGCTGGATAAAACACAGAACTAAATCGACTTCCTTACCAGCATGTCTGGGATTCCTGTGGTTCTTACTGCCCCGGTGAATGTGTAGGTACGAATGACTATCAAAGAAAGTGAGACCTATAGGTTGGATTTTACTCCCTAGTCGTATCTTTTAGCAGGTTCGCTTTGGTCTTCTTTGTTGCCGTAGACCAGATTGAGCTACGATTGGGTTCTCATTCTCCCACGTGTCGCTCTAGCACATGCTGTATGGACGCATGCTACGGCGGATAATCCGCACAATGAGATTCTACTTTTATGGATTCCACTTTGGGGAAGGGTCCAATCTCCGGCTACTAAAAAGGTTTATGTCCCGTGGGAAAAGTTTAGGCTTGTCTTACCTCTCTGCTGCGTTCGGACTCCCGCTACATAGTACTTCTGACACGGAGAAGATGTAAGATTGATCCATCTTTTGAACTTCAGAGGTGAAAAACGACTTCCAGTTCACGAGCTCCATCAATCGATAGAGAATCCGTATCGGTTGTCGATATCAGTTATAGATGGTTGCCGTTCGGGGGTGCTTAGGACCAGAGTACTTGCAGACCGGAGAGGAGGAGGAAAACTTAGAATGTCGTCTTTTGCGACATAACCAGGCCCTCTTGCCCAAATTGAAACGTTAAATCCACGATGCGATGTCCATCTTTTTCATTTCAGAATTTCCTTGAAAAAAAAGAATTAACTAATGAATAAAACTTATCTTTATGGAAGATTCGGGAATATCTACACGAGTACTCATTTTGCAAACATAGCAGAAAATCTTCTAAAGAAATGGACATATTGATTTTATCCATTTTTGCTCTTGGGGCGTTGAACATGATAAAGGTGGAATGTCAGAGCAATTCAAATTATGTATGTAAGGCCCGTTGAAGTCCCCGAGAAAGAGTCTAAATAGGGCTATAAGTAGGCCGTTTGCTATTGCAATAAGGGCTGCTCGCCTTTCCTTTTGACGGCTTGGCTTCCTATCGCTCCATGTAGTGGTCGGCCTTAAAAGGAGTCTCCCTACCATACCATCATGCATGCCTATGTTATAGTGCGTTAAGCTTCGCCAGAAGCAAGCAAGATGATGAAGCGAGGCTTCGTAGACAAGGCTCGTTCCGTGCTTGACTTACGAGCTCGTGTAGTAAGGCCTCGCCCTACTTCAATAAGGGCTTCTTATGCACTCCACTCGTAAACGAGCGTTAGAGCTTTTTGAGCGAGCGAGCGAAGCCTTCCTGGAGCTTCCCCCTTCCCCTCACCGAGAATTGCATTTCCGCTTCAGCTTCCCCGGTTTAGTTGGTTTGGAGGATTAATTGATTGGATACCCAATCTGCATAATTTGGAAAAGTCACTGCTTCTACGACGATAGGCGTAAAGGCATGATTAGTTCCACGAATCTCACTGCACTGACCATAGTAAACTCCTTCTCGTTGTACCGAGATGGAGGTAAGATTTGAACGACCAGGTACAGCATCACATTTGACACCTGAGGAAGGTACAGCCCAACTATGAGGTACATCAGCGGTGTTACAATCATACGTAGATGAGTTTTGGCTGGTACAACACTCTATTGTCAACTTCTAATAAACGTGATTGACCAATTCTGGATCATCTTCTGGAATCGTATAACTGTCAAAAGTGAGTGACTGTTCATCGGAACTGTTATAGTCCGAATACTCATAAGGTTGGGTCGACGCCCGCCTCCCCCCAAACTTGACTTGCAAGTTTCCCGCAAAAAGCTCTCCACGCCTACTCTTATTTATAAAGAGCACTATTCTTCTTTAGTTAGGTAGTTCTCCCCCTCTATGAGACCGTAAGACCCCGGTGGAATCGAAGGCCCGCTTACTAATAGGCAAGAGGGGACCCTTTCTCGCCCAGCCCTACCTACATCAGTGAAGCTGGAACCGAGGAAGACAATGTTCAACACACATGAGACAAAATGAAGGTATGGACGGCCAGTTCACCACGGAAAGCGAATTCGATCCTTTAGTAGTCTTCTTTGTTCGAAAAATGCGCAGTGGAAAAGGGGCGCTAGTCGGCTTTGGCGAAGTTGTAGGCCCCAATAGATCAGATCAAGAGTGATTCCTCACCTATCCTGTTAGGGGCCAAGTCGAAGGCTCGAGTATAGATTCCCTATGCTCATGTGGCCCGTAGATCTAAAAGGATCCACCGGAAAGTATGTTTGTCCACAAAAAAAAAGTCGTTCATGAGACCTCGAATTCCCACGTTCCAGCCTGCATTATGCCAGCAGGTCCCACCCCCAATTTCTTGAGTCACCCTTATCTAAAAAAAAGACGGAGTCTATCTAGATCATAGGATCACTGTATTCAGAGGTCAATTCTCTTTCTTTGACCTCCCACCGTTCACGACATCCCTTGCTTCTCGCAAGAACGGCTCCTCGGTGGAGGAGTAGAAGCGCTGGTCCCCTTCGGTCAAGTGCTTGTGCGTGCTCTTACCTACCGTAGGACCTCCGTCCCCGAAGCGAAGAAGGAGGAGCAGGAACAACAGGTTGTCCTCTCTTGGCCCAGTAGTTCCGCAACTACTACCGTGGTTGTTGCCAACGGGATCCCCCATTCCGAAAGGTAACGGGCCGGCCCTTAGGTCCAAAGTTGTATGCCACTGCTGTGGTGCCGATAGATTCACTACTGAAGCCCCGTTATCGGACATTGCAGGCTTAGCATCTATTTTTCGTATATCGCTCCACCACACCGAGAGGAGGTATGTGTACCTCCAGCAATAACAAGAATGGAACCATAGGCTCCTATGCTGGGAGCATTTCGGGGTATAGGTCTAACCACCTCAACTCCCCGTTTCTGGCATGCTATAGTTCTTTTAGTCTCTCGACGAGGGAATGGGAGATAACGGTAAGCCAGATGCTTCGCGAACCACCGGTACATTTCGTTGCACTTAAATCACCCTCGTTAAGAGGCGCACTCCGATACCATTGATGTCCAATAGCTTTGATAGTAATGGCTGGATCTACTAATACCGTCCATTGAGTATAACAGAGCAAACGATGGTATAGCAATGAACAAAAGAATGACACTAGGAAATATGGTCCAAATAATTTCGATAGTAGTTCCATGAACAATCCTTTGCGGGATTGGATTAGTTTGCTCGTTGAAATGCCATAAAGCGCGAACCAACATCCGTGATACGAAAACCAAAATCAGAATGAGGAAGAAAAAGATATCGTGATGTAAGTCAATGATTCCTTGCATCATAGGTGTTGCCGCGTCTTGAGATCCTAATTGCCATGGTTCCGCAGCATCACAAAGAGCGATTGTGAGGAATCGACATTCTAATGAACGAAGAATCATTGGAATTTCCATTTTTTAGCTCTGCTCCTAGAAAGGAGACTGATCTTGAGTCGGCGTTGGTTTTTCCAACGAAAAACGAGAACATTCTTTCACGAAACAAGCAACGGATTGAGCGCACTAGCGCGAAATGGTCGCCTATTACACGGCTCACAAACTCTGCCTGGGGTGGGGCTACCTATTATTCGTAGGCGGTACGAACGGCGGATGCTGGATATCTTACACGTTAGACTTGTTGAAGTAGTTCAACATATTATTGTGCGTAGAAGAGATTGTGGTACTATCCGAGCCAAAAGGAAAGAAAGAACAGAACAGCCGGAGGCGAAGAGTAGACTTCAGTGATCTTGAGAGGACCTTGCCCCAATCCGCCTTTCTGCTTTGTTTGACCCACTCCAGGGCTTTTGATAAAAGCATGATTTGTTCCCATGGAATTCAAGGCTTTCCTTTACAACCCGAAGTTTTTCTGGGTCATAAAGCGCCGCGTCGTCCCAGTCTCGGGTGGCTTCTACAAGGCCCAAAGAGGTTCATCCGAGAAGTCCTCCCAGAATCTCTAGCGATGCTCAGCAACAGATTCTCTATTTGAGATCGATACCCTAATAGGATTGAGAGAAGATTCTCTTCTCTTTTCGTGAGAGGGCGTTCTTCCGGAGGAAGTTCCCAGCGGGTGCCGGATCAATTGGTGGATGATCAGTAGTTACCACTGCCGGACTAGGATAGAAAATCCAACAGAGCGAATTAGGATCTGAAACTAGATTCGCGATTCACCACTGTGGGATAGTGAGCCGAGGATATGGAACCAGATTATTTACATAATCTGATAGCGTCAGATGGCGGCAAGAAGGTGGACCAAATGGGAGGTAGGTCGGCCGTCCAATCTTGCGGGGCTGGCGCCTCCGAACTACAAGAGCTGCCCCCCTTGTGGCTGGGGTACAGCTTGGCCCAGTTGAGCTGCCCCCCTTGTGGCTCGGGTATAGTATTCCTAGCGCGTGCGCCATATTGGAAGTAATTCGCTTAAACAAGTCACACCCGCGGGTGTGTAGAGTCACCATCAAATGCTGGTTAAGTGTGGAGTATATAGGTTGTTTAAGAAGAGAGAATCGTTGTTCCTTGTAGTAGCAATACTAGATTTCTTCTATCCTTCATATCCATTGAACTCAATCTCATCATAGGGTAACTATAGACTTGACTTTGTTTCACGCTTTTCCATCGCTACTCTCTTTCCTTTCTGGGTTGGATTTCTCGTTGATTCCTCTTCTCGTCCATATAGCGTCGAACATGAACGATAGACTTCACACTTACATAATGCTATCCCGATATTGCTTACAAATGAATTTGGATTACTAGGCAAACAACTAGGGTTCAGATTCACTGGGCAGCGAAGGAAGAAGATACTGCTCGGATGACCAGTCTAGCCTACCACATCTTATCTTGATGAACCGCTAGTAAAGGGTTCTTCTTTTACAATAATTTGATTGATGATTTCAACTTGCGCCTATAGTTCTGATTTCCTTGCTCTGATCCCTTGCCACTTCGGTTTGACAACTCTATAGCATAGCCTATTCGTTTGAGTCTTATTCGCTCTGTCCCAAGGAATAACAGGTTCGGTTCGAGGGAACAAGCTAGTGTAGTTTCTCGTTAAGAATGAGGGAATAAGCTAGTGTAGTAGTTATCCGATAGTTCTCCGCTCCGATTGTTAGAATTATCTAAGCAGGGTCTTTCCTTACTCTTACTGGAAATTCTGATTGGATTGCTATCTTCGAGTATCTGTTAGTCGTTCGTAATATTAACCCTGTATCAGCATGTAAAAGGCATACATGCATTGGCATCTAGTATAGCACGGCCCCATAGGGCTGGTTGGCTCACTTCACTCCTCCGACGATGGACTCTCTGATGAGGAATCTTTCTGCTAGTTCATCAACTCACCTCTCCAATTCCTCAAGTTGAACCAACAGGGCGATTACACGGGCAAAGAAGCTCAACACAGGTGAACTAGTTGTTTTTAAAAGTGATAGGAAAAAGAAGATGATGAGAACTTATTGTTTTGATAAGAATTATTGCTGCTAAATTAATCTAGTTAACTTATTGCTGCTAAATATAGTTATTTGGCATGATATGAAACACAAGAATGCAGCACAAGCTCAGAGGGAGGCAGAGGCGTGTGCAATGCAATGGAACGGATCGGCTGCATGAAGAAATCCAGCATGAAGCTTACTGTCACGTGGGCCAAGGGAGGCAACAAATAGACTCAAGCTTTCACACGAGCAGGCTAATGTAGTTTACTGGATGAGCAATGACGAGCCTAGTTGAAAACTAGTCCCGTCGCTCTTTAGTTTAGATACTGAAACTATTCCCTACTGCTGAACTCTTTCTAATTGAGAATATCGATCTCATGTATGTGTTAAGTTAATCTTTTCTAGTTTGATGTAAGGACCTTCTGTACCTATAAAGAATCAGTAATCGGTAAATGCAGAAGTAAGATTTGTATCGGACTAAGCTTTCTCATATTGAACTGGTGCCCCTGTAATAGGAAGAAGTAGTTTTCACTCATTTGACAAAGCCATCGAAGAGTTCGTATCTCGCTGCTGTGTTAAGTAAGCATAGCATTCAATATTTAGCTGGTATCCCTATCAGTCAGAAGTTCTTTAGCTTGTCCTAGACCACAGGTTCCTATCAACAGAAACTTCAACAGGACTTAACTTTAACAATGCAACTGAACTAACATACTAGTAAGTTCGAACTTAGCTGTCTGAAAAGGATTCCTACTCGAGTGAATTCATTAGTCAGAAGTACTTCACTGCCAAGGCTACTTCGTTCCTGGCCATGCCTACTGCTTAACTGACCTCGGTACAAAGCATCAGTAGTTAAAAGCTTAAGTGGTAAGTATGCCTAGCTTGTTAGAGAGGAGCAGGAATGGACTTAGAACATCAGATACACGTCAGTGAAGGAGACTTTATATGCCAGGAGCGTACTTATAAAATTCCTTGGTAAAATTATATTAAATTGTAATATTATCTGTCTTGGTAGAACAACCTCTCTTTATCCTCTCCTCATTCTGATTTTGGTTTTCGTATCACTGATTTTTTCATCGTGTTTTATGGCACGTTTCCGGTTTCGGATGCTCGAGTTTTCACTCTTTGCTATATTATAGCAACAGCACTTCAGCCTCTGACTCTATCCGCATTCTGCGATAGCGGAACTCCGTATCATGCAGAAAGTAGTAGTGGTCCTAACCAACCTATTCTCTAAGTCAAACAGGGGAGGAATCCGCATGGGGATTTACTATTTTTCCGCTTAGAAGAATATTCTCCGGCAAACGGACGGGTTTTTGCCAGAAGGATATTCCATCAGCGACTTCCGCGTGACGGTGTGGGACCTAGTCTCCGATATCATGATATGCGGCGGACTACCGAGATGTTTTCATCCAACGGTATGCGCGGCTAGTGATTTGGGGCGGGTAGCAAGAGATCATTACGACTCTATCATGAGACAGTACTGATTTTTACAAGAGTTTGCCCCAATGATGGCTTTCTGATTTCATCGTTTTCCCGATCAATATTTTTGGTCCACTACTCGAGTCCGATCTCGGAGGGATATAAAGAGAAGTGCAGTTAGTTGTGAATTGCTTTCGCGTAGCAGCAAATGAAATAATGAGTTGAAATATGAATGATAAGTTCCCGAGGTCATGAAATGGGTTCAGTTCATTTACTATGGATTTTTTCCATTCTCCTTTGAAGCACACAAGCAGGAGCTTTCTTTCTCATTGGAACGAAGACCGTCAATCAAGGATAGGGTGGTTAGGACCTGGTAGGAAAGCCAATCCGTAGCCCCGCAGGGCCAGGCGAACATGGCGAACCTACCGTGATAGAAGAAAGCAAGGAAAGCTAGTCGTCCTCGGAATGGAAGCTGTCCAGAAAAGAAAGCTAGGAAAGGGAGCTCTTTAGGAAGATAGGGTAGTCCAACCTTCAGTAACCAGAACCGAACAAGGAAGCCGGTATGGAGGTCCGGTTTTAGGCGCGGGATCCGGTAGGTTTGAACAGAAATTGATCCAGATAAGTTTAGGTTTAACCTCACCTCTGATAGGAAGCACTAGAGTAGAGGCACGCACCGATACTGTTTGGAAGCAATTCAGCGAGCAAGCTGGTTGTGTTTATGACCCTAGTATGTTCTTTCTTTCGAAAAAAGGAAGTGGGGCGCTCGCCAGACAGGTTGTGGATCGAACTCTGCTCTGATAGCTAGATGTGGGGTGGATTACCGAAGCCATTCTTATTCAAGTGCAGATTCTAAAAGATGGAGCAGGGCGTTCCTTTTTCTTTCGTTATCAAGTAGAAAAGAGTCAAGGATTGCGGTTGGCGCTTCGCTTCGATTTTCAATCGGTTAGAAAGCAGGTTAGGAAGCAGGAATAGAAGTAGTCAAGCATCTGATTGTCAATCAATAGAAGGAGAAAGCTATCCTCTGACTAGGTGGGCAGGCAAAGAAGGTCACTATAGATTCTCACTCACTATGAAAGACAAGTACTCGTCTGTCGGCCCAGGCATGCGGAATCAGATCATTTGTTTTTACCTCATCTGCCTCGAGCCCCTGCGAAGGCACAGTCCAGAACGAGGAATGATGGAGCGAGCCGGATCCAAGATAGATGGATGAATGGGTGTCGATTCACAGGGTTTCATCGGCTTTCACTTCCAACTGCTCCTCGATCTGTGCGTATATGACCCTAAAGGTTTCGTTCCGGTGGTTCCATCACGGGAAAAGGGAACTGGATAAACTCTTATCTCTCTTCGAAGGATTCTAGTTTTTTAAAAGAGAAGGAGAGCGAAGGGATGATCATCTATTAAAATTACGATACTTTCCAGATCTGGAATACCACGAAGGACTAGTTTTATGACGTCGATCCAACGATCGAGCGAAAGCAATGATACATTAGGAAAGCCGCCATTTATTGGATCCATTCTTTTGCTTGGAAAACAGATGAGGAATGCGAATCTGAGACGAAGACATGTTAGGAGGAGAGGTTATGTACACAATGAAGAGTAGAAGGAGCATGGGGAAGCTATGAACGATGTGCCACTAGTTGGATTTCGAAGAAGACTCTTTCTTCAAGTGTTTTGATCAGAGATTGGAAGAAAATGTAGATGTGAAATATGTCTTTGAACTCCATGCTATTTGAGTGGGGAAAGGCGTGTGAGTGAAGAGAGAAGCTTGCCTCTTTCGAGTGAGGCAAGCCGATGACGAGTAGAGCGCCCGGTAAAGGGGAGCAATGGTATGTATTTAAGTAGAAACAGGAGGAATGATTACTACATCATTTATAACAATTATGAATCACCATAAGCGGATGCGAACCACGGGTTATTCAATCCTTTTTTGGGAAGGTATTTTTCTTCAAGGCTGGTATTTCAGGAAGTTGGGATTCAGTGGGGAAAGGGATATAGTTTGGAAAAAAGAAGGTCTCCCCTCAGTAGAAGGAGGAGTCTATCAATGGGCAGTTGAGAATAGAAGCTATATCGCAAAAGACAAATGAAACAACAGAATTTTGTTCTATTCAAATTAAACCCCTCTGTGTTAACCGATAATGAATAAGAAGTGGAGAAATTAGGAACCTCATGTCATTTTGTCATTTCCTCTATGGAATTCAAAGTGGATTCATTCTTGAGAAATATCCAGGGTATGATACTTATGCTCATATATCAATTCAGGAAAGGAAGCCGTGTTTTGGCCGTTGAGGAAGGAATGATGGTGAGCTTTAGACGAGCGTATCCTTAGACGGGGAAGGGGATATGGTTACGCATAAAGTTTTTTTGTTGTTGGGTGGGATGAATGGATGGGGCTTTTCCGTCTTTTGGGCGGCTATCCAGTGGGTGGGTTGGGGGTACCGGTACCCATCCAACATGAAATTGGTATTTAGCGTCGATTGCCTATCCAACGAAGCATCGATTAGGATTTAGGGAACGGTTCCTTCACGGCTCATCGCGGATGTAAGGGTAGGGTGAATTATTCATGGTTGTATTTGGAAGGCATGCTTGTGATTGGCATGTGAGAGAGCACGGCTAAGGGCAAGCAGCATAGGCAGCGGGTCTATCGGGATTCGCATAGTTATTTAAGTTTCTCGAAAGGACTCGTTGCTTGGGCTGAAGTGGAGATCGGAGTGTTCTATCCGGTTTTACGGCTAAGGGTCGGTCATAGAACCGCTCGGTTTTGGTTTCTAGTCGGCTTTTCAACGAGTTGGATGTTAATGATGATCGGTAACTGATTCTTTCCTTCCTATTTTCCGATACGGAACGGCTTCCTATTTGGAAAATCTATTCTGGAAAGAATGGCAAAGTAAGGGATTTATCTGCTGCAGGAGATTGGAATATCTCTCAACGTTGATTCATCTAACATATCGATTTTGGGCAATCAGGTAATCTACTGACGTGTCAATGTGTCAGGCGGGAACGAAGGTAATATTGCTTCTTTTCTTCATGAGACGGCGACAGCAGTCCTATATCCCCATGTGCGAAGGGTCGTTTTGCCAGCCCGGTTTTCAAACTTCTTTGGTGTAGGGGGATTTTGCTATGGAGCTTTTTTTTCATTAGGATTCATCCGAAACGATGAGGTAATGTATTCGGCAAGGATCGTTAGACCATAAAGAAGCTATCATTCTTTAGTTGGGCTAGTCTCTTCCAGGATCATACTTGGGCCTTTATGTTCATAATGACGTATGCTTGCTTTTGTATTCGAAAGCAATCTTGATCGAACTATATTTGCAATGGATCAATCGGTCATGGTAAGACGATATGGGTTCCGATATATCTTTTTCAGAGCGGTCCGTTTCATGCGGTGAACCTATGGTTACCTGGGGGTGGTTGATGGCTGTTAAGAGAATAGTAATTCGCTTTTCTTAACATAGGACTGGGATTTCTTGGTTCATCATGCTATTGCTTAGGTTTTGCTACAACTTAACATTGATCTTAGTAAGGGGTGGTTTAGATGCACGGCGGTCAATTAATGCGGATAAAAAAGATTTTGGATTAGTTTCTTCGCTTGCGACGGCCAGGTGCGCGGTACTTGTGATATTTTCTGCTTGGACGGCGTTTTTATTTGGCAGTTTTTTGGATGTTAAAATACATTGGAGGGTTTACTTTTTATTGCATTGGAAACAATTCAATTATGGCAGGGAACGTTTCCATTTTGATCTCCACTTATTTGATGGGATGGGTTTAGAGATTACTATGGTTAAACTCTTCAATTATCATGGATTAATTTTTGGGATGAATAGTTTATAGTATGGGCGTGGATGTTCTATTTGGACTCTTGTTTGGGCGACTGGATTTATGTTCTGAATTTCTGGCGTGGATTTGGGCAGGAATTAATTGAGACTTTAGATGGGCTTTCATGAACGGA
>RYFJ01004069.1:0-53703 GCA_003991445.1 Oryza meyeriana var. granulata | reverse complement strand
AAAAACAATAAGAAGGAGCCACTAGGACCGCTCAAGTCCACTTAGAAATAATCAACACTGAATTTGTGGACCGATTCCCGTGACATCGTGGATGATGTTGATCATTCTATAACATTCACACGATGATTCCCGTTATGGTTACATTTACCCCATAAGCGACCGTTCGACTCTTGAAAATTTAAGATATTAAGCTGAAGGGAGAATCAGCAATGAATGTTTAAAAAATTAAAGTTATGAGATCGGACGTGGTGGTGAATACTATAGGAGAACACCGCTCCATTGGCAAATTCCTGGTCCCATTGCCTTGTATTCTCAGCAAACATGGGATTATTGCCCAATAGTTCATTGCCCTGGAGAACCTCAAGCAAACGGAGTAGCAGAACGACCGCAACCGCACACTCAATGGAATATGTGCTAGTATGCTGAATCACTCACTCTTCACCTAAGTTGTGATGAAGCACTTAAAACAGGCACACATAATCAACAGATGCCTAGTAAATCTCAGTTTCCTAAGCCCCGTGATAATTATGGAACCGGAAGAAAACCAAAACCAACTCAATTAGTACGGTGTTGGGGCTGTCGGTGCGGGAAGCCAAAATATTTAATCACAATTAAAGAAATTAGATCCTTAAGACGTGAGCTATCATTTTACGGTTACCCAGAGATCCAAAGGTTACCGAATTTTATTGCCCAGATCGGGTTACTAAATTGTGGAGACTAGACATGCGCCTTTCTTGAGGACCAATAAGGGAGCTCACAAGAACAAGGGAAATATCTTGAGGAAAGTCGGGCTAATATTCAAACTCCGAAAACACGATGAAGCGAGATGATATTTCCAATTATCAGAACATCCCATAGTGTCTAATGTGGCCCGCAGTAGCACCGCCACGGGTATTCTGGACCGTCTGGGGCTACAACCTTCGTGAGAAGTATTGAGATTAATAATGTGCTGATGAAGCACTTCAACAGATTCGAAATGGGACACATAATGAAGAAGAACCTCCACATGAAGATCCCCTCAACCTCAAGTGACAAACAATGAAACCTCAGATTAAGGAAGAGGTCACAGCGGTGAGGAGATCTGCCATCCCTGATTATTATAAGTAACATGAATATAGAAAGAATATGGGGAAGGTAAGTGATCCCATCCTCAAATTTTCTAAGAAAAGCAATAAACAGCAAGGATTCATCAAGTGGCTTCAGGCTATGGAAGATGAACTAAATCAATTAGCCTAAAAAAGTATGGGATTTATAGAAGTTCAAATAGTCAAAACAGTAGGCCTTTGAAGTGGGTCTACAAAACTAAGATTGACTCTAGAGGAACACGAACCGATTCAAAGCAAGCTAGTTTGCCAAGGGTTTTTCACAAGAGATAAGGAAGGATCATAATGAAACTTTTTCTCTGTCTCTAAGAAACTCAATTCAGAATTGTCATGACGAACTAGGGCTCACTTGACTTAGAATCCATCAGATGGATGTAAAGACTCCATTTCTAAAATGGTGACCCTAAAAGAGAATGTCTTACATGACAACAACCGGAACGTTTTGTATGGAAGGAAAAATGCCCCATTTAGCAGTTGCAAGCTTAATAAAATCCCATCTATGACTTAAAACAACAGGTCCAAGGCCAATGCAACCTTAAATCGATCCAAATCATCAGACAGTTCAGATTAAGGAGAATGAGGTGGAAACAACGTAATTTATGTAAATATAAAGTGGTAAAATTATCATCTAGTACTCTTAGTTTGGATTGACATTTTTGTTAGAACAAGCAGCGATAAAGAACCTTGCGCCCGAGAAACGAAAGAATTTTTGTCATCAAAATTGATATTGAAAAGATCCTTGGTGAAGCGTCTTACTGTTTGGGCATTGAGATTCACCGAGACAGGTCCCAAAGGAAGCTCAGGGGATATCTCAGAAAAGCTTAATCCTCAAGAATCTTAGAAAGATATAATATGAGTAAATGCGCCTCTTCACCTGCTCCCCCAATGAATGAAGGGCGATTTTAAATCGGATTATCCAAAGTGCCAAGCAAGTGAGTTAGAATCTAAAGGAAATGACAAGGTACCTTAGCTCAGCGTCGGTAAGCTTGATGTACTGCCACAAGTCGTGTACGCACCAGACTAGCATTCCTCGTCCACAAGGATGCTTGGCAGAAATTTTCTGTCTAAACCCAGGAATGGACCACTGGAAGGCAGTAAAAAAGTCTGCTTATTTACAAGAACTAAACATACCCATGCTTACATACAGAAAGTCTGGATAAGCTTGAATCCGAGGCGATGTCAGACGCTGATTTGCAGGGTGCGTAGATAACAAAGAACCACTTCAGGATATATTTCACCCTTGCAGGAGGAAGCTATTTCCATGAAAAAGCTCAAAGCAAACGCTTTACCTGCATCGTCGACAATGCAAGCGGAATTTGTAGCATGTTAACCCATGCGACGGCGACAGCCGTATGCTTAAGATTGCATCCCCAAGGATTTAAAAGTGGTGACAGCATTGAGAAACCACGTGTTGATAACTCGAATAATTGAAGCTGTGCAGGATTCTATACGAGTACAACCAAGTCAAATGAAAAGACGCCAAACACATGGACATTAAAATCATGTTGTGAAAGATTAGAGTCCCAGGATCAAACAATAAGATTGAGTTACATAAATACTAAATTTTATGCCGTGCGTGATACCGCTAAACCCAAAGACTTAACCTCCCCAACTTTATTTCAAAGACATGAGCCAGCATTGGGATTAAGTGATGCCTCTGACTAAGATCCTGGAAATAGGGGATATTTTCAATCAACACCCGCCTAAGTTAGATGTTGAGGTTTATTTAAGTATTTATGTGAACTAATAAGGTCTTGTAGTCTAATGACGTTAAAGTTGTTATGAAAACCATTGGCCTTTGGACTGTTTACTTAATGACTTAGAAATTAATTTAAGGCCTCTAAACAAGGGGAGAATGTTGGGTTTATCCGGCTTAGAGATAAATTAAAGAAATAGGAATCGGATCCGGTGGATTCAACCGAAATCTCCTAAACCGAAGGAAACCCCCGAGCCCCACTAGTGCACATTATAAAAGGAAATGGAGAAGAACGGACGGCCGTCTCGCTGCTGTCTCGACTAAAAAACCCTAACTACTTGTGCCCGATCACAAACGCATAAAGGGTTCGTGAGGTCCTTCCTACATTCTCAACCACCACGACCAAGAATGTGATCAAGCCGCTTGGCACACATCGCACAGGGGAGAGCAAACAGAAGAAGAAAAAAAAAGGAAACAGAGAAGAAATCAAATCGAATGCTTCACAAAGCCAGTCAGTGATTAGAATTAAAATTTCCGCATAGATGATTTGAACTTCTAAGGGGATAAAACTCCATAATCAATTTTATGCAACACATTAATATTGAATTTCTCCAACAACCAGGCACCCCACTTCGACCAATTGGACCGTGTCAACACCGCTACGCTGCGACCTGCATCTTCTTCCTTAACATCCGTCACCTGGCCTCCCTCTGCGTTTGCCAACCAATTGAATAGAAAAACCAAGCCTCCCCCAGCCCTCCCCCGCCCAGTTCTCTCGTCGGCCACCAGGCAGGCCGCCCCAATCGTCGACGGCTCACGCCCCTTATCGAACGCATCCTTGTTCCATACTCCCCTTCTAATGCTGCTTCCCTATTTTTCTAACCCCGAGCCATTTGTGTAGCGGATCGCCTCGGAACCCGCCCTCACCACCGCCGCTTCGAGCGCAGCCATGGGCCGCTACCCGTGACCATCGCCATGTTCCAACCACCGCATAGACCATCCTAGCCGACGCCCACATGCCATCACGTCGCCCTCAACCTCCTCTTTCCCAAAGGCAACCCAAGAACCCCCATCAATGGTGCTCAGAAGCTCCGGAGATCAGGAGTCTTCTTCCCTCAACTCCGGCCTAAAGCTTGTCCTGAGCCGCTGCCGTGAGAATTCCTCCCTCCGAGTGAGCCCCCGAAGCAATCCTCGCTCCCACGCCATCCCTATGAAGTTCTCACTCTCATGCATGTCCAGTTTGCAATCACTAGCCGAATCGAGCCGCCATTCCACCGCCGCTGAGCAATCGACTGCCACCGCATGTTTCTCCGTTCACCACCGCTCCCACCGGAGCCCCTCAAGTCTCAGCATGCTGCTCGGTGACCTCCTGACCCTAAGAAGTGAATACATGCGTGTGGTTTAAACTCCAGTACAAATCGAACCACTAAGCCCATTTACCACTTTCAACCCCCGAAATGCCACCGCCCACTTCGAGCTGCCGCCCGTTGCGCGATTTCCGCACCTCCGGACTTGGCCGTCCACCACCCCAATGGCTTCCACCTCAAAGTTTGCTCTTATTTCCCTGTATAGCGCGATCGAGTCGCCCACCGTCACCCGCCGCCGAAGGTCACTGCCGCGCGCCCTCTGCTCCGCCAAGCTCTGCCCAAGCCCCTGTCGCACCACCCATGTGGGCCCGACTTCATTAGAGCACGGAGACCCAATTTGAAACAAATTAAAAAATTGTTAGGATTAATTAGCAAAGCCTTCACTTCACTGAACATTTGGACCAAGGACTTATATGCTAATTAGTCAAAAAACTGGGAGAACTCTAAAATGAGTCCACTTCTCACATGTGGGAGGACTGCGGTGATTCCAGTTCTTACGGGCATATCTTCCATATGGTGCTCTCTATGAACACGTGGACCCCCAGCTGATTAAAAATTTGGAAAAAACAAATTTAAAAATTTCCTAAAACCTTTACTCGTTGAACTACGAATGTGTATAAACTTGCAAAATCCCATTAGAAGAAATTTCATATTAACTCCAAATTCAAAGAATAAAAATTTTTTTGGGAATCACAAAATTTATGCATTTTATTCCTATAGCTAAAATCTAGAAAATCTAGTACTTAATATGCAATCAAAAATAATATTAATAGTAAAGAAGTCCCATATACACCTTTATGAAATTAAAATATATTTCATCTTAGATTCCAATTGTGGCTAGATTCAAGATATATTAAAGTTCCAAAAAAAAACTTTACATGTTTTATTTCTGTAAACTGAAATTGATAAAAAAATTGTATAGAAACACCTTTATAGATTAGGTAATAAATAAAACATTAATTAGTGTAGTAGAATATATCTAATGACTTCTAAAAATTCATCAGGTAAGTCATATTTAGCCTCCAAAAAGAGATTAATCTAATTGCTAGCTTCATAATGTTTGATTTTAATTCTAAAAACTGAGGAATTAAACCTGAAGATTCAGTTACATAAACACCTTCTATATTTTGTTCTATACTGAGAAAATATTTTATATAGATATAAAAAGATGCAAAACTTCTACAAATCATAGGAAATTAAAAGCCAGCACTAAAAGGAGGTAAACCAAATAACAGTAGAATCACAAAAAGTTCTCTTTAAGCCTGTAGGGTTAAAATTAACCAGGAACTTAATCCCAAAACACATGTTATGTGAAATACACATATAGTACGTATACATGCTAGAACCCTACCAAAATCAAATCTCCTAGAATAGAAGTAAATAAAATAGAAATTTCTGCCATCATAATTTCATCTAAGACCAGTACCAAACCACAGTATAAGTTCCACACACATTAGAGTAAATTAGAATCATGTTATATTATTTCGTTCAGTTAGACGATCACGTATAAAAGCCTCTAAAAACAAATCTTTCCAAATTACCCAAAGGCTAAATTAGGAGCTCTTTAACCACACTCATTTCTAAATAGACCTTTTAATGCTAAAAAAATTAAAGAATTGACCAAAATTGGCCTCCTAAACATCCCCAAAATCTAATATAGGTATAAATACCGTATTTCAACCAAAGAACTCTGTAAAATCCCATTAATCCCCAAATAAAAAGTGATAAAATGAAATTCTTTTAACCTTACATTCACAGTAGGTAAACAGTACCCAACCACGATGAACCTATGCATACTTAGAGCCATTTTGAATTTTTCGTGTTATTACTATTTATTCGATCGTACGTTAATTTTCTTTCTAGAAAACGAATTTCGCAATTGTGAAAGAGTAGCATAGATGCCAAGGTATCTAAAGTAAGGCAAGATTACCCCCTTATCCTTTGAAACAAATGAATGCTATGTTTGGGATTATGAAATGGGTTATTTCTAAAATTCATGCGTATTGCAACTATCAATATGAAAATGTAGGCATTGTAGTTATAACCTATGCTGCCATATCTACCCTTCAAACTGGTTGTATTCCTTGTTGATTGTTGGCTTTAGAAGGTTTAAGTACTTCCAACTTGTGCCTCAAATGAGCTTATACTGCTGATTATGCTTCATATGCTTAGCCATGCTTAGAAATTGCCTAATAAAATATTGCTCACTTTATACAAATGTAAAATGGCATTTACAACTTCTACATTTAGAGTAAGCCTTTGGTATTGCAAACCGAAAGAAGAAAACATGTTTTTAGACATTCGGCTGTAATTGATGGCATATGGATGTTGCACAATAGGGAGACGTGTTCGCCTGAGTCGATTAAGGAGCCGAACTACATTCATCAACTATTGTATACTGTACAACCACATGTGTTATTTGGGATGGACTTAGCCTAGTAAGTTGTATGTGATATCTAACCTTGCATTCGAGAGGCCGTTGTAGTATGAACCAGTCTTCACAATGGTTTATAGGAGCTACCCATGTGTGTTTGTTATGCTGTTGGACCAAATTCGTCCCGTGTGTGCGTTCCGTGAGGGGGAGACTAACTGTTCTACCTCACGGCAGGGCGTCTAAGCCTGTCCAATACAACGATGTAGTGCCTGTGGGGAACCAGGTGGATTGCCGCCACAAGCATTAGGTTTAAGGCTTGGCCCACCAAACTAGCGGCATCAAGTAGCCCCTCAGTGTCGGATTTCCACGCATCGTGCTGCATGCAAAGGTTGGCAAATAGATAATGTAACAGCTAATTGTACCTCTAGCAACCACCGCACTCAACATGCAGAGTTGGTAGTGCTTTGGCCAACACAAGACAAAAACTAGAGAATTCACATCATGTGGTAAAGTTATACAAACTCTGCAGAGTCAAAACTAATCGATTAGCCGTGCTCGCAGTCATGAGCAGCCAACATAGTGAAATGTCAGGTATAGATTTATGCTTTATAATGTGTTTTGCCCACTGAAATCTGGGGGGCATGTATGGGTGATTTTATGACATATGGTTATGATGCTATGAGGTGATGGAAGTGAAAATGATCGGCTTTGCTTCCATGGTGAACAGCAAGCATGATATTTTGATAATAATTGTGACCTAGCTATGTTTTACTTCCATCGTACTTATTTTTTAAATGTTTTTACTAAATACCGTTGCCAAAAATTGTGCGAACTAAAAACTTGCTTTATGCCCTAGAAAATAAACCACTACAAAATTAGCCATCCTTTGAATTAAGCTTGTAGTATGTTAGGTTTGCCTTGCCAGACATTATTACGATAATGTACTGACTCTGCTTGTTATATGTTGTGCTTTAGACTTTTTTTGCAGATTGATGAGTGAATAACGATGAGTGCTGTGAGATGTCATTGTTCTTCTTTAGGATGGTTCTATTAGGACAGCCAAACCTCTAGTCGGTTGCTTGAGTATGGGTAGACAAGCTTCCGCTAAACCGAATATTTGGACGGTCAGCGGCCTATGTAAAACTCTAGGTTGTAAATTAGTTTTATTTTTGTGTTACCCTATTGATGTATATCATTGCTTGAGATGAAAGTATAAGACTAGTTCATTTCCTTAGAGCTAGCCGAGCACAAGTATGGACTAGAAACAAATGAGATATTTGCTTAATAGCCGATGTAGATCGAGTCCTCTGAGATATGTAGTCTCTTGGTCACCACCATCGTGTGGTTTGATGGGCATATCTCGGGATAGACTGGTGGAGGCTATGTTGTTGAGTATCTCCTTTGTTTCAAGTTCGGCGCTTTGAGTTTGTATCGTATTTGTTATTCGTGACGTCAAGTCTACATTTGAGATGTGGGATTACATTATTTATTTAGTTTATTTGAGACCCACTAGTCCAATAGTTAGTGTTGCCATGGCGAGTTGCAAATAACGGTACAAGTCTCAGGGTGTCCTCACACAATTCTTCCTATATAACTTTGGTTCCTAAAAAGGTAAACCCTGAAACTGTCAACAATTTTTGCCCCATTTCTTTATTGAGTGTCAGTTTGAAACTCTTGAGTTGTTTGCTGACCATCTTCAAGGAATGATAAGAGAAATTATTCATGGGAACCAGTATGGGTCATATTAAAAATGGGACCCATCCAAGACTGCTTTGCTTGGTCTTTTGAGCATATATTCATCAAGTGTCAGCAATCCAAAAGGAGAAATTATCCTCACAATAGACTTTGAAAAGACTTTTAACACTATCAAACATGAAGCTATTTTGCAAGTTATGAAACACATGGGGTTCCCGGCTAAATGGCTAAGTTGGATCAAAATGATTTCCTCCTCTACAAACTCTTCAATTATGCTTAATGGTGTGCCTGGCAATTCTTTTAAGTGCAAAAAGAGGTGTTAGGCACACCACGAAAAGGTGATCCAGGGTGACTCCACTTTCTCCTTTACTCTTGTGCTTGGGTCTTGATCTACTACAAGCAAATGCATTTTGAATGAAGCTTGCTCTTTCTATCTCTTAACAAACCCTATTAATGAGTTGGATAAGGAGGTTTTCCTGTACTTCCAGTATGCAGATGATACTCTCATCTTCTTTGAAAGCCTCTCAGAAAGAGCTTTTTTGTCTCACAGGCTTTGTTAAACACCTTACACAATCCACTGATCTCAAAAATCACTTACCATAAGTCGAGTATATACCTCTTAATGTTACTTGAGGAAAAAAACAGAAAGTGTTATCTAGTATAAGGGCGTGTACAGGGGAACACTACCATTTTTACTTATCTTGGCCTGCCAATGGTACTGCTAGACCTAGGTGTAGATTTTGCTTCGCTGGTGACAGGGTTGAACGAAGGCTGAACCAGTGAGTGCTTCTTTTCTATCCTTTTGCTGGTAAGGTTACCTTGACTTAACACGTTAGTGCTTTTCATCTATCTCAACATATTATATGTGCTCTCAGATTGCCAGTGACAATAATTGAAGCTATAGATACATCCAGGAGTAATTGTTTATGGAGAGGATCTGCTGTCACAGTAAAGAGAAGGCCTCTGGCAGCTTGGCAAAAGGTTTGCAGACCTAAGGAAAAGCGAGGTTTGGGAGTAATTAATTTGAACATACAAAATGTAGCACTACTCCTAAAGCACTTAAGCAAGTTTTATATAGCAGCTGATTTATCCTAGGTACGCTTTATTTGGAACTCCTATTATGAGAGAAAAGTGCCTCATTTGGTTTTTAACAAGGGTCTTGTTGGTGGAGGGATATTATCAACCTCTGATTTTTTTTCTAGCATATTGGCACATTGTTCAGTGCTCTCGGATCTACAGCTCTGTTTGGGAAGATATATAGAATGGAGAACTAAGGAGTATCAAGTTCCCAAACCTATATTCTCATACAACCGCATTATCTAGAGTAAGTCAAGATGATTGCTGATAAACCTTTGGAGAGCTGTTTTAATTTACCTCTATCATCTACGGCCTATCAGGAATTTTAGACTTTGCAATCAGAGTTGAATGATTTGACTCTTGAAATAGGGAAAGGAGGTATATGGTCCTTCATTTGGAACAACCAAAGTTACTACTCTCAAAGGTTTTACAGGCTTAACTTTGCTGAGTTAGCTCCACCCAGACCATTTATTTGGTTGTGGAAAACAAAATGTGTCACGAAAATTAAGGTGTTCATTCGGTTGCTCTTATGCGATCCTCTGAATACACTGAGATAGGCTAGATAGAAAGCACTGTGCTCCTGATAATACTAACTTATCTTGTGTTTTATGCTCAAATGGAGAAAGGGAGACTCAGGTATCTTTTCTTTACTCACCCCTTTAGTACAACATGTTGGAGAAGAATTGGAGTTCCATGGAATGTTAACCTACATCTTTTTCAAATGATTGTTCTTGCACATTTGAGGTTTAGGCATAAGGGTTTCTTGGAGATAATGTTTATTGCTTGTTGGCATATTTGGAAGCAAAGGAATGGGAAAATCTTTCAGCATACCAACCCAAGCACAGATCTCCGGTTTCGTCTTTTTAAGCAGGAAATTCTCCTACATATGTGTAGGATGAATGCTACCCAGTTCCTCTGTTTCTGATTGGATACAAAATTTGTAAACTTTTGATGATCCCTGTATTTCTCTTTATTATTAATAAAATATAAACTACTGGGTGAATCCTGGTAGTACTTTCGATCAAAACCCAGTAAGAATGCAACATAAGCTAACAGCCATTCCATCCAATGTGTCAATTCAAGGTGCAGGTGCATCAATCACTGCATTATCACATAAGAGCACCAGCAGTATCTATGTATTTGGCATATTGCACATAGCATTTGTTCATGACAGCAACAACCACAAACTGACCACACATGCACAATTAATTCAGCCTGAGTAATCTGTAGTCTATCTCCTCCTGGACAATGCCATCTACAAAAAAAAAAACTCAGAAGAGCCAGGAGACATTGATGATAGAATCATCAAGCATGCCAATACACTGGGAAAAAAAATACAACAACACAGACGCTGACGGCCTGCCAGGTCATGCACGAAGCCGTCAGGAATTCAGGAGAGGATGGCGTCCCAGTCGATCTCCCAGGACGGATACCGGCGCAGCGCAAAGCCGTCGGCCTCGTCCCACGGCGCCTCCGTGAAGTCCAGCTGCTGCATCGTCTCCGGCAACGGCACCGGCGCCGGATTCGATGAGGACGGGGACGACCCCGTAGATGAGACGTCTGTGGCGTCGGCTGTCGTCGTCGTGGAGGCTTCGGAGACAGAGCATCTTGGCTCGGTCTTGACGACGCCCGTTGACGAGGACGTCGGCGTCATCGCTGGCGGCGGCGGCGGCGTGTCCGTCGATTTCGGTGGCGCGGCGGTGTCCGTAGTTGTGGCCTGGAGGATCTTGGCATCGACGGAGGCGCTGAGCGGGGCGCGTGTGCTGCCCCGCCCCGCGCCGGAGCCTCCCGGGGAAGTTTGAGGCGGCCGCGTCGCCGCGCAGCCGGAACGCGGCGACGTCGTAGGCGAGCGCAGCGTCCTCGGCGGTATCGAACGTGCCGAGCCACAGCCGCGTCCGGTTGCGCGGCAGCCGGATCTCCGCCACCCATTTCCCCCAGTGCCGCTGCCGCACGCCGCGGTAGAGCTTTGCCTGCGCCGGTGCCGCCACCAGAGCAAGGCGCCGCTTCATCGCGCACGGCGCCGGCCCGAAGCCGCATCCTTCAGGACCGCCGGCGACAGCCCGTCGCAGCCGGTGGTGCAACTGCGCCGCCTGCGCCGGCGTGACAAGGTTGTACCACCCCGCCCCAAGAACCACGGCTGCCGGCGACGGGCTCTGCTGCTCGGCGTCCAAGACGAACGGCATGGCCGCACCATGGACGAGCTGTCCGTACTCCTCGGCGCCGCCTAGCATCATCGGCAACGAAGGAAGCTTACTACCACTAGTAGAAGCCGCCGCTGCAGTAGCATCGAGGCAACGCCATTGGCGATCCATGGCTGCTTCTTCTACCTCGCGATCAATCTAAGAAACGCAGCAAGAATCGTTCGTTTTTGGAAGTGGAGTGAGCAAGCAAAGGTTAGCTTGCTCCATGGTTTTTTATAGGCAGAAAAGCAGTAGCGGTGTCACCCAATGGGCAAGTGCCAAGTAACACCTCTCCTGCCACGTGTCCATCCGCCTAAATAACATGTGTGAAACAGAGGGCACGTGTGAGCTGTTGATTGGCTCCAAAGAGAAACGGAGAATTGACCTTGGCCCTAAACAAGATATAACCTGAACGCTAGTGATGATGATGTAATTTTTCATCAAGGTTATATTGATTTTGCACGCTGATTTTTTTATTTGCACAAAATTTCTTTATGTACTTGCTGTCCTATATGTTCAAAATTGAATTTGATACCGACAAGTACAATGTGTTTTCATTCAAACGACATCCGGCACATACAGTACGCATAAATTCAAGCCAATTTGTCAATCAAGCGTGGGCCCCTTGAAAAACATATATCTGTGGAGCATTTATGTCAATTATTATCACGTTTTATTTTAAAGCTTTTTGTGCATATAATTAAAATTATGATGAAAAAACTCTAAGTAGGGTGCCTATTTTGGATAAATAAATTCTGAAGGATATTTATGGGATCAGCATTGAACTACTATTTTCTGTGTAAGCTCTATAAAATTCTTGAGTTTCCAACTTTCGATGGAGTTCCAAAATTGCTGGTTTAATTCCAAGGTATATATATGCTCATTGAAGAATATGAAATTACATATTCAGAAGCAACATATATAAGGTGTGAGCAACTTTTGCTCAAAAAAAAAAACAAGTGTGACCAATAGTGATGCAATGGTGATGCAGAAGCCGGTCGGTACAATTTGATTTGATGCAGGGAGGCCTTTTCTGGTCGACGGTTTGCAGTTTGATTGGACATGGCGTGGTCCGTCAATGTGTCAGCACAAGGAATGTAGGCCAACAGTTCAACGTTTCATCCTCAGCCAGGCGTACAAAAAGCCAAAAGGCAATGCAAATTAAAGGACCCTTTTCTTTTCTTCATTCATTATATTCTCTCCATGTTGTTTCAATACATGATGATTTTGATCATTTTAGCAAGTAGAAAGGCACAAAGATTATATGTCACAATTCTAGGGTCTTCTTCAAACCAAATGTTGCAATTTTGCAAAAGTTGCTATTTTTAGGATTTTTCTAGTGAGCAAACCAGCCCATGGGGGGTTTTTTCTATCAAAAAGAGATGCTAAAATGTGATAATTCACAGGCTGAAAACGTACACCTTGTTGATATAAAATATGTAGGTTTACACGTGTGCGGTTTGATTATTAGTCAAAAGAGAGATACTTAAATAGGTGTTTGCAACTACGATATTCTATAGAATACAATGGATAAACATAGAGAGTGAAGAATCTACACAAGGAGCCACACAATAAAGGAAAAAAATGTATATGCAGGTTATATAAACGTTTCAGTTTATGTGAGCAGAATAAAAAGAATAAAGTGGTAAATGGACTTTGCATGAAATAGAAAGGAACAGGAACCTCCAATACTTTGACCAATAAAGATGTCCCAATTAATCTTCTTTTTTGTTACCTATACCTACAGTGACTAGAAAAAATAGCTCTCTTATGTTATATCACAAGAAACGATCGGTTTTGCAATCTAATTATAAACGTGAGTGGACCAAGATTCTCGATTACCAAAAGTTCCAAAGCAATCTAATTTCCACTCCACGATCAGCAAATGTTAAAATTTGTTCAGATATGGATAACATCTATCAGAGTAAGTAAATTGAGGAACAAATATATCTTAAAACATCACTTTCTTACTGAATGGGCAACAAAATTAATCATAAAATGACCTATAACATTGTCAGCAGATTTCTAGAAATTCCTACATTAGTCAAATGGAAAAAAAATAATGATCTATGCATACCGCTTTTTTACATGTTTATATAAGTCTAAAAAAAAGCTTATTTTACTCTCTCAAACTATTTCATTGGATCACTTAACCCCTAAACTAAGTTTTGGCTCATTTAACCCCCTAAACTATTAAAAATAGTTCACTTTACTCTTTACTAACATTTCTCTTTTTTATTTCTCTTTATATAAGTCGTATTTTAAGCTAAAACCTTTTAGAGTCATAGCTGACACCATTATCAAAGTTCATAAATATTTTAACTTTTTTATGACTATTTAGTTGAATTTTAAAATCTTGATATTAATTAGCCTCAGGTGCTTTCAACCTATTTAAATAATGATAAAAAATTTAATAAAAATGTTGAGACATAAATTTGTAATGCAACTCTCATCCTACCAAATTTCACTGAAAATATGACTTATATAGAGAGAAATAAAAAAGAGAAATATTGTTAGGAAGTAAGTGAATAGTTCAGAGGATAAAATGAGTCAAAAAAAATAGTTTATGAGGTTAAGTGCTGTAGCGAAATAGTTCGAGAAAGTAAAATGGACTTTTTTCATAAGTCTGTGGATTAATAAAATCCATATAATATATAAAGCTCTTACATTTAACAAATTTCTGTATGCCTTGTAAAAATGTCACAAACAGAGCAACCATAACCAAATCCATTCATATTCTTGTAATAATGAACTAATCGGCAAGAAAACGACAGAAGCCATAAAAAGGGAAAAAGGAATACTAATCCGAGAATACGCTGCACTTGTCGCTTCAAAAAACAGTTAAGGTGGTCCATCTCCACAACGACCCATCAATCTAACCAAGCATTACAAGCATTATACGTGTGGTGATAACCTTGTTAATCTCGATCAGGTCAAAATTAAACAAAAAACAAATTTAAAACTGGAGACGATAAACTTTTTAAACGAATCCTGTGGCCACCCTTCAACGGAGGGCAGAGCTAGATTAATTAACAATTGCAACGAACTAGTGGCCACAGCAAGTTCGGGAGGCCATAAAAAAGAATAAGAGGCTAATGACGGATTAGGGGAGGGCTAATCATGCAGCGTACGAAGTGGTTAATTAGGCTCGCGTCATGTCGTGACAGATTTGGTGATGGCACGGGGGCTGCGCTTTTTCAGCGGGGAGATTAATTAAGCTTAAAAGTGTGGTTAAAGAGATGAAGGATAAGGATTAAGAAATATGGAGGAAGGTTAGGGGTGAGGAGTGAGGACAGAAACGGGACAGACAGGCGTCTGCCAATCCAAGCACAGATTATTTCTTGGAAATACTTTCTTAGATCATAAATATTTAAGGTTTAGAATAAAATTTTAATTAAAATTTTAAAATTTTGATCATCGCTAATTTTTTAAATACTTCTAAATAAAAAAAGATGGTACATCACATAAGGTACTATCATAGCCTTATTAGATTTTACAAACTTATTTTAATATAAAATTGATAATCAAAATTTTAAAAAAGTTAACCAAATCTTATCCTAAATATTAAATATTTATTTATAGTCAAAGGGAGCACATTATAAGGCTAAGAAATGACTCTAATACTAGATTAAATTCTATTATCGAGAATTAAAAGGAAGCGCTATGCTTATGGTGGCCAAATGGGCGGACCGGGCCGGCACGGCCTGCTACCGCACGGCCCGTGTAGGCATAGTTCCTGTAGCGGGCTGTGCCGTGCCGGCCCGCGTGCCTCCCCCTCGGCCCAGGCACAGCACGTCAAGGTCGTGGGCCGTGCCGACGGTAGCCCACCGTGCCCGGGCCGGCCCGGTCCGCCGACGCCTGCAGCCGCGCGTCCGGCGTCCCCGGCCTCCGTCGCCCTCCGCCGCTTCCTCCCCGCCTGCACGCCGCCCCCTCCGCCACCTCCCGCGCGCGCCTTCCCGGCCTCCGCTGCCTGCCGCGGCCCTCGGCCACCGCCTCCCCGCCTGCGCGCCGCCACCGCCCCCTCTTCCCGGCCTCCTCCAGCCACCTCCTCCCGGTCTCCTCGGCTCCTCCGCCTCCTCTCGCCGCTGTTAACGCCAAAATTTGGCACGGCTCATATCAGATTCGGTAAAGATAGAGGCTATATCAACCGGAGGAAATTAATCCAGAAGAAACCGGATTTGAGAAGGAATCGTGAAGACCACGTTATGGCAATTATTTATCTTATCTATTAGATAGTTTTATCTTTTAGGAAACCTGATCTCTTGTCCGATCAGGTCTGTTAGTTTTCCTTTTCTAGTTAGGAAAGTCCAGTTTCGTGTCCTATAAGGACTCATGTAACTCGGGGTATAAATACGTACGCCCGGGCACCTTGTAAATTATCACAACGATCAATAAACTTCGGCGCATCGCCACCCTTTCGACGGGTTCTTGCTTCTCGAGTGGGGCTGCATCGGTTAGGTTCGAACTCCTGCGAGAGGGTAAGACTCGTCACCCCTTACCCAGGTGTATCTGCTCTGTTTATGGCTGCATCGGTTCGGTTCGATCTCTTAGGCCGATCAGGTATACCACATCACGTGTGCATAGTCTTCATCGGCTTACTGGGAGCGATTTATCATCAGTTTGTGCTGCATCGGTTGGGTCCGACCTACTAAACTGCTCGTGATAAATTGTTCCTGCTAGGTTGATGGTTTTCATGCAAGCGTCTTATCGGAATGTATAGCCGATAAGTTATCTTATTACATCACAGTTGTATTAGGTCTATCGTCTCATCGAGGTTCTTTTATCATTATTAATCTGTGCTGCATCAGTTAGGTTTGAACTACTAGATTGGTAATGATAAGTTTATCCTTGATGGGTCGATGGGTTTTATGCGATGTTCTATCGGAGCGCTTAGCCGATAGGTTATCTGTTATCACAGCTGATTGCGTCTTTGTTTTACACTATCATCGGCTTCCCAGCCGATACACATGTTCTATCAGTAATCGGCTAACTTATATTGCAATTCTTTTATGTACTACATAAAGCCGACTGCACTATATTCATTATTTTGCCTATCTACTATATCATCGGCCTCTAGCCGATGTCCAAGTGTTTATTTATCAGTCGGCTGGCTTTTTATCTGTTTATATTATCATCGACTATATTATCGGTTTCTTAGCCGATGCGCAAGTATTGCTGACAGTCAGGCACGCGTACCTGGACACGAAGACCAACAAGGACCCGGACGCGAGCACGCCGAAGATGAGGGCCCGAGTACAGGCGTAGCCGATGTGCGAGCACTGTTGGCGCCATCGGCTGAAGGAAGACTCTATCGGCTTATCGGCCGATCGCTGCTGGTAGCCGGGCGCGGGTGCAAGCGAGAACCAGGGCACGGGCACAAACAAGCAGGCAAGTACCCGGACGCGGGCACGAAGACCCGGGCGCGGACACAGAGATCCGGGCGCGGGCGCGAGGTCCCGGGCTCGGGCAACAGACGAAGACCCTATCGGCTTATCGGCCGATCGCTGCTGGTAGCCGGGCGCGGACACAGGCGAGGGCCCGGGCAAGTCGGGCAGTCGGTTCAGGGGAATTCGGTACAGGAGCTATCGGCAATCGGTTGGAAGGAGTCTACATCAGTATGTCGGCCGATTGGGTTGTTGGCTAATATTTTCTATCTCCTTGTCAATTGTGGGGTCAAATTGACTGCCACGCCTACGAACCTCAATAATTTAGGACCTGCACTGGAGTGAAGCAAATCTCCCAGGCCTTCGCGTGTCTCTAGGCGCCGAACCAGATCGTCAGCAAGCTTTTTGGCACACCCGACGGTTTTCGGCGTCAACAGCCGCCTCCCCGCCTGCGTGCCGCCCCCTCCAACGCTGCCTCCCACGCGCGCCTCCCCGGCCTCCGCCGCCAGCCGCCGCCCTCCGCCGCCGCCTCCCCGCCTGCGCGCCGGCCCCCGAGGCCGCCCTCCGCCGCCCCCCGAGCCACCCTTCGTCGCCTACGCGCCGCCCCCCGAGGCCGACTCCCGACTGAGATGAGTAAAAAAGAAAAAAAAGACTTAAAAAATTTAAAAAAATTAGAGGAGTTGTAAAAAAATATGAAAAAATGTAAAAACATTAGTAAAAAAAATATGAGGGTATTTTTTGATGATATTAGAGGAGGAAATTTTTATATTTTTTAAACAAGCAAAATAGAAGAACATATATAGTTTTGTAATTTAATTTCTACATAGATATAGGAAAAATTGCGTAATGACCTTTATTGATTTTGATATTACACAGTTGCCTCATTAAAAACTCTGTCATGTAAAAACTCAATTTTGAGAAAACCATGACAAAGAAAAAAGAGTACAGCTAAAGGTCAATACTCAAAAATAAAAAAGATTACTCTAGTTTCTCATTTTGTAGGTAAAGATTTTCGAACTGCTTAGCCAAATCTTGGTTCTCCGTGGTGTGTTGGGCACGTTTCTTAGCTAGCTCCCAGTCTTTAACCGCAAGTAGCATTTCTACCACCTCACTGCGGAGATTTCTTCTTCTCTCCTCAATAATTCTTCCGCAAAAACTAAAGGTCAATTCGGATGATACCGTAGACACACGCACCATAAACACATCCAGTGCTAGCTTTGAGAGCACGGGATATTGGGTCTTGTGATCATTCCACCATTGAAGAACGTTGAGATCTTCCTGGTTGATCGAGTCGCTGTCCAAGTAGGTAGACAGCTCAAGAGTTTCAAGAGAAGCATGTGCAGGACTTGCTGTGGCCGAACTTCTACCATCGGTGCTCGAAGAAGAAGAGGAACCACCCCAAATTCGGCCCCACTGTAATTTCTTCTTACCTAGGACAGGGATGGGTGGAACTCTTTGCACGCGAACTCCCTGAAACTTAGTTTCATACTTTCGAAAAACTTCATATAATTTTGTCTTAGAATCGAAATAGTAGTTAGTGTAATCAATATTCATTGCATCCCCTATAAGATTCAAAATATTTAGAAACGCTCGTATTTTACCCCTAAGATCAAGAATAAAGGCAAAAGCATACAAGTATGGAATATTCCTCCAGTATTTAAGATATTTTTGTTTTATGTGAAATACTGTAAGTCCTAATAGTTGGTTATCTTCATATTCTTTTAATAAAGTGGCAATCTCAAAAATGTTATGCAAAATTAAATTAGCAGTTGGATAGTAAACACCAGACAAAGTAACAGTTGCATCATAAAATGTTTCAAGAAAGTAATAAAACCTTTCTACAACATGCCAAGACTGTTCTGTCAGTAGCGGTTGCCTGCCACTGGTAACAACATGCTTAGACTGCAAGAAAACAGTTAGTATATCTTTGTAAGGCAAGACATGTTTCAACATCAAATAAGTCGAGTTCCACCGATAGTCCGCATCCGTTTGGAACTTGCGTGGACGCTTGTCCGAAGCGATGCAGAATCGCTTGAAGGTCGTAAGTCGGGGATTAGAACCATTCAGCCATGTTATGGCTTCACGGATAGAATCGAGATATACAGTTACTTTTTTAAAACCGGATTTAACTATAAGATTAATAACATGGCAAGCACAACGTTGATGTAAAAGAAATGATTCAGCATAAACATTGAATAAAGGTTGCAAAATTTCCATTGCTCTAGAATTTACAGCTGCATTATCTAGAGTTACTGCAAATATTTTATTTGTGATGCCAAAATTCTCACAAACTCTAGAAATTCGCTCAGCAATATTTTCTGCATTATGTAAAACATCAATTAATTTTAAAGCTATTACTCTTTTTTAGTTCCCATTCATCATCAATATAATGAGCAACTACACTAATATAGTCTTCCTTAGGCCTATCACTCCAAATATCAGATGTGATACTAATAGAAAATGTGCAAGTAGTAAATAATTGTTTAATATTATCCCGGCCTTAGTTGTAAACATTCACCAAGTCTCGGGTTGTAGTTTATCTACTAACAGCTTGAAACCTAAGATTATGAGCAGTTTTAATGTAAGTCTCAAATGCAGAAGACTCACCAAAGTTTAGGGGTAGATCCTGTCTAGCAATTAAACGGGTAAGGAAATCTCGTGCTACCTGAGAATTATATTCCCATGAACGTACCGTACCGTCCGGATTAAGTACCAGTTGCTGCTATCTTAGCTGGTAACCTTGCTTCTTCGCACACGTCTCAGCATGCCGCCTCAAATACCCTGTTCCACCAGAAGATTTTCCAGAGAGTTTAGTTTTACAAATTTTACATTTCGCGTAAGTTACCTCCCTTCCATCCGCGGCGGTCTCCTTGATCTCATCAAAATGTTGCCAGGCAGAGGAAGTTTTTGATCTTTTTGAGCCGGTTGCCGTTGATAGGCTCCCGCTCGCAGTTCTGGATCCTTCTGAAGCTGCATGTATTTCCTCCGGATGTTCTTGCGGTGTAGGAGCCAACCCGGAGTCGTCTCCTTGCGACATCGACAGATAGCTCGGGTCGAAGTCGCTCAGTTGGAACGTCGGGTAGTTCGGATCCATCCTGCAATATAAATAGAGAAAATTAGTAAAAAAATAGTAGGAACAAAGAAGAAAATTTAGGATTTTTTTTACAGGCTACAACTATTACCTATGAGAATGTGGGAAATTTTTGAATTTTAGACAAAATTTTGTCTAAATCAAAAATTTTGAGCAAAGAGAGCAAAAGAGAGAAGAATAGAGCACAAGAGGAGAGATTGGGAGGTTTGGATGAGCAAAAATGTGACTGGGGGTTCCCCTATTTATAGGAAAAAATTTCACAATTTTTCGGATTTTTTTGATATTTTTTCGGATTTTTTTTGTCCTGCAACGGCTAGATTCAAAATCTAGCCGTTATTTCGGACCGTTGGGACACGTGTCAATTTTTTACTGGGCCAACACAGCTGAACACTGTAGCAAACGGTCATCAGCGTCGCAACAGGCAGATGTCGGTGCAACGGTCGCCTGCCTCCTCCTTCCGCACGCACTCGGCCTTGACCTCCTCCCGGCCTCCTCTCCTCGGCTCCTCCCGCCTCCTTATCCTCCGCCTCCTCGGCTTCCTCCCGGCCTCCTCCCGCCGCCTCCTCGGCTCCTCCACCTCCTCCCCGACGCCTCCTCCCGCTGCCTCCTCCCGGCCGGCGGCCGCCTCCTCCCGCTCCCGCGTCCTCCCGCCGCCTCCTCCCGGCCGACGCCTGCCTCCTCCCGTGCCCGCCTCCTCCCGGCTGCTGCCTCGGCCTCCGCCAGCGCCCTCCGCCGCTGCCTCCGCGCCCGGGCGCCTCCCCGGCCTCGGCCGCCGATGCCTGCCTCGGCCTCTGCCGGCCGCAAACGCCTGCCGCAGCGGTGCGGCCTCCACCGCCACCCTTCGGGCGGGCCGTGCCGGCCCGCTACAGTCCACGGGTCGTGCCATGCCGGCCCGCCATGCCGCACCACCGGCCCAAGCACAGCACGACTACTCGGGCCGTGCCAGCATGGCCCACGGCCAACCGTGCCTGGGCTAGTCTACAATTCATTAGAGATAAACACTACCAGAAAAATAGCCGGATTACATCAGCTTAGTTAGGATGAGGAGAGACTATAGATTGGAAAGGAGAACTTGACAATTGCTTACCCAAACAGAGGTACAATCCATTCTTACATTCTTACATAGATGAAGCGACTTAACGCTCAAGTAAGAAACTTAATCTAATCTTATCTCTACCAACTATAAACCTAATCACTGCCATGTACTGGGTTGGTCGTGGGCCTTAGTCTCCTGGCCCAATAGCCATAGCATGAGTCTAAGACTGGATTAAATAATCAACAAAATAGAAGCTAGTCGATTTTCCGAAAAAAATAGAAGTTAATCTAATGGTCAGTAGTTAGGGGCTGTTTAGTTTTCTCAATTTAGTGGTGACCAACTAAGCGCAGTGTTCTTCAGCTTTCTTCTTTGTTGTCTGCCTCATTCTCCTCTCCTAATTTGAAAAAAAAAAAAAAAACTGTAGATCTCCTTCGTGTTTTTTAATGCTAAACTGAGTTAGGGTTAGCTAAAGTACTTTTTTACCTTGAAAGAAAAAAAAGGCAAAAGTGGGATTGACATAATGCAAAAACAGAGCTAATGGTGAGTACTTTTGCGGTTTTGCCACTAATAGTTCTAAACCAAACCAAAGATTGGAGAATTTTAGTTCAAGGAATGTTCTTGCCTACGATTTTCAAAAAATCTGTATTTTTGCCGAGCAAGAGCAATCATTTGTGATAATATTCCGATTCACATCGTCATGTCTGTCTGAATGAATCCAAATTCAGGGGATGCATTCATGCAGACCATTACTGTTAGCATCCTCCATATGACGACCTAAATTACGTGGAAAGTGAACCAGTTCTGTAGCTCATTGAGATAGAGAAGAAACTGTTATTTCAAATGACCCAACTGCTTCCCGTAGTCTCCAATACAATGAATTATGTACTTGAAATTAGAGTTATCCTATCCTAAGCTAATTGACCCTTGTTTACAGGTTTAATAAAACCAGTATTTCCATAAACCATAGGCAGCTTGCCAATCCCAACAAGAAAGGAACCTCAAAGCCATCTTGTTATTTCGTTGGCTCATCATGTTACGAAACAGCTAAACTTGACCAATTAACAAGACTTAGGTGCTCAAGAGCGGTGGACGCAACTTTAAAATATAAATGAGATGAAGATAATAGATAAAATATAAATAAGATGAAGATAATAGATAAAGAACGCAATACATATTAATTTTTTATTGTGATTATATAAAAAATAGAATACAATCAATAAATTAAAGAACAAAACAACATCCAAGATAACATATCTCATTTGAAAATAAAACAATACTCTTTGCACCATATTATCAATAAATTAATCTCATAAAATCCAACTGCTGGCTAATGCACCAACGCCCAACGCAGCGCACCACATGAGCTAGCGGGTTAGCAACGAAAACGAACACTTGAAGAGATGTCAAATGGACATAATGGCGAGCGTAGTCACAAAGACAAGACGACCATTGATATCCCGTACCAAGAATACTTAATTAATCTGATAAGCTATTGATTACTGTACTAAGCCTAAAATTAGGAATGTGATCTGGGGAAACGACGTTAACCATAGCTGGGCTAGACGCCCCACTCTGCCCAATAGATATGTTCGCCCCTCGTACTCAAGTTTCAAGCAACATCAGGTAGCTGAGGCAAGTCATTCTAGAATCCAGATCCACAAGTGCACATATACTAGACAACTGAAGAATTGCCTCCATATGGCAAGTACATGTATCTGGCAAAGACAGATCATTATCTCATAATTAATTAAGTATTAACTATTACAAATGTGAAAAATAGATTTATTTGATTTTTTGAAGAAACTTCTTTATAGAATGAGAATGATTTTGCACCCAAAAAAACACTGTTTAGCAGTTTAAATAAAAAGCGTGCCCACGATGATAAGGTATTAGCCATAAGCTAAAAAGATCGATGCAGAGGAACATACATATAACATACTCAAGTGCTAAGCTATATCAACTTATGAAGAACGCAACATTCCATACGGCGATACTTTTGCTCTTAGTAATAGGTATGTAGTAGTCTTAGTGTATTTCATACACGACAAAGACAAATAACTCACTGGGTAATGGCAACTCTCTATGTTCTTCAAACACGGTCGTCCACTTCCTCGTACATCTTGAGGATTTGCGCGCATGCAGCAAGGGGAGCGTCCTTCTGGAAGCCCAGAGCGTTGGCCAGCCGAACATTAGATGTCACACCATTGTTGTTGGTGAGGAAGACAGGAGCTCTCTCCCGTCCAGTAACAATCTTGCCACACTTCGCATCTGGGCTGCTCACAAGGACAGACTCGCAGAGCTCGTGCTCATGCTCATCATCAACAGGGATATTGTAGGTGCCAGTGTGGTCAGTCTGACCCTCAAAGCTGCATGTCTTGGCGCCAGTGGATTTGGATCTGCACTCAACTTTCACCTTTGCTCCTGTGGAAAGAAAGAAAGCATGTCATGTTACAAATATTTTTGGCCAGTAAAAGGTTATTGATGATTTTGGTCACTTGAGTGATTATGGATTACGAATAGATACTCAAATAGTTGAAAGCTGTCTAAGTACAATAGACGTTGTGGACCTTGTAAAAACATGTATTTCCATCTATGACATTAAGAGTTTTTTTTTAAGAATATAACATTAAGAGTTAACTTTTCTATAACAAAAAAAAAGCACTGCTGGAATTAATATTGTTGCCTTATTCTACAGCCAAGTGGAGCACATCACGGCAACAACAAATTGACTATATTTTTGTAAATTAGATCTGTAATTGATGTCATAGGTTCAGTTAACCATGTCTTTTCACCTGAAAATGCACTAGACATTGCAACACCTGGTGTGGTGCTACTTCAATCCTCAGTGTGCGACCTTGGTTATCTAGATTGTAAATGTTCAGAAAATGGCCAAAGATGTGACACTTTAGGTTACAAGTACACAAATTTTCTAGCGCTTGATACAACAATTGGTCAATTACATTCAACATTTTGGCAGGTAATATAAGCATTGCTCTATACTTCTAATAACCAGGAATCTTGGTCCAGCCAGCATTCTGCAAGACAGGATATAGCTAAGTACCAAAAACTTCTATCTAGCACCTAGATCAGGCTAGTCGATACCAAGCACTAATCCATATGACTAACTTGATTGTTGGTGGAGCTGGACTTCAGAACCATTCTTATAAATGCTTCATCCATAGTGAAGGGAGACTCAACTAAGAATAAACTGATAATGCACGATCAAAACAATGGAAGAAAGAGCTCAGCTACAAAAGCCACTAAAAATAGTATTATATTACAGAAATATACCACACTGGTGGGGTACTAAAAAATACACCAGGACTGCTAACAGACAGTAACATATAGTTGCCCAGTGGGTGTGACAGGTCTAGTTTGTTTGGTAACAGATTTCTCAGCTCGCAGACTCTGCCTACATGTTTTTAATCTTCTGAAGGACTATCCAATCATCTCCAGGGTGAGGGTATGGGCTTTAAGAATCAAGATGTATGTTGTTTCACTCTTTCGCTCCACCATGAAACTAAGTCAGTAGTATCTTGCTCAGATATCCAATTTGACTGGTCCGGCAGCATGAACCATGGTTGCCAGAGCTCTTACAATCTAAAGATCTAGCACCTCTACCAAATAATAGGTTCTTACCGACTCATCTCAGGCTTCAAGTTCTAGCATTTATACTGGACACACACATCAGTTAGCTAGTAGATCTACTAGAGAAAAGCCCACATTCCGCACGCCGATCTGAATATAACTAACCATCGGCAGAAACAACCACTACCGGCATCCTGCAGACAAGAACCCGCACGATGCCGCGGACTGCAAACTTCCTCACTAAGCAATCCCACAACCGCTGAACTCAAACTCAACTGGCTCACTGAATGGGAGAACCGACAGCGTCGGATGGATGGTGGGGGACTCTCATTACCGGAGATGTAGGTGGAAGCGGGGGTCTCGAAGCCGGCGAGGCAGGTGTCGCACCAGACGCGGCCGCGCACGACGAAGCCCGCGCGGCGGCGGCTGCGGCCGAGGTCGCGGGAAGCGGAGGCGGCGGAGGGGAACGCCGCGAGCGCGTACAGCGCCGCCAGGAGGAGGAGGGAGGCCACGCGGGGGGACGCCATTGCCGGCTTGCCGCCGCCGCCGACGAGGAGGTCAGTGGGGAGGAGCGAGAGTGAAGCGAAGCGGCGGAGTGGAGAGCGCAGAGCGAGGGGAGAGGAATAATGGTCGCGTGGGGTCGCGTGTATGGGCGGATTTATGGGGAGCATGTGAGGGGTGTGGGGGTTGCGAGCACCGCCCGGTGAGGGAGGGAGTGGGCGGTGAGGGCGAGAGAACGTAGGCAGGGAATTTTTTATTATTTAAATATTTTTATTATTTATTTTTAAAAATAAACCTTTTTAAAACTTATTTTCAAATCTGAAACTTTTAGTTAGCTAGTCTAACTGACGTGACCAAACAACATTATATCGTGGCTCATGGTGTGAGTATGACAATGTTATTTGACCACTTCAGACGGGGTGTCGTGATAAAAAGGTTTAGATTTGAAAATAAGTTTCGAGAGATTTAGTTTTAAAATTTAAAAATAAAAAGATTTAAAAAAATTAAAAAAACACTGTAGGGAAGCTAGTTGCGTTACTCTGATTTGCTTTGTTGGTTTGTTCCTCTGCTCTCTCTCAGTTTCCTTTCTTTTTCTTCGTTTAGAAAGAAGTTACCAACCCATTTATTAATAGGTGTTCGTTTTTTCTTCACATGGGATAGAGTTGCTTTTAAATCAAACCATCGTTTTGGAACTGCTACCATTATATGCCGGTACTAGCTCTGTTCTCATAATAGACATCCATATAGTCTTCAATGCATATGGTTTATGGTTATTATTTTAAACTATATATTTATAGAAATACTAAAAACAAAACTATAGAAAAGAATTTTTCATGACAAATATGCTAATATGATTTTCACATCTTAAATTCTGTTATTTTACATTTGTTAGTGATTTAAGATTTAGAAGTGTAATTGTATGCGTTATGCATCATCCTTCTGAGATCAGACGACGGAGATAGTAAGTTAACGTCAAATTGTTTTTTTCAACTATTAATTCCTACATTTTTTAGAGGGAAACTTATTTTTATCATTTAGGAAAATCGGGGGCCCTCATTTGTACTCTATGGTAAAGGCCACACTCAAACTCCCTAACATCCCTGCAAAGAAGGGTTGTCGAGGGACAGGGTGAGAGAGAAGAAGATTTATCGGCGCCCTTTCGCTGGCCAACCCCCATCTGCCTTAAGACGAATCTCACAAGGGGCTCCCCTGCCACCTTCGTGCTAATGCCCCTTCGTCAGCACCTCACCTCTGCACGGCGACACCTTGTAGCTAGGCCCTCATCTCTGAGCTATAGCAACCCCGACCGATGCAGTAGCCACTAGGGCGAGATGGCCCCCTCCCCCTGACCACCACCTCCACTCTCAACATGGAACTCCCCACAACTAGATCTAGACGCTAACCGGCAATAGGAGGGAAGGAGCTTCGAGGAGAAACCGAAATCCTGGTCAAGAAGGAGAATACCCGTCACCGTCGCTGGATCTAGAAGGGGGGAGGTGGGGGTGGCAGCGCCATGGCTTGGTCGCTATGAGTAATCCTTTTCCTATTCCTCCTGCCGCTGGCAGTCACGATTGCCACCGACCACTGCCACACACGCACAAAAGCTGCTTAGCCACGAGCGGCGACCGCCCGAGAGAGACTAGATTCTAGCGTTACAGTCTCATTGTTACAGCCCATGTGTAGAGGCACCACCGCCCGCCACCGTCTCCACACTGCACAGATGCAGGGAGGCGAGACAAAGAAGAAGCCCTATCATGGCCTTCCTCGTGACCATACAAACCTCCGGCGGCGAGAGGAGGGGGAAGTGTGGCAGTGCGGTCATCAGATTCTATCTGTGCTGCCCGAACGGGGTGATACGGTGGACAGGGATTACTATTTTATTAGCTTTTTCCTAGTGAGATGTGGTGACATATTTAAGGGAGTATATCATAGAACTATAGATCAACACCAAATTTATCATAAAATTACATATTTAGCACTATTTTTTTCATAAAACTTTAGCTCTCGTAACTCTACCAAAACATTAGTGTTGGAGATTTATACTCTAAAACATGTAATTTTGTGATAGCTTATTAAATTTGTAGTTCTATGATGCTTCGTCTTAAAGATATAATTTTATGATAAACTTAATGCTAAATTTATAATTTTATGATACACTACCTTAAATCTACATATGTGGGACAATTAGATCAAAGTATATATAATTTTATAAAATTAACTCGATTAAATTGTATTCTAATATACTAGGTGCATCCATGATCCATTCAATGTGGGTAGGAGCGACCGGCCTTTCGTGCTGCTTGGACGTTTGCCGCTCCGTCCAATCCATTCACGGGGCCGTGCCGGTGCGATCCGTTCGTGGCAGCTGGCGTCGCGTCGGTGCGGCGGATCACATGCGCCACGGGGCCCCGGACGCGCGCACCCGGCGGTTTGCTTACCTGCTCGCTCGCTGTGCGTGCCTGTACGTGCAACCCGACGCGGTTTGCCACCTTGCCCTTTTTCCGTGGCCACCGCAACAAGTGCACAGCCACACAGGAATTTTAACTTGCTTTTAGGTTTTCCGTACCAATTTCATGAAAAGAAAAATGTTGTGCGTCCCAAGCTGGGCTGAGAGCCATTTATAATCGATAAATTGTGGTTGGTGTACATTTAAGTTGTGCGGTTTGTAGGTTATATACTACTAGTACTCTTTTCCATGATGATCAATAGTACAAAGACGTAATAGTGGTTGGTGTCATTTCTAGCGTGATGCCAGTCCGTTTTATGTTACTGACCTGATTTATGTCTCTTCCACTAGAATTGAAGGGATCCTTAATTAGTGGTATCATATGACCTGATTTCAATCATAGCCCAACACCACATATAGATCAAGAAATTAAAATTATAGCAAAATATACCTCGACATTACGAGATCTGTAGGATACATCTAAATGATGCCCTTATTCCTGCTTGTTTGAGTTTTTTTGCTATGTCTTATGAGCTGAAGACATACGTAACTAGGCGTGTTTGAATTGGTTTTTGCATGTGCCTTAAAACGAGAAACGTCATTAGCATATGATTAATTAAGTATTAACTATTAAAAACTTTGAAAAATGCATCTATTTAATTTTTTAGAGATATTTCGTATAGAAAGTTTTTGCAAAAACCGCACCGTTTTGTATTTTGGGAAACATGTTAACGGAAACCAAGGTACAAACCATAAGCCAAAGCCAAAAAAAAATACCAAAACTGAGGCACACGAGACATGCATGATCTTGTAGAATTTTTTTATTTTTAGATTTTTTGTAAAAAATGTTTATAAAGTATATTTTTGTTTTAAAAATTTACAAAAATATACTCCCAATGCCCTTTGGGAGGATGCTTTTTAAATAACGCCCTCCCAAGGGCTTTTTGACGTGGCAGTCTGTAATTTTGCAGGCGGCACCCTAGCCGCCCTTTAGGAGGTGGCAAGGGGGCCGCCTGCAAAATGCCCTACCCGGTGGGCCGCCGATTTTATGAACGGCCCTCTTGCCGTCTTTCTAGAGGGTGGTTTTTCCCAGCTAGGGGGCCGCCTGCAAAATGGCCGGCCCTGTGGTCGGCCGAGGTCGGCCATTTTGCGGGTAGCCCCCTTGTCGCTCTCCTAGAGAACGGTTTTTGGCCGGCCAGGGAGCCGCATACAAAATGGTCCTTTCACTTTAAGAAAACTTCTTTCCAAGTCAATTTCTCTGTTTTATGAGTGCCTCCTACAAAAGTGTTAAAATCGCTCTTTGGGAGGGCGGTTTTTTGCTGGATCAGTATAAAACCCCCTTCCAGCCTCTGAAAAGTTCGTAAAATTCACAAAAATAATAAAAAAAAGAAGAGAGAGCTGAGAGCGAAGGCGAACGAAAGCGGCGAAGCCCTACCGGTTTGTAGATTCATTTGTAGGTAATATTTTATATCTCTTTGTAATTTTTATTTCTATTCATCAAGTAATGTAGTATGTGTAGTATTGTATTAATTATTTTACGGGTAAGGGAATATTAGGAATGGTCCATAGGGTGTAGATCTATTGTAGTTGAGCATAACGGCTAAGGGCATTAATAGGCCGGGTGAGAGAAGTTAGGTTTTTTTGCTAGATGAGTAACCCTAGTTTGAGAAACGCTAGGGAGATGGAAATAAGGACGATGACATTTTATTTTTTTGTAGTCATGTGTAGTATACCCTAGGTATGTATTTGTATAGGGTATTTTTGGCCCAGCGAGTTATAACTTGCATTTATTTGGTTATAATATAGGTTGCTATGGATGCTTTCGGTATGTCCAGATGTCAACGACCTCCGATTGGCGTGTCTCCACCGATGTGTTGGTGCGGAGATGATTGCAAAGTTACAATAAGTGAGCAGGATCACACATACCGGCAAAGGTATTGGATGTGTGCTAATTACGCGTACTCCCTGGAGAAAACAAAGTCGCAAAGGAAAAAAGGGAAGTCGAATAATCCAGTGAAGGTAATACGAATTATCTTGTAGTACGAAATATTTGAACCTTTGAGCTAACAAATTTGCATATGTGAAGGCACCGAAGCCTCGTCCGTCACTGTGCGACTTTGTGCAGTAGATAGATACGGAGATCCATCCAGAAGATGCAGAGTTTCTTCGCAGGTCATAGAAATGGCACAAGAAGTGCCTCGAACGTCTTTGGGCGGCGGAAGTAGAGTGGGAGGCTAAGCAGAAGAGGAAGGAGGAGAAGGAGCGGCAAGAGCAGGAAGCCCGTGAGGCAGATAGGGAGAGGAAGCATGAGAGGGCACTACGTGCGAAGCAAGCTAGGCCGGAGGCAGTGAGGAAGGGGAAGTACCCACGCTGCACACAGTAGTTGCATATCTAGTCGGATGTCTGTTTGAAATACCCTAAGACATGTAATAACGATAACTAGAAACGTTTCATGTGCCATTTGTACTCATTGGATGAATAATTTCATTAGGTTTATAAGCAATTAACGTGTGTTTGGTTATCATCGCTCGGAATCTACTTTCGCTATGAAGTTGAAACTCGAAAATTCACGGTTTTTGATCAATTTTGTCGAAAACGTAGACCGTGAGGAGTACATCGTTTGATCGACGAGCGTAAACGAAGTAAATAGGTTTCTGCAGTAAACGTAGGATTAATAAAACATGACGTACAAAAGATATAACATATTTACAACAGGCTAACTACTATTGGTACTGTCGGAGGAGGGAACTCCAACCGCAGGGAGTCTGGGGACCCCCCTTTGAGGTTCGGCCAGGGAAGTTGTTCACAGGACGGCAGCGGCGTCTAGGAGATGATCGATGCTCAGGCACCGGGGGCCCGGACTGAGATGGCACGCAAGGGAGGCAGGAGAAGTAGATAGGTTCGAGCTGCGCGAAGGTGTAATACCCTACTCCTGTGTGTGTTTGCTATGTGGAAGACGAATGTGGTTTGCTCTTACAAGGAGTTCTTGAGGGGTGCTCAAGAGCTCGCCCTCGCTTGGGGACTAAGTCTCTCTAGAAGCTCAACTCAATGTAGAAGCCGATGGAACCAGCCTCCGGAACCGGGGTCCCCTCCTGCTTGGCATGGATCCTCCTTTCATAGTCTAAGGGGAGTCCACAGCGCCTAGCTCACATGCGAGGAGGAATCTTTTCTAGGTATGATATGTCTTGTCGTACACATCCGCGGCCGCCTGCTGAGCCACGCTGGAGTCGGCTCGGGACGTCTTGTCGTCACGTCACTCGTGGCTGCGGGCAGCTTGGTCGGGGAGGTGTGACAGCGCACGCCATCGCTGCTAGTGTGGAAAACTGAAGCTCTCTCAGTCAAAAGTTCTCTGACCGCGCAGGGAGTGGGCTCATAGGGGGTCATCATGAGAGCCCACACATGCCCGACCGGGCGACAGGCGCGCCGCGCCCCGTCGCCTCGTCATTAATGCGGGTGGTTGGAGAGCTGATCTGCTCGAGTCAGGCTCATGCCCGGGGCAGAGAGCTCATCAAGCCCTCCGCGCGCACACGGCGCCGAGCTCCTCAGGGAAGGAAGTTGTGAGCCCCGGGCTCGGGGAGCGCACCCCGGGCCCGGGAATGCCCCAGTAATGGGTCCCGGGAATGCGTCCCGAGACCGAGCCAGTGGGTCCCGGGACCGGGGCCTGAGACCGTGGTTTCCGGGAACCAGGGGGCCAGACCCGGGGCCTGGGAATGTCTAGTAATGTGCCTCGGGAACACGCCCCGGGGCCGAAGCTGTGGGTCCCCGGCACGGGGGGCGAGACCCAGGCACGGGAAGTCCTAGCAATGTGCCCCGAGGACGCGACCCGGGGCTGGAGCTGTGGGTCCCGGGAACCGGGGGGCGAGACCCGGGGCCCGGGAATGTCCAGTAATGTGCCCCGAGAACGCGCCCCAGGGCTGAAGCTGTGGGTCCCCGGCCCGGGGGGCGAGACCCGGGCACGGGAAGTCCCGACAATGTTCCCGGGGACATGCCCCGGGACCGAGGAGGTGGCTCCCGGGACCAGGGGGCGAGGCCCGGTCCCGGGAAGGTCCTTAGGACACGGGGCCTGAGGAGGTGGCTCCCGGGACCGGGGGCCACGCCCGAGCTCGGGAAGGTCCAGCGATGTGCCCCGGGGGCGCGCCACGAGATCGAGACTGGCTCCCTGGACCGGGGGACGGTACCCAGGTCCGGGAATGTCCCCGGGCTACGGGGCCCGGGGTGGATGTGAGCGGTCGTCGCGACTCGCCCGAGAAAGGTGTACCCGGGCCCCGGCAGTACTCGGGCCCTAGGCACTCAGCGGGAGAACGGCCGTAGCCAGCAGCCACTTGTGCAGAATGTGGCCCCCGGAGGGGCTGACGTGGCCAAAGATCCACGCGTCCCCGGGGACTGGGGGCCCCCAGTCCCGTTTCGCCGACAAGTACAACATACTATGGGCCCTGGTCGTGACCTTTAGCCCTCTTCATCCTCCTACCCTGCGCTCACACGTGGTCCTGGGAGTAGGTCAGTCGGTCTGGTGGTACGGCATGGCTAGCGTGGCTCGCCTGCACGGGTGTGGCAGCTGGTGGGTCCTGTATCTGTGGTGGCAGAGCTCCTCGGAGCTGCGAGGAATCTAGTACCTCCTAGATCTTCATGTCCTCCAAATCGTCGCGCTCGAAAGGATCCGGTGCCCAACCGCTGCCATATGCGCCCTGCACGTAGGAGCCAGCGCCAGCAAACATTCCCGGTGGTGTAGAGTGGAACCTTGTGCAAAAAATTATTGGTAATAGCAAATCGGAATTTTGCAAGGCAAAAGTAAACTTTGCACTGTGCATCTAACCTGAAGGACCTCCTGTGGTGGCCCCGGGGGCACTGGTCATGCCCTGCTGCGCTTGCGGTCGTGTGTGGTACGCTCCCTATGTGGACGTGCCAGCTCCAAAGGGATCTAGGTACAGTGTAACGAAAGCTGCACGGAAGCATATTGATGTAAAAGGTGCATGTCGTAGAAGAAAACATGGTATGAATCGATGATTAGCGGAATTTACCTCTGGAGGGGCCAGCTGGCTGACTGGAACCCTGCTGGTGCACTCCTGCTCCTGCGGGCCGTAGATCATGCTGAGGTATAGCTACGGGAGGTACCACGTTGACTGCACGACAAGTGAGCGCACGAATCACTGTGTGCATCGACTGACGGATCCTCTCGAAAGTCATCCTCTGCTCCTCCGCAGTCAGCATGATCCCAACGTCCAATCGTCCGAACGCCGCGTCCATATCAGCCTGAACCTATCACGCTACATCAGCCTGAATATGTGTTAGAACCGTGGACACCTACAAAGGGAATAGCAAAGTGCAAAGAGAACGTGACTTACCGCACGGAAGTAGTCCTGGTTACGGTGTGTAGGATATGCATCAGTCACAGTGGCGATGTGTAGCTGTGGATCAGCTGGGGTGAACATCACGCGTGTACGGGTGCAGGGCTGGTACCACCTGAGTTATCCTAGGTAGGCGGCCTCAGTGTGTGGATGGACCTCATCGATGGCCTCTTCTGTCGCCAACAACCAGTTATCTACGTACCTCTGCAATCGGGGAACCCACTGAGTGCCGCCTACCTGTCCTCTACGAGTATACCTAGTTGGAGAGAGTGTATTAGACTTCATAAAAGAGTTGTAGTACTCAACGAAGATCGCAGCTGTACTAACCGGTGCACGTCGCGTGGGACAACCAGCTCCACGGGCACAGGGAAGAGCTGACGTAGGCCGAACTGTCGCATCACGTGCTACGGATAGTGGGGCTTGACGAAGATATCGAACACCATCGGCATTGTCGTCATCCAGTACGCCTGGTCGCGCGTGCAAAGAGTCGAGAGTCCGAGCGGTGCACTATGGCCTGTGGACTGTACGGCTCCCAGATGACGTTGCTGGGCTGTAAGCGGTCAAACTCCATCACAAAGTCAGAGTGGGCCCTCCTAACCTGCGTGTGGGTGTAACGACGCTGCAAAATAAGACAGGGAGAACACGTCAGTGTTTGTGCATAAGTGGTAAACCTAGAATTTCACATTACGTACCTCACGACAACACCATACTATCCCCATAGTCGGATGGTCCTCGACCGACTGCTCGTAGAAGCCTCTAAGGCCACCCTTGTAGGGAGAGTGTTGAATCAGAGGGAGGCCTATCACGAACCGCTTGGCCGCCCATAGCTGCAGAAGGAGAGGGCAACTGGTGATAATCGCACATGTATCGGTCTTTGTGCACGAGTCACAAAGACCACGGTACGTCGCTGCTAGCATAGCAGATCCCCAGCTCCACTGCGGTACGCGTCCGTCCTCGCTGTCGGCGATCGCACGAGCATAGTGAATCAGTCCCTTGTCCACCGCATGCCCCGTCGTGCTGGTGAACATCACCCACCCGAACAGCCACAGCAGGTACACCTCCAAGCTCCACCGCACCGAGTAGTCGTCGGTGTCAGGGTGTAGTTGATCAGGTTAGAAAGCAAGATTATTGTCAGTTCCACTGTTGCTTTATAGATTGGGCGATTGTGAATCAAAGGAATACGCAACTTATGGTGAACTGTAGCAACCACGACTGTGAGGGGCCGCTCGTGGTGTAAGCCGGTAGCGAACCCGACGCACCAAGTCCAGGCTGGCGTTGCACGATCGCGAACCAAGCAATGATGTCCTATGACCAACCATGCTCCCCATCAACCGGACCCACTACGTCCCCTGCGAGGAAAAGTCCCAGCAGGTAGGACACGTCCTAGAGTGTGGGAGTCATCTCGTCGCACGGTAGGTGGAACATGTGCGTCTTCGGTAGGCATAAAAACGGTTCGGATATTATCCACTAACCATCCAAAATTTTGAATATGGATAGGATCGGTCAGATAATTCTCGGATAATCTCGGATTCGGAAACGGATAATTTTTCTCGAATATGGATATGAATACAGTATAGGCATTATCCGGCGGATTCTGGAATCGGTCAGAAACTATCCAGACAAATTTTTGGATATCCACAGCAGCAGCAGCAGCAATGGAGGCGCAGGCGGACGCCGGCGGCGACGACCTCGCCGCCATGCGGGAGCAGTGCTGGAGCCTGGAGGAGGCCATCGGCTTCCGCTGGGAGACGCAGCTGGGCCTCGTCGCCTCGCTCCAGCGCCTCGTCCCTGACCTCGTCCCCTCCCTCGACCGCTCGCTCCACATAATCACCGCCTTCAACGACTGCCCCTTCGTCCCTACCCCGAACCCCAACGCCGCCCACGGTAAGAGCCCCGCCGCCCTCAAGCCCCACCACCGCCGCGCCCTCCCCGACCCGGCGCGCTCCACCCGCCGCAAGACCTCGCCCGGATCCTCTCCTGCTTCCGTCGTGGCTGCCCCCGGCGGCCTCGACGCCGTGTGCACCATGGTCGCCGTGTGTCTCCTGGAGCTTGTCCCCTTTGCCGAGATCGATGCCGCCGCGCTGGCGCGCCGCCTGCAGGCGGAAAACTCGTCAGCCAGAGAGGCCGAGCAGACTGCTCTCGCTAACCTAGCCGCCGAACTCGGCGGCTCCGCAGCCTCTGCTGTAGTCCTTGCCCTCCGCCACATAGCTGAGGACACCGGCGATGTGCAGATCGAGGAGGCCATGATTGGGGGCAAGTCGATGACGATGGTCTAGGCCATCGACCGGAGCAAGCTCCTTAAGGAGTGGCCAGAATCCGCTACTTTGTCGCAACTCCAACCTCCCCCAGCTCCTCAGGTGGCCCCCTCTGAGACTGATGTCAGCAGCGCGATGATACCAAGGACACCGCAGCAACAGCAGCCAGATATGTGGCCGCATTCGATGCCCCCGATATTCCCACGGCCGAGGGGCATGGCAATGCAGGGGATGCAGAGGGTGCCTGGCGTGCCGCCGGGGTTGATGCGGCCATTCATGGGGCCAGCTGGAGTTATTGCAATGGGTGGGGGTATGGGGCCTAGCCCAACACATCAGAAGCAGAAGACCAAGGAGGATGAACTTAAGGACCTTGAGTTGCTGCTGAACAAGAAGACATATAGAGAGAAGCAAAACACCAAGACTGGGGAGGAACTTTTGCATCTAATTCACCGGCCCACGGCTAAGGAGACAGCTGTGGCAGCGAAGGTTTGTTTTCCCTTCTCCTTTGGCAGTGGTTTTGTTGTTTGTACTGTGTAATTGGAGATGCTTAGGAGTTACTGACTTGTTAGATGTATTCTCATGCGAATAGTGTCACACTGTTAGCCTTGTAGTAGTAAATGAGCTAGTCTGCTTATGCATTGCTGGTGTTGAAACCATCATAGGATGCACTAAGTTAATGTTTGTGATTAAATCGAAGATGGTGATATGATTGTATACTTGCATAGAAATTAGTAATGTGTTGTTCATATGGATGCTTGAAATTTGTTGTATATGTTGTTTAGCTAAAAATTTGGAAATATTGATATATTGTTTTACAAAAAAAATAATAAGTTGTCTCTCTTTGTTGGTTCGTAAAGTTCAGTTTTAGAGGTTTTTATATTCGAATAAATATTTGTTACCGTATTTGTTGCAATTCGTATTCGCTCCGTATCTGTATCCGGTAATATTCGATTCCGTTTTTGTATCCGAGGTTTCCGATTCCGAATCCGATTTCGAAAAAAATATGAAAACAAATATGGTATAGCTAGTTTCGACCGTTTTCGATCCGTTTTCACCCCTAGTCTCCGGTCTCCAACGATCCACCAGTGCTGCCAGAAGTGACCGGTCAGCGTCCCACCGCCTGGCGGGGTCCCTCTTGTCCGGTGCAGGCTTAACTAGCCTACACAACAGAAGAAGTACAGACTCACGCAACCTGCAAAATATAGCACTGTAGTCAATATTGGGAATATAGATATGTAAAAATATTGGGAATAAATGTTGGTACAGTAGAATAAATGTTGGCACCCTCAACGGCTGACAAGTTAGACCGGTGGGACCGATCGAGGTCCCGGTCGAGCAGCTCCGGTGTCTGGTATGCCATACCTGCATGCAAATAGAGAGTTAGCATAATTTTTATTGTCAAAGCAACAAGTAAGAGTAATTTCGCAAAGTTAATTGAACAACCACATATTGTTCATAGCATTATTACATGACAATAAAAGACAACAATACGGTATATATCGTTATATAACAAAGATCAAGCACGCAACAAAGCAGGAGAACTTCAGTTACAGAATCTCTATTACATCGATCATGGACTAACACTACACCGCAACACCACCAAATGCTCAAGAACATCTAGAACGGGGTTGGCTTGAAGTTGTGCCTTCACCTGGAGGACGGCTGCCATCCTGAACCCGACAGTCCAGCTTTCACCGCATTTAGACCGGTTGCATTCTTCGGACATTTCTTGTAGGTATGGTCTTTCTGATCGCACTTTGAACAATGTTTACACCTTCTACCCGCTTCTGACTCATCCATATTATTATGAATGCGTCTTGTCTTGCGGCGACCTGTTTTGTCCCTCAATTTTGTTGGGTCAGGAATGTAGATAACTTGGGAATGTTCGGTAGTAAATGTCCTCACAATACCGAAGCCATATATCTCGCTACTCCAGGTACTGTAGATTGTTTCTTTCCTGAAATAATGTGAGACAAAATGGCGTGCTTCTATTCCGCACTCAGCGCTCGCGGCAATAACGTGAGAACATGGCTTGTGAAGCAGAGTAGGCTTTTGGCACAAGCACTTGCAGGTCCTGTCTTCCTTTAGCACGCACTCCTGCATAACTCTTTTACGGTAAATTTCACGCATGTCATTGTCGACACATAATATTTTAAACCTGTACTCTTGTATACCTTGAGGTATAGCTCGATGTCTTCAGGCCTTATTACTTTTATCTTGCATGTACTTAGTCAGTACTGCGCCAAAGAAAAGATTATTGTCTGCCATGGAGGGGCCAGCTACTCTGAACCGATCTCTAATGTACGTGCATGTGTCATGCAAGATAAATTTAACAATGCCAACAAGTGGAAGACCTCGAACACCACGCATCGCCCAATTGTAAACATCTGCCAACTTTATGGTCATTATGCCAGATCGAGAACCATCTTTGTCAAACAACAAGGCCCATTTCTCCTTTGGCTTATTCTCAATCCACTCCGAAAATTTCCTAATCGACGATGCCGACCTTCTTCTCATACGAGGTCCGTCACTTAGTAGAGGTCTAAGAGCTTGTGGAGCCTCATCCCCTATAAGGGTAACCCTCCTAGACTGCTCCTCTGTTTGTTTAGACATTAGCTCATCCAACCTCCTCTAAATCTCTTTGAATTTCTTCTCTTGATTTTGAGCGCAAACCTCTTGAAAAGATCCATAAGGTGCTTGTTCTTAAACTGTATGTAGAAATTAGCATCCATATGACGCATGCACCATCTACTTCAAACATCGGACCACCTTGATGGGTATCCCTTTTCAGCACATCCATCCCTCAATTCCTCAATTGCCAGCAACAAGCCGACATGACGGTCATGTATTAGGCATACGTCTGGTCTCATCCGTACAACTGTAGACTTAACCCGTTCTAGAAATTAATACCAGCTATCAGTCTTCTTGCTCTCAACAAATGCAAAAGTCACCGGTAGAATTTGGTTATTTCCGTCAACTCCAATTATTGTTAATATCTATCCTCTGTACTTTTCGGTCAGGAATGTCCCATCGATGGAGAGGATAGGATGATATGCACAAAGGCCTGAATGCAAGCACCTAATGCAAAGAATACCCGCTGCAACATACTTTGATTACCATGGTCAATTAATGGGAAAGCTTTCAGGTCGTAGTAAGTCTCCGGATTCCTCTGAAGAATGTAGGCTAAAAGACGAGGCAAATTATCATACGATGCTTCAAATGTGCCAAACGTCATCTCCACAACCTTCTGTTTTGCCCTCCATACCTTCGCATAGCTAATTGTGTACTTAAATTTCTCCTCAATATGTCTAACGATTGGCCTTAGTACATATCCTAGGTTATTCACAATGTGGAAGTACATCTCTGTTGTAACAAATGCAGATGTCATGTTTCTATGGTATTTCTCGACACCTTGTAAGTGATATGAATGCTTGGTCATGATTGAAACTTGCCAATAATCTTTCCATTTACCCTTAAACGCGTGCACCCACCATGGACACCCATCCTTCATGCACTTCACTTCATAGACCGACTTGCTTGATTTCACGACCAAGAACTCCCTTTGAAGTGACACCGCCTATTGTTTCACTGCCTCCTTCAAATCCTCTATGTATGCATACTTAGCCCTTGAATGACCTTGTTCTCCTTATACTCCCATGGCACATGATGTCGCTCGAAGATAACAAGTCCGAAGAAGTCCTCGTTGGTCCATTCTGTAGGCATTGCATTATCCTCATCAGACGAATCATTATCCTCTGCATGCTCGTTTTCAGTATCTTTCCTATCCATTTCCTCAACAATGGTGTCGATTAGTTCTCCCTCGTCTGCCGCACTTGTTGGCGCCTATTTTCTTCATTCTCCCTTTCATTTTCCTCAATTGTTTCGGCATCACCTCCCGTCGCACTTGGACCCTCATCATCTTGCACGGCTATTACAACGGTGTTATCCTTCTCGTATACCGACACAAGTATGACAAGTGGCCAACCACGTTGAAATGTATTCTCCACGTACCATCTCCAAGCAGCAGTGTAATCCACCGGCATCAGTTCCCAAAAAGAACCTTTGACTGCACGATTGACTACAACATACATGGTTATTGCGTTGATCTGGGAGTCGACTCGGAAGCCTCGCATCAACCAGTTGTACACTGACCCGAAACTTCTCTCAGCTGACCTATCAATGCCCTTAGTCTTTGAACTGAACTCCGATAGATCTACACCATGTGGACCATACATAACATTCCCTTGCCCGTGAAATAACTAAAATATCACCTTATTTGATATCTCTGTTCATGAAAAAATAGAGTTAAACTAGGTACCAACATTCTCCTCACATCTAATACCGTGTAATCGATATTTTATAACTACTATCTCTACACAAATTATGTCACCTAACAGGTTGACTAAAAACCTACGGATCTATGAGTAACAACTTATTTTCATATAGTACTATACATGTAACTAGTACAATACTACATCAATTCTTGAATAGAAATAGAAATTGCAAAGGGATAATAGACTTTACCTGCAGACGAATCCGCAAACCGGTAGAGCTTCGTTGCTTTCGTTCACCTTCGCTCTTAGCTCTCTCTTCTTTTTTTCTGTTATTTTTGTGAATTTTATAAACTTTTCAGAGGTTGGAAGGGGGTTTTATACTGGGCCAGCAAAAAATGCCCTCCCAAAGGATGATTTTTAACACTTTTGTAGATGGTACCCTACCTCAGAGGCCAAGGAGCCACCATTTATGCAAGCGGCCCCTTGGCCAGCCAAAAACCGCACTCCCAAGAGTAGCAAGGGGACCACCTGCAAAATTGGCTGACTGCGGGACCAGCCATTTTGCAGGCGGCCCCCTGGCCAGCCAAAAACCGATCTCTAGGAGGGCGGCAAGGGGGCCGCCCGCTAAAGCGGCGGCCCCGTGGGTCGGCGTCTTTGCAGGCGGCCCCCTTGCTGCCCTCTTAGTGGGCGGCTAGGGTGCCACCTGCAAAATTGCAGATAGCCGTCGGCCAAACGGCCGAAGGCCATCTACCACGTCATTAAAACGCCTTCTGGGAGGGCGTTTTTTCCCAGAGGGCATTGGGAGTATATTTTTGTAAATTTTTTAAACCAAAATATACTTTTGTAAATATTTTTTGAAAAAATATAAAAATAAAAAATTCTGATCCTGTATAGTGGCATGTTGCGTGCTAGCTCTCGTTTGACGTGGGCCAAGCCCAGACGTTAGTGCGTATGCCAAGCAAGACAAAGGGCTCATGGGCCATGTATTGCCAAATGTCCCTGTTCGGATCATAACCTGATGATGGTCTTCCATTTCTTTTGAATCTCTAAAGATTATGTCACAAGTATAGTACAAAAACCCGGACCGACAAGTGACCCAGTGAGCCTCTTGGTTCACTGGTCTGGCGGTTGGACCATAGTTATTAGGACCGGACCGGACATTGAACCGGCGAGGTCATCGGTTCACTGGTTCACTGGTCGAACCGTTAAGAACCGGTTGAACCGCTGGTTCGATAGTTTTAGACCGGATGAATTGGACCGGTTATGAAATATATTGAACCGGAGCAATATATATACATATACAATCAATTTATGGAAATATCTATGTATTTAAGCTACGATTTTCGCAAAAATTTGTTCATTTTCTGTAGGAATAGCAAAACATGCGAACTGAAGTTGATTAATATTAGCTTTACCATCCAGCTAACCTCTGCGCCGCCGCCGCCGCTGCCGTGCGCCTGCACCTCCGCGGCCGCTGCCGTGCGCCTGCGTCGCTGCCGCCGTGCGCTTGCGCCTCTGCCACCGCCGCCGTCGCCGTGCGCCTGCGCCGCCGCCGCCTCCGCCGCCGTGCGCCTGCGCCGCCGCCGCCTCCGCCGCCGTGCGCCTGCGCCTCTGCCACCGCCGCCGTCGCCGTGCGCCTGCGCCTCTGCCACCGCCGCCGTCGCCGTGCGCCTGCGCCGCCGTCGTGCGCCTGTGCCTCTGCCACCGCCACCGTGCGCCTGCGCCACTGCCACTGCCGCCGTGCGCCTACGCCTCCGCTCCGCGCCTGCGCCTGCGCCGCTGCCGCCTATGCCTCCGCGGCCCTACCTCCGCGGCCGCCTGCGCCTGCGCCTCCGCGGCCGTGCGCCTGCGCCTCCCCGGTCGTCGCTGCCGCCTGTGCCTGCGCCTCCTGCGCCTGCGCCTCCGCGGCCCTGCCTCCGCCGCCGCCGCCGCCGCCGTGCGCCTGCGCCGCCGATGGGGATCGATTCGATCGATTTAGGCCCAAAGCAGAGAGCAGCACAGGCAATGCAACCCTAAAAAAACATTTACGATTTTGCCCATACTCAGGTGTGTGATTAAAAAAAAAAGAGGGGTAATATGGTCCACAAACAAAAACCGGCCGGTTCCAATAAAACCGGCCGGTCCACCGGTTCCGTAAAAAACCGTCCGGTTCAACCGGTTTTTACCGGTTTGATTGCACAGACGGTCTTTTAAGTGAACCGAACCGGTATAGTCTCTGGTTCGGTCTTTTACCGGTCCAACCGCCGGTCCGGTCCGGTTCTAATAACTATGGGTTGGACTGGTGGGCTAGACGGTCGAACTGTGGTTTGTTAAATATATGTAAACTGTATGTTGCCTTCCATTAACAACCAATGTAGCGATAAGATGGCTAGCAGAGGTAGCAGACCAGAGGTCGAATCCTCCTAGCGATACCTTCCTTATGGAGGGAATTGGGCTTTGATGTCAGCCCATTTGAAACACTTATGCATCATAGTCCTGTCAAACCGTCACTCCTTATTGTTCGGTTTACTTCAAAACTGCCCTGTCCATCTATGTGAATGGTCTTTGAAGCAAACCGAGCCGGTGGAAGTGCTGGTTTGGTTTTCTCGGTTCAACTGTCATTTTGGTCGGTTTTTTACTATGGTCACAAATCGTCAACTTGCTAGCTTTTTTTTTCAAAGTTGTTGTATTTGCACTACATTGTACTTGAAAAAATTGTCTATAAACCTATTTAAATTTTAGTTACTTCTAAACCCGAGGCTGAGCAACAGCCACCATCTTCATTCTTTTGGTAGATCTACAAACCAGCGTTGTTAAACAAATCAACGATTAGAACACTAAAGTCGCACCACCATTTGAACCATCTAACTCGACAAGCAAGACTTTCTAGATCTTTGTCGAGGACCTCTTAAATGAAGAAGACATTGCTAAAGAGAAAGAAAAGATAAAAGAACTCTAAACAAATCTAACTCCATAAATACCATGGAAGACAAACCTAGACACCTAATAGATCTACTAAAAAATTTATGTGAAAAAACCCGTAACACTTTACTTAGATCCCCTCATCGCGAAAGCAAGTGCTAGAGATGGAGGAGGAAGGGACCTGGTGGCGTTGTTGAGGTTTGGGCGAGTCACGAGAGACGATACAACGAGAGCAATCGAAGTTCTTTCAAAATATCTAATAGGATCACTAAGTAGTATTTATCATATCAAACAAGAGTTTGGCTGCATACTTATTAACAACCTTTTAGGTACACAATGATTAAGTTACCATAAAAACTGGACAAGAATAGATGGTAAAGTGGTAGAGTACTGGATACATGACTGCATCCATCAAGATTTAGTCTTTCTAGTATCCACAAATATTACACGTACATGTGGGTACTCTTTCAATATGAATTTGTTGAGATGATCAGAGATTTACAACTACCTTCCATCTCTTTAAGTAATATGAGTGTAGGTGTATACGTCTTTTGCATAACACAAAACAAAACAAGTGTGGTGTGTGCACACGTGTGTCTTACATGCAACAAAAAATATAAGAAAAAAATTAAATGAGTTCTTACATACATGAAAAATTCATTACTAGACAAGCTTTAAATGTTGTATGCACATCTTTTGGAAAATAATCATACGAAATCTGATGTCATACATGTGAGGTTCTGAGATTTAAACCGTAATAGAGAGAGCACACGAAACTGGCCAAAAGCGTGTGTTCACACAGCCGATCGCCAAAGTGGGAGAAACCCAGCAGCGGCCGGAGGTGGGATTTCGTTTCAGTGGCAATGCGGCATAATTGCATAATCATCGATCACAAACTAAGTACTAGTTGAGTATCTAGCTAGAGGCCTCTGACTTGATGCCAGTAATACAGCTAGCTGTGAGAGCAATCCACTACTACAAAAATAATCTTTATAAGCGGGCTATAAGAGGCCGCGCCTTATAAACACCAAATTACAAGAACCCTTCTTTCACTAGTTTATAAACACCACTCCAAATATAGTTGGCCAGATGGGCTAGGCCCACTGGGCGGCCCGAGGCATGGCCCGAAAAAGCCCGGTCCGAACACGGCACGGCCTGATGTGAATAGTGCCCGTGCCGGCCTGGCCCTATCCATCGGACAGTGCCTAGGCCACCAATCCGGCCCATAGTGCCGGCCCGGGCACGGCCCGATTTTTGGGCCGGCACGATGGTGGCCCAGCTCCCTAGCCTGGCCTACCAAGGTAGCCGTTGGCCGGCCTGCCAACAGCCCTGGCCTGCTAGCCGTTGGAGGCGAGGAGGGCCTAGACTATATAAGCCGGTGCCATCGGCTCCCCGCTCCCGACCCCCCCAAACCCTAGCGTCGCCTCTCCTCGCTCACTCCGCCGCTCACCGCTCTAGATCCAGAGCCCCTCCCGTCTTCTCCCTCGCCGGCGGCGGCTCTCTGCCTCAGCGCTGCCGTAGGCCGGCATGGCACAATCCGCCAGAGCTCCTCCCGCCTCTCCCTCTCACCTTTCCTAGCTCGCTCTGCCACGCGCCGCTCTAGATCCAGAGCTCCTCCCGTCTTCTCCATCTCCAGTGGCGGCTCTCTGCCTCTGCGCCGCTGCCGGCCGGCACGGCACACTCCGCCAGAGCTCCTCTCATCTTCTCCCTCTCTACTTCCTCTCCTCCTTTCCTAATCTCTGGTGAACGGATCCTCGAATCCGTCCCTAATCCCTAGTCTCCATCTCGTCATCTCCTAGATCCATGACTTGTCGACCTCGCCGGCACTTCTGGTGCTCCGGTTTCGCAGGTAAGTGCTCGGACCACAAACCCTAACCCTAGATGTGTTCATGTGTTCTTCTGTTCATGAGTTCTTGCTCTTCCTGACTTCCTCTCTTTCTTCTTCTTGTTCGCACAGCCGTTGAGGAACCAGAGGGCCGGGCCGGAGCCGTTGTTCGTCCACCTCGCGCAGCCGTTGAGGAACCAGAGGACCCCCTCTGGTGCTCCGGTTCCATAATGGACGGGCTCGAGCAGGACGGCGCTGACGAGTACCAAGGGTACTCCATCAACGATGATCTTCGGATGATGGGCCAGACTGGAGATGATGAGAGTGACCACGGTGATGGACGGGATGAGCTGTTCGACCGCAGCGCAGCCGATCCCATCGACCTTGTTGGCGATGATGGGGCTAGTGCTGCAACTGTTGCTGCGGCGGCCGATCCAGAGACCGTGAGCACGGGGGACAACAAGAGGACCCGTCCATCCACCTCTGAAGCCTAGAATGATTTCGAGAAGATCTTCAAGGTAATCAATGGTAAGAAAGTAAGGGTTGGTGCCAAGTGCATTTATTGTGGCAATTAGTACTTTGTCTTATCCTCTAATGGCACTGGCCATCTCTTGCGGCATGTTGATAAATGACAAGCGAGAAAGGAAAAGTCTTGCGTGTCTCAATCTTTGCTTAAGTTCGATTCAGATGGTAATGTTCGTCACTGGGAGTACAGTCCTGCTGTTGCACGTACACAGCTTTGTCATTTGATTGCTAGACTAGATCTTCTTCTCTGTTTTGGTGAATCTGATGCATTTGAGGAGTACATTAAGGTTGCACATAATCCTAGGTTTGCTTCTGTCTCGAGGCAAACCACCACTAGAGATTTTGTGAAATACTTTAATGATTGCCGTGGTAAGCTTATAGAGTCTTTAAGCTCTAGTGTTTCTTCTGTTGCTATTACATCTGATATTTGGTTTGGTAATGCTAAGGAAGACTACCTTAGTGTGGTTGCTCATTATGTTAGTTCTGATTGGCAATTAGAGAAGAGGATCATTGGTATGAGGCTCATTGATGAATCCCACTCTGGTCAGAACATTGCTGATCGTGTGACTTCTGTGCTTGAGGAGTATAGTTTATGTACAAAGGTGATCTCTGTTACTTTAGACAATGCATCTGCTAATACTAATGCCATTAACAAACTTACACCTGCACCGTCTATTTATGTTGGTGATCTGTTCTTGCATCAGCGTTGTGCTTGTCACATTATTAACCTGATTGAAAAGTCTGCCTTGTCTGAGATTAAGAAATACCTTGAAGCATTTAGAACTATAATTTCTTTCTTAAACTCTTCTAACCAGCGCATTGCTACATTTAAGAGATATTGCATTGCTGTTAATGTGAGGCCAAGAATGTTTGGATTGGACATGGATGTGAGGTGGAACTCTACATACCTCATACTTAAGCATCTAGTCCCTTACAAGCAGACTTTTGGTGTGTTCATTGAGACTCACTATCCCAGGGGTGAAGATGAGCCTTTACTTTTGACAGAAGATCATTGGTATGTTGCAGAGAAAGTTTTATCATTTCTTGAACTGTTTTATGATTCAACTGTTGCACTATCTGGTGTCTATTATCCTACATCTCCACTAATGTTGTATCATCTTATTCTGATATCTAAGCACCTAAAGACTTATGAAAATGATAGATTGCTTAGACATGTGGTTGTGCCTATGAATGACTACTATCTTAAGTACTGGAGGGACATTCCATTGCTTTATTCTGTTGCATTTATCTTAGATCCTAGAGCTAAGTTGAAAGGTTTTAGCAATGTGCTTAGATTGTTATCTAACCTCACTGGTACTGATTATTCAGCTTACTTCACTGAGATAAGAGCTCAACTTTCTACCATCTTTAAGAGGTATGATGACAAGTTTGGTGTAGTTAAGTTGCAAAGGCCTTCACAGCTCTCTAGTTCTGGTAAGAAAAAAAGTGCTTGGGATGACATTTTTTCTGATGGTGCTGGTGATGATACACGTGACTTTGGGCTTGGTCCTGGTCCTGGTACTTCTTTGAGTTCTTTCTGCACCCCCATTCCTACTCTGTCTAGAAGAACTTCTGCTAGTGCCTTGCTGCATGTAGCAAACATTGGAGCAGCTGGTATTGATTGTTCTGAACTCTCTTCCTACTTGGATAGTGACACTATCAATCACCATGATGATAGCTTCAACATCTTGAACTGGTGGCATGAGCACAAACTTACATACCCATTTTTCCAATTTTAGCTAAAGATATTTTAACTGTGCCTGTTTCTACCATATCTTCAGAATCTATTTTTAGTACAACTGGCAGGATCATCGAGGAGTGGCGGTGTCGGCTGAGCCTTGAGATGGTGGAGATGCTCTCCTGCCTCAAGGATTGGGAGGCTAGAGCAGCAAGACTACAGCACATGGTGGAGGACAAGGAACTTGAAGCTAGTTTTAAAAACTTGTATTTTGATCATGATTCAAATGTGTAACATATGATGGAACTGTATTGAAATAATGATGAACTATTTAAATTGATTGAGCTGGGCTATACTCTTTTTTCCTATTTAGGGTTTCTCACGAGGTGTGAGTTTTACCTAGATAGGTTTTTAATGAGGCAGCCATTGCACCAGCTCAAACTTGAAAAAATTGTCTCTATGGTCTATGTTCTTGTATGTCTGTGATGTGATCTGTGAAAGTTATGTTAAAGTTAATATGTGATGTGATCTATTGAAATTGTTTAAGTATTTGATGAGTTCTGGATGTGATGTGATCTGTTGAGAACTTTTTGAATCTGTGAATTCTATTGAATAATTCAAATTTTTGAACTTGTGCTGTGCTGATTGAGTGGTTGATGCCTTTAGTGCCTAGGCCGGCACTAAGCCCGACGGGCCGTCAGGCCCGCACGGCACGGTTTTGAGGCCGTAGGGCCATACCTGGGCCAGGAAACAGGCATGACGTGCCGGCACGGCACGGCCGATCAGGCCACCGTGACTAATAGTGTCGTGCCACATAGTACCGTGCCGCTACCGTGCTAGGGCTGGGCCGGGCTGGGCGGCCCGTTTAACTTTCTATAGCTCCAAACCCCCCTCACATTATTGTCATTTCATTTAGAACTGATACTAAAATTAATATTACTATCAGTTTACAAGAAAATTATTATTATACTCCCTCTATTTTTATATAGTATCTTTAATGATACTATCTTATATGAAAAGTATCTTTAATAATAAAACAAATCTTAATAAAATAAATGATATTTAGCTTTTCTAATAAGAAGAACGATCAGTTCAAAAGTTACCCACGTCGTATATTGAAAAACAGAGGCTATAGGACGAGTGTGTACATGTGCAGCGAACATTTACGAGCGTGTGCAGTCGACATTCAAAATATTTGAACGCATTATGTGCAGGATGAAACCAAGCTCCAGTTCAAGTCGGTGGTCCACATGTACCTGGCCGCCGAGCAGGGCGGCGGCGCCGCCGTCGTTGCCAACCGCGCGAAAGCGTCGGAGTGGGAGACCTTCAAGCTGTGGAGGATCGACGAGAACACGTCGATCTCAAGGCGTTCAATGACAAAGCTGTGCACTTCGTGGGCGTCGACGGCGATGGCATGGTCCTCGCGACGGCGGCGACACCGGGGCCGTCGGAGACGTTCAAGATCGTGCGCAGCGACCATGACAAGAACAGGTAATTAGGTAATTACCTAATTACCTAATGGGCGCCCAATGGAAAATTCTTGCAGGTAATTAGGTTTGCTAAGTTTTGCATTCTGGCAATGGTACCCATAGCATGCTACTGATCTCTCCATTTTATATTTTAAGACGTTTTGACTTTTTTTCAAACGTAGCAATATTTTTAACATAAAATAAATATAAAATACATTTAATGATGGATTTAATAAAAACTAGTTTTTATGTTATAGATGTCGTCGGAGTGGAAGCACCAATAGCGAAAATCCGGAGGGACCTCCTTTATGAGTTCAGTCAGGGGATTGAATGTGCTCGATTCATCGTAGGTGGTTGGTGAAATAAATAAGACAAAAAAAATTATACAGGTTTAGACCACCGGGAGGTGTAATACCCTACTTCTGTTGTGTTCTTGCTTCTCTCGAGAAGTGCTTATCTCTAGTTGGATTGGAGTCTAGAGTTGGAGTTCTGCTCTTCCTTTTCCATCCCCTCTCCTGTGTAACCTTGGCTCTTCCATTATAAACTTTGGGGGAATATCACAATGGTTTCACAGCGAGAGTTAGAGAATTAAATATGCTAAGTCTTGTGTAGACCGGTAGCCCTGACCACTCGTCCTCCCGGGGCCCCTCAGAGCTGTTGAGGAGAGGAACAATGGCGGTTGGCCATGTGTCCGGGATGGCCGCCGAAGGCTTGCAAGGGAAGGCTGAGCTTGTCCAGCTGACCGTGGAACCCGCCCATTTGCCTCATGTCAAAGACATAGGGGCACGGTGAGACGGAGTAGGCGGCATGGCAGTCCACCGCACCACCTATCTTTCCACGCCTCTTGTTAGAAAAAAGGGCAATGATGGTCTACAGCGTGGGATGAAGAGCTATCTTGTCCCTCACGCCTCACGCTGGGTAGATATATGTCCTGTTGCCCTTTAAGGGTGAGGCGCAGGGAGACCGTAGCGAGGAGACGGACTCCATCTTGTCGTCATTAACACCCCTGCCCCCACGCACTCCTCAAGCCACTTGAGAGAAGCTTAGCTCTAGGGCAAGGTGAGGTGGCGCCCTGAGCTCGACTTACTAAAGCTTTGAGCCAAAGAGGTGCCCTGAGCTTACCCCACGGGGGCGCAAGATCGGGTCCATGCTGGGAGGATTCCCAGCATGACTCTGTGACGATTAAGGGTGGCCCATGCCAACGTGGTGACATGGCCTCAGGCCACCTCGAGCCACCGGCGATAGGGACCTTGGTTCCCATTTCATCAACAGATATCGCTATGTTTTTCAACAAAGTTGATTAAATCTAAATAAGTTTGACTAAAAAATCAAAATATCTTATGGTATGAAGAGAGGTAGGATGAGTTGCCACTTGCGAGCTGGTCCAAGCTGGGCGCATATCATTATCATATTACAATAGATGATGTCCCGTGCTTTGCTATAGAATACATGAATGAATATATGTTAAATATTGTTAAAATAATATATGATATATCAATATATGTTAAATAGTGTAGAAATGATAAGGGGGTGATCATTTGGTATACTTGCATATTAAGCTATAGAATCTACTAAAATATAGATGATGTGGCATATTTATATACTGAGTTTTAGAGATAGGTAGGTTCTAACTTTATATAAGATATAGATATGTGTGATTCCATCAATCATGCGGTGAAAGCAGCGTCTGCACAAGAGCATGCAGTTAGTAGATGGTGTTGATAATTAGTACTTTATTAGGAATATATATGTACGCATAGAGGATGCTAGGGAATCAGCCTAGTGTTAAAATAATTAGAGACAATCTATTCTATCCCATTGAATTTGCATCAATTCAACGATTTACCGTTGACTTTATCTAATTTTATAATATGCCATTGAGTTTATCAATTGTTTCTATAATATATTATTGAAACGAAAATGTTCAAAATATCCTTATATACATATAAGAGTTGGCAATTGATTAACTCCATTAGAAGATTTAAAAAATAATGAAATTTTTTAAGCCTTATGTATATGTTTATAGGATTTTTGTGTTTTTGTTTTTAAAAAAAGTTATTTTCGTGTGGCATGAGAGAGAAATCAATTACACAAAAATGCAAAAATTATTTTGTGTATTTACATTAAAAAACTGTAACACAAAAGTATTCTATGAAGTATATAATAGATAAATTATATTTTATAAAAAATAGTATGCAAAAAACTTAAAAATATATACACAAATTTCTATATATATCGTGTAAGGTGTAAGTTGAAGTGCATTAGTTTGGTTTTGATGATTAATGATAAATCCAAAATTGTATGAGATTAATATTTTTACGAGTATTTCTGTGTCTTGTCTCATTTACATATGAAAATAGAAACAATGAGAGGTATGTAATAAACTCCTTATATTCTAAGTCTATCTCTCTTATGGGTCCAACCTATAGAATAAACTCCTTCATTATCCTTCAATATTTATATGTATGCACATCTTTAGAGGAGCTAACTCTATATTTATTTGTCTCTTTGTAATAATGATTTTAGTATGAAATCCATAGAGATCAAGTTATAAGTATCACTCATTCTCTCTATCTACATGTTAATATATTCATATATGTAATTTCTATGTCATTGACTTATGTGTATGAGACTAATGCTTTATTTAAGCCTTATCTTGTTTGATATCTTTATATTGAGAATATGGAGATCAATGTATGCACTTATTATATGTCTATGCTTTTGATAAATGCATTCTATTCTTGTATAGGATAAATGCATATATGTATCTAGTAACTTTAATTTAGCTAAGTAATTTAATTTCACCAATTGGATGGTATGAATATGATGGAATGATTTTTGAAAAGAAAACTTAATTTCAGATTATCAATTAGCATGAATTTCTTGTATTTTCTATATGTATTATAGTTTCGCTGAAGCCATGATCCTTAACTAGAGTTGACCAATAACACAATGGATCTAAAATCCTAACTCCGCCCCTGGTGAGGATCATAGATAGGCTCGTAGCATGCATGCAGATCGTGCGGAATATTGGAGGGCTGAGATTTTTCCGGTACACAAATCGAACGGCACGGATGGCGACAAACAATCTTATTATCACAGACCCATATATGTTCAAGGCTGTATTTATCTGAGATTCCTTGCATTTCGAGATAGAAGCTAGCTTGGGGCATGTTTCCTCTGCCAGGGTGTACTACGCCCATTTCCGAAATGCACATGCACATAATTTTCTTTTTTTGGATAAAACATATAAATGCTATTTTTCCCAGGCTACGAAGCTCAACATGCAGCCAATAGAATGATCCGCCTGCTGCTGAATCCATCCATGGATCAATCACGCTGCCTAAACCGATCCCATATTTTCTATTTATCAAATGTTTGATTTTTTAGATTCTGTCAAACAAATTAAATGAAACTTTAAGATTCGGGATAGAAGAAATAAATTCCAAATTATATTTTTAATTTATTGTAGTTTTTTGTACTTTAACTTATTAAATTATCATTATCGATTTGTGTAACTTAATTATATTTATACAACTCAGTCATAAATATGGTACAACTATCTAACGATTCGTATCTTGGCCTTTAGATATAAAAAAATCGTTTAATAGATTTATTTTTTTAAAACATTTGATCAATAGATGATTGATCCATACATTATCCCATCCGATGATTATCCAGAGATCGACCCGGTCCGTTCGATCAGCATCGGACGGCCACCGGGCAGTATGGCATCCGGCCAGCCGCACCATCGATCGGACGGCTGCATGCGGTCAAAAGTCAAAGCAGCTCATTATGAAGCGTGCAGGAAGCCATCAAATCTGGAGGCCACATTTTATTCCAAACTTGCACGTATATTTATTAACTAGTCAGTTCGTACGCACATTTGTCATGTGTATGTATATATATACATCGCCAAAGCTGAGCTAAGATAGCCACACGTACTGGTCGGGAAGCTGAATAGTCTGCTTTCCACTTGATCATGCACCAGCTTGAGCTTCTCCTCCTCTTACTCCTCTGCTCGCCGTGCTTCTTCTCCGTCTCCGATGGGAGGACGGTGCGGCCGGTGAAGCAGGGCCCATCGCCACCCATTGGGGCGGTGAACCTCGGTGGCTGGCTCGTCACCGAGGGCTGGATCCTTCCCTCTCTTCGACGGCATTCCCAACAAAGAACTCCTGGTACGTACGTATATATACATTGATGATCAAAGTTTTAAAACTTTAATAGAATCTTATTCTAAGTATCGAATATTAGTACTTCTTAGTAGTTGATTTCACGATCTCATTCTTCACGTATGCTTTGCATTACAGGATGGAACCCAGCTCCAGTTCAAGTCGGTGACCCAGAACATGTACCTCGCCGCCGAGCAAGGCGGCGGCACCGTCATCGTCGCCAACCGGACGAGCGCCTCGGGTTGGGAGACCTTCAAGCTGTGGAGGATCGACGAGAGCACGTTTAACCTCAAGGTGTTCGACAACCGATTCGTGACCGTCGCCGGCGACGGTGTCACCGTCGTCGCGACGGTGGCCTCGCCGGGGCCCGGGGAGGCGTTCCAGATCGTGCGCAGCGACGACGACAAGACCCGTGTTCGCATCAGGGCCCCCAACGGGAGGTTCTGCAGTAAGAACACCAACATGCATGTCACGATCACCTTGCACACTCCAATGGCGACATGTGCTAGTTAGTACTCACTTCGTCTTAAAAAAAAAAAAATATGATATATTTTAGTACTATAAATTTAAATAGAGACATATAATATGTTATATTCAGTACTCTACTTTTTTATTTTAAGACGAAAAATAAGCTACAGTAACCAATATAGATGTATGTGCTGCGAGCTGCATGGTCCATGTTGGATTGTATCTTCGTCTCAAGTTTGAACATTGGTGACAAAGACAAATATGGCCACCGCATTCATGCAGATCAGTCAAGATCATCGAGCTAGAACTAGGGACAATTATTAATGTACTGCTAAAAGATTGTTAGTAATAAGTGATAAAATCGGAAAGATTTAGTAATATTAAGTGATAAAGCTAGAGGACCAATTAATCAACATTAGTTTGATGAGAACGATTTCCTTTTTGTTCTTTTAGCAAAGAGAAGTTAGCCAATTTTCCTTTGGATTATCTTTACATGGGTCAAAGTGGTTCAACGTTTCGTTAGACAAAATTAACTCGATTTTCCTAACTCAAAGAATCAAACCGTTTGGCAGTCAAATTTATACGATTAAGATTGTATTAGCTTGAAACAATTTTTGTATTTTGTTTGACTAATTATTTATTAATTTAGTATAAAAATATTTTACTATCTAGAAATAAAGGGTAGTTTTGGACAGAAAAATATTGAAGTGAACTTAAAAGGTTAATTAGTTTGCATACTTGTACTAGGCACGTTGGCCAAACAAGTATTATGGAACCAGAGGGAGTATGTGATAATTATAGTTTATTTGCTTCTTTCCTGGATTAATAGCTTTGATAGAATAAGGGTATCACCGAACCCTTGTTTAGGGGATTAATTAAAGGTTCTTAATCCCTTACAAAATAAAGTCTTGAATGAGGTAAACTCCTTGTAGGCCACTATAAAATAAGATTTCCTATTGCCACTCATTTTCCGGCTTGGACGCATGTGGTACCAAAATAGGCGGCATATAATGGATATATGTGTGTGTATATATATGAAAATAGTTTTTTATACTTCCAGAGTATGTACTCCTACTTGTTCTATCGTTCATCGATAGCCAGTGCTTATCGATGCTTAGTTATATACCGCTACCAAATAAAAAAGGTATATACCCCTATCAAATAAAAAAATACCGTTATCAAATAAAAAATAAGTATATACCATTACTAATAAAAATAGGTATATACCACTACTAAATAAAAAGTATATACTG
>RYFJ01004068.1:0-56042 GCA_003991445.1 Oryza meyeriana var. granulata | reverse complement strand
CGACATACATTCACCTCGTGGCCGGCGCCCCCAGAGTAGATACTTGTAAGTCCGCATCCGATCAACTCTAGGGCATTTTACGTGCCCCGGCTTAATTTATCGATGAAGAAAGGCCGATTGGAATTGACAAGACCCAAGACGGACGACCGATGGTGTAATCATATATGTTACGCCCAGAAAAGCAGTCCGCAGCAGACAAGGAGGTAAAACGCCGATAGCAAATATGCCTCATCTCATCGTCTTCTAGGGCATCAGGATTGAATTGAAGGCATTTCGAATGACGACTGCATCTTTGTATGCAAACCAATTGCCTCCTTGGTGAAGCCGTAATAAAACCCCTTAACCATGACTATCCAACAGGTTATTCTTGCGCCAGAAAGAAACCCGAGCAGCTTCGCCCATGGAATACACGTGTAAGTTAAGTCCTGTTCTTCTGATGATCGGCTGAAAGATTGTCAAGAAAAAAGTCTCAGAAAAGCTTGGAGTGTAGACGTGAGCCATAAAATGCACAAACCACAACAAGGACCCCCAATATGGCCGATGGCTTTGCCGGCCGTATACTTGTCACTCTATGTAGCACTGATAAGTGGCTGCCAAGGAGGTATTGCCCCAAGGGATTGGTTTCCATCGCCAAGCACTTCTGCCAATACAGCATGTGTCGTTTGGACCGAGGTTCCACCACCAAAAACAAACCCTGTCCAGCCACAATCAAAAAAGGACATAGTCCCGATTTGTCGACTGTCCATTCCCTTTTAGGATGATATATATACCTTGGACCAGCCGCCGATGTTCTTCGCTTGAAGCAGATGAGCAGTGTTTGAATCGTGAGCTTGAAGGGTTAGTAATTGTCGTGTCGAGCAGTAAGTCATAAGTCACATCCATTCAACGTGGGTCATCTGGTCCCGTGCCCGAAACATAAGCTTAGAGCATCCTGACCAGAAATATGAAGGCCGATGCAAGGAGAAGCTCTTCTTTTCCATATCGCCAGAGAAAGTGATGCAGTGCGATGTTTGATTCTTCCCAAGGATTCTCTTCCGCAAATACTCTAAAATAACCATCCCTCCACCCAGGGAAGCTTCTTCGGGCCAGTATCTGAAGCATTGTCCCAATCACTGACTAACATGGCGGATGTTTGAAAGGAATGCGTTGTCTCGGCGATGATGAAATCGTGTGAGTGCGCGTCGCGAGCGCGCGAGCGCGCCAATAGAAGAAATTGGGTACTTTCGGCGCTGGATCAGAACTTGTTCCTAATGTCTATAGTAAACAAAAAACACGGAAGACAGTGAAAAACATGGCAGATTGGATTCATCTAGCCTACAAAATCAGAGAAAAACAATCGAGCAAGAAAACACCTCGGGACTGCCGGATCTATCCATTGCGCCGGGAGAAGAAGACCGGGAACAGCGGTCGAGAGAAAAGGGCTGCGCATCTGTTCACTCTAGTCGCCAACGAGTTCGCGAGTCTTGAAGATAAAAGCGTAGCTTAGTGATTGAAAGCGTAAAAAAGCAGGAGACAAACGTTTATAAGAGCATGATGACCGCGGGAATCGAGGCCTGTTGGCACTGTTCAAACAATTAAGCAAGTGCTACCTTGGGCCGCCTCGGTATGGAAGAATCTGAAGGCCCAATAATGAAAGAAATTTCGAAGTCATATAGAATAACTCCTAAATTGGGGCATGTGTTAACGCCAAATATCTGGTTATGCTCTTGTATTAGATTGTCGGATCCAAGAAGAAAATTACAGTTAATTAACGGACTTGATCCAGAAGAGCCGAATCCAGAAAGAAGCCGTGGAATACCACAGTTATGTATAATAGCTTAATTATTAATTATCAAGGATTAGTATCTTTAGAAACCTTTTTGGACTCCCCTTCATTTTGTTTTGTTCCAGTGCGATCTTTTAGGTTTTCCTTGTTATTAGAAAATCTTGTGCCGGTCCAATAAGACCTCGTATCAACTTTCGGTATAAATACGTATGCCCGGGGCTTGTAAATATCTACATCAATCAATCAATACAAATTTTGTAGTGCATCGCACCCTTCAACGCGGTTCTTGCTTCTCGAGCCGGGCTGCAATCGGAATCACCCCTATGAGAGGGTAAGTCTCGTCACCGCGACACCATATTCGCGCTAGGACTTCCCCGGTAAGTCCAATATTCTATTCGTTTACGGTGATGCTACCACGATATAACCATTTTATCTATGCTGCATCAGTTTAGTTTACCTCATAGAATCGATGAGTATATCACATCACTGCGTGCGTAGATCGTATCGGCTACTGCTGTGAACTTTATCGACAGTTGTGCACATCGGGTTAGGTCCGATCCCCAAATAACTAGAAACTGACGTTGCGCAATCCAATAAAAAAGTTAAAATCTCTAACCGAGGGGATGAGATTAATACTTATTGGCACGCACGTATACGGTCTTTAGTCGGGATGATCATAGCACCAGATGAGCACTTATGTCGAGCAACAATACTGTCGATAAGCATACTCTCCACCCGCCAGTGTGAAGCGCGAGACACGATTACTAGTGTCTTATCGACCTCACTGAGGCTTGTTCAACTCTTTCGTTGGTGCAACGGTTGGTCCGATCTACTAGACTAGCGATAATAACCTTACTCTTAAAAGCCGATGGATTTTTTTATCGATTTTTATCAGAGTGTTTAAGACGATAAGACTTAATCCAGCCATGTCACAAAAACATGTTAAAAAATCTGCCAAGTCAGCGGCACTATATTGCAATCTCGTTTTTCCTGGGCAGACCCGGGTGCAGGCACAATCTGGAAGACTCCGGCCATGGGCACGCACGGCCCCAAGGCGCAGCCCGAACAACAGCGCGAGACCCAGCATGGCACTGACAGCATGCCGAGGACTCCGCAACGAGCACGAGCATGGCCCGGCACGCGCGGCAAACACCTTTGTGGCAGCGCTATGCGAATACTATGCATCGGTTGAAGTTTGTTCAACCATTATTTACCCCTTATTTTTATCAGTTTATAGAACCGATTGTCGATATCCCATTCGCAATCGCTAGTTCTATATATATTTATTCTATTATTACTGCTTATGCCATCATCGCTTCCAGTCGGTATTATAAGTGCGTACAGTTCTATATCGCTATCGCGCGATGAAATTGATCCAAATCGCTCCACCGATTAGGCTCGCTGATCAACATTTTATCTCCTTTCAATTGCAGGGTCAAATTGATTGCACACCTATCAACCTCAAAAGATTTAGGACCTCACTGGAGTTGAAGCAAAATCTCCCAGCCTTCGCCGTGGTCTCCAGACGCCGAACCAGGTCGTCGGCCCCGGCATTTTTAGCGTCAACACCTCCCCGTCTCCGCCTCTCATTTTCCCCTCATTTGCATATGCTGCCGAACCCAAACTTCTTCCTGCCGAAGCTCCCCGAATCATCGCGCACTCCGCCGATTCTAGTTGCTCATCGACCGCCCTATTACTGTCGCGGCTACTTCGCTCACCCACTAGCTTACCGCACCCTGTTGCGTCTGTGCAAGTCGCTTCCTCGATTCCTCCGGAACTCCATCCCTCTGTCATTCCCCTTCTGGTAACCTCTCTGGTAGTGGGCCGTGTTTCCGCGACCCACTGTCTTTTCTCTTCCTAATGCGTTCAACACCTTCACCAAGACTTCTGACCTCGTTTCCATCCTCTTCATCGCCCTTAGAGCTCCGGAACCCAGTAGCATCGCCATCCCGAACCTCAGCTCCGCCAACCCCCTTTGTTTGTCGTCAATTCGCCGCACTCTGTCGCCCGAGCCCTCGGGAGCACCGGCCGCAATCCTCATCTCCTCCGCTGCTCGCCGTTGCACTCCGCGCCACATGGGACGCCGCGCAACCATCGGGCGCGTGGCGCCATTGCCGTGCTGTGCCAGCTCTGGTCTCGTTCCCGCTAGTCAGAGTCTCCGATCTGTCTTGGCAGATCAGGGCCGTCGTGTACCTATGTCCCGTGGTCGCCTATGTGCATGACTGTGTCCACCGTTTGCACCGTCCTCTTTTGCACCACTACCCGTGGGTCCCGCTATCAGCGCCACCACTGTTACAACAACTTTTACGCAAATTCACCCTGAGCCTATCTTTGTCTCCCGTGCATTGTGCATATTTGTGGGTGTGTTTTGTTGAGTACGTGGGTGGTACTCAGTCTTGCTCCATTTTCCCTCTCTCAATGGTGGACTGCCTGTCCGACGAGGATCAGCAAGAGAACTAGGCTGGCGTCGCCGTCAAGATGCATGTGGAATGGAAGCTTTCACTTGGCTCGTTGTATATAGACTTTATTTGTTTTTACCGCGTGCATTTGTAACTACAAATTTTACTCTGTTGTAAGACGCACTCTATATAGCAACTTGGTATCGTGTACCCTGGCTTCTTGGACAAGGATTTAATACACAGAAATATTCAGAATTCATGCTATGAATTTTTGGGCGTTACAAAGTTGAGTATCAGAGCCGAACTGACCGTAGACCAGCCAAATGGAAACCCTAAGAGCCCCTGAAATTCTCATTTGCATATGCTTCTTGCACTTGGATTATTTCGCCGGAAAAGTGGGAATTATTTCGATTGGGATAAAATCTACCTTTTTTTGATTGAAATTTTTGTTAGGTCTATGTTTAGGGTGGAAATTTATTATTCCAGTTATGGCTATTAGTGTCCAAAATTTGGGAAAACACTTGGTTAATCGGGGAGTATATTAAAGCATGCATAAAATATTTCTATTGGCTTGCAATTATCATTAAATTATTCGGTACTATTGTTTTGCATATATTATTCGTCTTCTCAAGTTTACATACAAAAATTTTTCATGCATAAAATTGTTGTTTATTTCTAAATTATTTACTGTTCACTCTATTTGGATCTGAGCATACATCGATTCTCCCTCCTTGCTTCTATAGATGGATAGCTCTCCAACCAGGCGGTGCAGACATGGGCGGATTGTTGAAGAGCTTCGTATGATGAGCTTCACGTTGGGGTCAGCCACGCCCCGGAGTACACTGCAGTGGAGACTTTGGAGGGTGAGCTCCTGCACTGGGTTCGCTTGGAGCTACTAGGCGAACTGTACCTCCTACCAGCCATGGAGGTTGAGATCGGCGGGCGTACCTACGATCACGCCTCTAGGAGGCAGCTTCTATCTGATCGGAGAGCTACGCCGGAGGGCACCCCTCTACCCTCCGCCAACCACCGCCCATACACTACCTCCCCAGCAGACTCGACTACCAGGTCTATAGCACCCTTCCAGCCAGCTGACAACGAGAACAACACCACCAATCGCCACATGAGCGGACGATCAGATTGTGGGCCATGGGACTACCATGCACCCAACTGGGTGCGTGCAGCCCACGATCGGGAGGACGCAACAAGATGCCATATGGCGTCTCCAAACAAATCGATTGCCTAAAGAAGGAGTCACGGAGTTGAAGGACAGCCGCCACCCGGTGGGCCAAATTCGTCTGACCCAAGGAAGAGGACTCTTCCTCCGGCATGTTCAGTTAGCCCCTAGGAATGGGCCACACGCGCCACCCGAGTACTAGCAGTGCCAGCTCCACCAGCACCCGGCACTAGCACCGATGGCGGATAATGATCAGCGCGTCATCGAGCGACGGCAGCTCTCAAGGAGGCACCAGCATCCACAAGGGCTTCACCTCCACTGATGACAGCAGCTCCGTCAGTGATCCTCACCCGCAGTGAGCTAGTTCCTCGGCTCATGGTATGAGCGACACGTGAGCGGATCCAGGAGCCACACCGACGACGAGATGGGTGGATGAGCAAGATCGAGTACAACTCGGACAACCGCAGGAGCCGCTCAGAGCACTAGGCGTCCATCCTTAGTTTTTCATTGTTTTTCTTAGTTGATTTCATGATTTATTGTAATGCTAGGATGTTTGCTGGGTTAGTTGGTGCATACTCGTCGTGTGTGTATGGCGCGCCTCAATTAGAGTTGACTTGATTTTATTTTCCAACTATAAATTTCACTTTAATTTAATCTAGCACTTTAATTATCACTCCTGTTCTGAGCCACCTGTTTCCTCCTTCCTTTCCTATTTCCATCTCCCCTCTTCAGATGTGAACACCAGCGAATGGTAACTGTCGCCAGTGATGCCAGTGCTACCAACCAGCAGGTGGAGCATCCTAGAACCCCAGAGCTCCCAATCACATACCACCTCCACTACCGGATGAACCCGATGCTTGCACAGGCTGCCACCAGAACCAGATATTGGCAATCATGAGCAGCACAGATTTAGCATAAACAATCTACAGCCAAGCAGCACCAGCAACAGCCTTCACATTCTTGTCCATAACGCTCCTCAGTCCAAAGCTGCCTGAGTTCTTGAGGTCGGCTGCTCCATCCTTCTCTAGCACCACCAACCCATGGACGCCAATGACTAGCCTATTGGCAATCGAGAAGAGCTCAATCTCCTCCAGCTGCAACGACAGAAAAGGTCGCATTCGCCCACGCACCAGCTCCAAGGTCCTGCATCAGCTTGGTGGGACAACTTCCTTGTGACCCGCACGGCTACCATCGAGGTCACTTGGGCTGAATTCTGTCATAACTTCCGGAAGTCTCAGATTCCGGCCGACATTGTGGCACAGAAGAAGAGAGAGTTCAGGGATTTGGTGCAGGGAAACAGGACTGTCATAGAGTACCTCCATGACTTCAACCGCTTGGCGCGCTACGCACCCGAGGATGTCCGCACCAATGTAGAGAGACATGAGAAGTTCCTAGACGGGCTAGATGACGAGCTGACCAACCAGCTCCTCTCAAGTGATTATCCAGACTTCAAGAAGCTGGTAGATAAGGCAATCCGCCAAGAAGATCAACGCAACAAGATGGACCACAAGAGGAAATGCCTAGTTCCTGCTCACCAGGCAGCACCAGAGGCCACGGGTGATGCTGGGGCATCAGGGTGCGACCTTCCACATGATCGCTTCTTCCACCAGCAGCGTCCGTTCCACCCAGGGCACTTCGGAGGCAACAGTAGCAGCAGCGGACAGCACAACCGTCATCCTGCTCTACACCCACAAATGGCGCCAACGTAGCAGAGTCAGCCATGAAAAGACAGTGGGAGCAAGACCCTCATCTGCTTCAACTACAATGAACCGGGCCACTTCACCGACAAGTGCCCGAAGCCGAAGCGCATGGGACCTTAGGCCTGCACGCTCTCCCCAGAACCCCAACGCCAACCAGCAGGTGATAAAAGGCATGTCAAATCACGTCTCCATAGAAGAAGAACAGCTGCACCAGAAGTGGTACTGGATTACATTCCCTCGTTAAACTCAATACCTACAACAGTACTTTTTGATTCTGGTGCAACGCACTCTTTCATATCCAAGAAATTTGTGGGGACACATGGGATAAAAGTAGTGGAACTTAAGATTCCCATGCAGGTTCATACACCTAGGAACCGCATGACCACAGCTCACTATAGCCCTTCAGTGAGTCTAGAAATTCAAGGATCACTCTTTCTAGCCAATCTCATCCTCCTAGAATCCAAAGACCTAGAAATTTTTATTTCAAAATCCCCTAGGGATGGACTGGTTGACCCGACACAAAGGAGTGATCAACTACACCCAACCTCACCATTACAGTGACCAGTATCGGAAGGAAAGGTAGTTACCTTCAAGTCACCGATGCCACAGAGACAGGAAGCAAGCTTGAATCAGGTCGTAGCAAAGCAACCATCGGAAGGTGGGAAGAAGCCAGAACGGAAAATAGAGGAAATTCCGATAGTGAAGGAATACCTGATGTGTTCCCGCAACAGATCTACCGGGATGCCACCAGAAAAGGAAATCTAGTTCAGAATCGATTTGGCACCAGAAACAACGCCAATATACAAGAGGCCGTACAGAATGGCATTGAACGAGATGCAGCAAGTCAAGAAAGCAAATCGACGACCTGCTAACAGAAGGGTTACATCAGCACTGAGCACATCGCCTGGGTGCACCAATCATCTTCGTGGAAAAAGAAAGACAAAACAAGCAGAATGCTGCATAGACTATCGCGCACTAAATGACGTCGACCATCAAGAACAAGTATCCCTTGCCAAGGATTCATGGTCTTTTTCGATCAATTGAGGTGCTACCGTCTTCTCCAATATAACCTGATTAGCTATCATCAGCTGAGGATCGAGAGTGGATACCCGAAATGGCCTTCACCACTCAGTATGGGTACGAATGCACTGTTATCGTCCTCCGGACTGAACCAAATCACTGGCCTTCTTCATGAATCTGATTGAACAGGTGTTCACTGGAGTTCTGGACAAGTTTTGGTTTTCATTTGACGATATCCTGACTCTACTTGAAATCAAACAAGAAGAGCATGAGCAACATCTTGTCTTGTCTCGGAGAAGTTGAGAGAGCACCAGTATATACCCAAGTTTAGCAAATGACTGCTAGCTGAGAAAGCCAGTTCCTCACACACATTCACCGCCCAGAGTTGCGAATGAACCAACGAGCGTTGAGTTTACCAATTGAAAAACCGCCTAAACATACACAAGGTGGATTTTCTTGGACTGGGCTATTACCTGCCGGTCATCGAGAACTTCTCAAATATTCAAACCCATGACACAATTATTAAAGAGAAATGTGAAGTTTGTTGGAGACGAGTGCAATCACAGCATGAAAAACTCAAAAGGAGTTAGTCTGGCACCATCCTATTTTCCAAATCCCAAAAAGATTCCAGATACGCAGATGCTTCTCGCCAAGGCATAGACGTCTGATGCAAGAAGGAGGGTGTAGCCTAGCATCACGACATTGCACCCCCATGAGCGCAACTACCCACACATGACCTGAATTGGCTGCAGTGGTTCACGCTTTGAAGATTTGCCGGGCCATGACCTTCATCGTATTTACCACAGCGAGATTTTATACAACCACATGAGTCTAAAAGTATATCTTTACCTAGCCTAACCTGAACCTCCTCAAGAAGGTGCTGGATGATAAAAGATACGATTGAATACAACTACCACCGGTAAAAGCCAACGTCGTGGCAAACGCTAATGGCAGAAAATACTGCAATACTGCATCGAGTAGAACATTATCAAGAAATGCCAAGCAGGGATTCAACACTTGAAAACTAGGCATATCATCATGATAATCGTTGCACCCTAGAGCCTAGCCCGCACTCTTCAATCAAGTCACGAGGCCCAAAGCGAATGATCCTGAGATCAAGACGAAGAAGAACATGAAGTTGGGAATAGCCCAAGATTCACGAAGACGAAAACAGGACATCGGATGGACAACATCCGGTGTATACCCAATTGTCCTAGAAACAAGAACGCAAAGACTTACATCCTCCGGGACATCTCATGAAACGCAGTACTCCATTATCCCGAAAGCAACCAAGATGTATAAACCTCAAAACGAGTTTGTGGGCCAGTATAGGAGAAAAAATCGCAAAATTCGTGGCACGTGTGATTGTGTCAGTAGTCAAAGCAGAACACCAACGGCCCTACCGACTCTTACAGCCCTCAGATCCCAGAGTAAAGGGGAGAGATCGGATGACTCATCACCGGTTTGCCCGCACATCTTTAGGATAGATCAATCTGGTTGATCGTTGACCAAACTCACCAAGTAAGCTCATTTCATCCTCGTGAATACAAATATTTGGTAAAAGACTGGCAGAAACTTTACATGGCTCTATTAATTGTCTACATGGAGAGCCAAGAGATGTATGTCGACCGTGGTAGCTATGTTCACGTCCAAGTTTGAGAAGTCTACAAAGCAAAATGAACTGACTAAACTTTAGCACAGACTGTCATCCACAAATCGATGTCAGACTGAAAAGAGTCAATCAGAATTGGAGAAATGTAAGGGCTTGTGCATTGGACATGGCAGACATGTGATAAGAGCCTAACCCTATGCCGAGTTTTCGTCGCTACAACAACAGTACCAGCCAGCTTGCAAATGGCACCTTCAAAGCTCTGCTATGGCAGAGGTGCGTACACCCCTTTTTGGATCAGAACGGGTGGAAAACGCCAGTATTGGGGAGCTGATCACTCAAAGAGGCGAAGAAAGAAAGTGACCATCTATCATGGGAACGGATTATAAACAGCTCATCCACAGTTCCAGATAAAGAGTTACGACCAACAATTGTCGCAGAGATCTAAGTTTTCAAGGAAGGAGACTATGTATAATTTCACGTCACACCACTCCAAGAGTACACAGGCTTCAAACAAAGGGAAGCTAGCACCTCGTGTTCGTGGACCTATCAAGTCAGCTGTAAAGGCGAAGTTGCATACTAGGGAATCTGCCACTTCAATGGCAGGATACACACGTTTCCACGTGTCATGACTGAGAGAAATGGCTGAGATACGCAACAACAGGCCAATCCGGAGCAAATCAATACTAGAAGACCCACCCTATGTGGAAAAGCCAAATTCGAATCATGGGGATCAGCTAAAGGGAAACACCGGAAACCAGGTGATGTAGGATCCAAGTACCACATGGAGCCATCATTCAGAGGAAGAAGCCACAGGGGACGAGGAGGATGAAACTGAAAGATCCGCCTATTCACACCTCTTCACCAGCACGTCCGAATCTCAAGACGAATTCCGTTTAAGGGGTAGTTTGTCACACCCTGATTTTTCCCCCCTATAAATATAGACCAAACAAAAATATACCTAAGAAAATTGGCCCAAGAAAAATAATTTAAATTAGACAAATGAAGTAATTAATGATTAAAATGCAAAATAATAAATTATCATGCTAGAATATTTTTCTGATTTCCTCTTGTCAAAAAGATAATAGATTTTTATTGGAATTTTTAGAGCACCGAATATTTTTAATAAATCAAAGATCTTATCGATTAAAAGAGCACGATATCTCTTTTTCTTTTCTCTTCTTCTATTTTTTCCTTTTTCTTTTCTTTTCCCTCCTGCTGGGCCGCCGGCCTATACTGTTGCTGCCTGCTGCGTAGCCTGCATGCCCGTGCGTCCCGTCACCCTCTCTCACCGTCAACCTGGGCCCTACTTTCGGCCGCATCTCCCCGCACCGCTTCCCTCACCCCTCTCGCTGACATCTGGGCCCGAGGCCCCACACGTTAGCTTCGTCCTCAACCTCTGGCCGACTCAGCGTGAGGGACAGCTGCCCCGTCGTCGGATTACGCCGTTCCAACTGCCCCTATGTCTCGGCCCTAGATTCAAAAACCCGTGTAGCCGGAGTCCCCCGCCCGTTTTCCCCACCATTCTCCACCCCTCTCGCCCACGACCTGGTTGAATCTACGCCACTAGCCACCGTTCACCGCCCTAATCCCGTGAAAAGTCGGCCACGAACTCCCCCAGCCCGAGTATATATAGACCCTCCCCTGCTCCGCTTCATCCCTCAAATTGCATCCGCCTGCTCGAGTTACCCAATAGTTGCCTCTACACCGAGCTCCCGAATCATCGCCGCATCCGCGACCGTCCAGTGCCGTCGAGCGCGGCTAACCATCACGTACTATACGCCGCACCAGCTAGCTTCGCCGCACCCTGGCTGCGTCATGTCCGGCAGTCGGCCACCTTGCCGATTCCCGCACGGAACTCCATCCTCTCCAGTCATCCCCTTCCGGTAAAGCCTCTCCACAGGCATCAGCCCGGTTTTCCGGTCGACCCACTCAGTCCTTTGTCTCTCCTAACCGTTCAACACCTTCGCTAGGACCTCCATACCTTTTTCTATCTCCGGTCACCTAGAGCGCCAGAACCCAGTCGGCGTCGCCATCCCGAACCTCGGCCGTCACCAAACCCTCTGTTCGCCGTCATTCACCGCACTCCAGTCGCCGCGAGCCCTCGGTGAGCACTCGGCCACAATCCTTATCTGCTCCGCCACTCGCCGTTGCACTCTGCCGCGTCAGATGAGTCGTCCGGCGGCGGACCATCGGGCTGCGTGCGCAGTCCACACTGGTGGTCTCATTCTCGGCTAGGTCTAAGTCGTCCGATCTGTCTCGGCAAATCAGGGCCACTCATGTACCTATGTCCACGGTCGCCACACGTGCGTGGACTGCGTCCACCATGCGCCGTCCTCTTTTGCACCATTGACCCGTATGTCCTGCCTATCGGTGCCGGCTCCCCATGGTCCACTGGCGCATTAATTCCTTTAATTGCACAATAAATCGGTTAATAATTGATTTTGTGTAGGAAATCACAGTGAAACCTCTAAAATTCATAACTAATTCATCAAGCTCCGATTAATTCCATTCAAATTCATTAAATTCAAAAAAATACCAAGAATCCATTAAAAATACTTTCAGCCCCTGTTTCCTTGTCCACATTTACTGTTTTTTATTGTTTGTGCATTGTTCGCTATAGAATCCGATGCCATCGACCCTCCCGTGTATTACGAGGTCGTAGCCGAGTACGTCGAGCCGAAGCAAGGCAAGTCACACTGTAATCTTGATCATTTTGTACCTACTTTTTGCTAAAATGTTTTTGTTTATTTTAAATAAACATGCATGCTTTAATTATTTCATGTGGTTGATGGGTATGACCTTTATATAGAAAAAGAATGCCTTAGTTGTTGAACCTTGTTCCTTGTCACCTAGTACAACATGAGTAGAATGTTATCTTAGGATACTAGCCATGCTTAGAAACTATTAGTTCACCTTGGGGGGGGAAAATTCAAGAGTTGTTTCATTTACTATCATTTACATTCATGGCTTCGACTCCTATGTCGGAAATGTAACATTGGACATTACTATTTTAAATTACCTAAATTTGACCCAAATGGTGGGCTGTGGGTGCATGTTTGCTGTGTCGCACCCATGGCAATTAAGGACCGTCTTGCAGAACCCCTTGGGCAAGTACTCGTACTTTCCACAAGCCAGCGCAATGGGCAACGCTAGGCTTGTAGCGTCTCCTCTTCGTCTCCTAGGCACCGATGGTAAGGATGGGCATGATGGAGTTGGGTCGGCCCGGGTAGGGTACGTGATCGGCTTCCGGATCCATTGTGGCGCAAGGGGGGTAGCCTAGCCGATGTGGGGTATCCTGGCAGCGGGTGCAACCTCAACGTGGTGTGGATGGTTTGGGAGAGGTTACATGAACGGCCTGTCACAGCCCCTCACAGGTGTCGTGGTGATACACCAGCACACGGGGACATGTGTGGGACTGTGTCTTGTGGGTACAGTTGTATATCTCTGATCAGAGTAAATCTATTCGAATAGTCGCGCCCGTGAATATGGGCGATTGGTCAAGACTCAACATGATTAGTCTCACCCTTACTTAATTAACTTGACTTAATGGAACTGGTATAGTTCAGATGGTTGGTTGGCCTGGTTAACGTGGTGTAACGTTAATCCGTGGAGTATTAATATTGTTCAACTAATCAACTCTTTTCTGTTTGCGAACTAATATTACAACTGCTTTTACGCAAATATACCCTAAGCCTATCTTTGTCTCCTGTGCATTGTGCATATTTGTGGGTGTGATTTGTTGAGTACTGTGGGTGGTACTCAATCTTGCTCCATTTTCCCCCTCTCAGTGGTGGAGTGCTTGTCCGACGAGGATCAGCAAGAGAACTAGGCTGGCGCCGCCATCAAGTTGGTTGTGAAATGGAAGCTTTCGCTTGGCTCGTTGTATATAGACTTTATTTGTTTTTACCGCTGCATTTTTGTAAGACAAATTTTACTCTGTTTGTAAGACGCAGTCTGTATGGCAACTTGGTATTGTGTATCCTGGCTTTCCTGGATAGGGATTTAATACACAAGAATGTTCAGAATTCAGGCTACGAATTTCTGGGCATCACAAAGTTGGTATCAGAGCCGAACTTGACCGTAAGACCAACCAAATGGAAACCCTAAGAGCCCTCTGAAATTCTCATTTGCATATGCTTCTTGCACTTGGAATTATTTTGGGAAAAGTGGGAATTTGTTTTTGAATTGGGATAAAATTCTTGACCTTTTTTTGACTGAAAATTTTTGAAGTCAGGTCAAGTTTAGGGTGGAAATTTTATTCAAGGGTTATGGCATAGGTGTCCAAATTTTGGGAAAACATTGGTTAATAGGGGAGGTATGATTTAAGGCATGCATAAAATATTTCTATTGGCCTTGCAATTATCATTTAAAATTTATTCGGTACTATTTGGATCTGCTATATTATTCCATCGGTCTCAAGTTTACATATAAAAATTTTTCATGCATAAAATTGTTGTTTATTTCCAAATTATTTACTGTTCACTCTATTTGGATCTGAGCATACATTGATTCTCCCTCCTTGCCTTTTATAGATGGACAACCTCCCCAACCAGCGCGGTGCAGACATGGGCGGATTTGTTGAAGAGCTTCGTATGATGAGCTTCACGTTGGGGTACAGCCACGCCCCGGAGTACACTACAGTGGAGCCTTTGGAGGGTGAGCTCCCACACCGGGTTCGCTTGGAGCTACCAGGCAAACTATACCTCCTACCAGCCATGGAGGTCGAGATCGAGCACTGCCATCCTCCAAAGCAAATAATTATTAATCAACATTAATCACCACTACACAACCCTCCAAAATAGCACGGGCCCAACCACTCCCATCCTAGAGCTAATCCAATAATATCCAAATTAATTAAATGTAAGTGAGACTAGTCACGAAAAACATTGCTCCACCGCTCATATCCGCAGGCATGGCTATTCGAACAGTTTTACTCTATCCAGAGGTGTACCAATTTACCCATAAGACACAACCCCACAACATATCACCATGTGCCTCGATACCACTATGGTACCTCGGAAAGGAGTTGTGAAAAGACCATCCATATAACACACACAACAAGAGTGTCACCTGCTGGACCACCTGCCTCCGGTAGGGTTGATCAGGTGCCTAACAGGGATACGGTCCAGTGCCCAAATCCATGGACTTATGACTGCCATAAACACCGCCCTGGTGCCTCTAGTTGAACATGTCGCACTTCATATCCCGCCATTACCCATTCTAACTTGTGGTTAGTATGAGTATTGCTTCACAATAGTAGCTCACGGATAAGTCCTTAACTATCATGAGCACTACTAGCAACATCATCATTCCATGTGCTCACAACCCACCATTAGTCAAATTTTAGTTGACCAAATTAATTAACTAAACATGACCTCAGTCATGAGCTAGATTGCCATCATTTCATGTCATATATATGTCATTACTAGTATTTAATGAGTAGCCCATGTGTTCCAACTATAACCCGTAGGTACAAGGTAACTGGTAGTCAAAGCAATTTGACCATAACAAGGCATAAGGTTTAGCCTCCATATGACATTAGAAAATAAATGCACATTTAAATAAATATATAGCTTTAAACCATGGGTTCAACATGCCAAAAGGAACTGTGGATCTATGTGACTTACCTAGCTGCTCCGCGAAAGCCTTGCAACTCTTGTATAATCATGTGTCTTCCGAAACGTTGACGGCTAAAGGCAATAATCAAAAAGGCAAAAAAAATACATAAGAACACATCAACAGGACAAGATTATATTTTTAATGGGTAGATATTGATTTTTAAAGAACATTGCAAGTTGAATCGCCCCAAACAGAATTAGGATAAATTAGTTATGAATTTTAGAAGTTTTAAGCATATTATATGTGTTAATTAAAGAAATTAATTAAACGATTTATAGTGTTAGCCCTAGGAGGAGAGAGTGGGCCGGTGGGTCTGACATGTGGGCCCCACATGGCAGAGAAAGGGAGGAACAGGTTCACCATGGACCAGGTCTACTGAGATGCACACGGGAACGGGGACTAGGATTGATCTAAACTTAGATCTGACAGGTGAGATCGAATCCGATCAGATTGGGCTACGCGGTGCTGACTAAGCGGCCACATCGAATAGATGGATGAGGTAGTGCTGATGCAGCGTGACGCGGCTGCCACATAGGCCAGCTGCTGGCGGCAGCTCAGAAACCTATGGTCGCCGGCGATCTACAGGGTGCTAGTGGCAGGGATGGGGGTTAGAGGAGATCACGGCGGTGCTCACTGAAGCAAGAACAACGGTGAAAGTGATGGAAGCGGCCGGCATTGAGCTCCAAGCAGCAGAAGGTCTTCAGGTTGTCAGCAATGGTGGCATTCCGGTGGTCCTTGGCGGCGGAGAAGTGGTGGCCGGAGATCTCCTCCCGACTGTCCCGATGGTGATGGTGGCGACGACGAGCGCTGGCGGTGGCTGGAACAGCGGGGAGCAGCGACTAGACTTTGGCGATGCGGCGGCAGCACAAGGATCTCACGGACGACGGCTAAAAGCGGCATGGCGAGGTCAGGGAGGGTTAGGGTTCGGCAGTAGAGGTCTAGAGCTGGCTATTTATAGCCCGAGGAGGAGGAATCCGCTCCGGATACGGCGGGATTGTGGTGGCGCATCTAGAGCAACGGCAGCGCTAACCCAAGCTCAAATCCACGTCCAAACTCCACGGGATTTGGTCCCGTTTTCTTCGGGATTTGGTAAAGGTGGTTAAGGGGAAGATTTCCCCTCAACTAATTTAGGGAAACCGAGAGAGAGGCAGGCGGATTGGAGCAGATTTCGCAGCGGCGCCTGAGTGAGCTCAGAGACAAAGCTGAGAGGTGGGCCCCATTGTCAGCGAAAGCGGGTGTGAGAAGGCGGGCTGGCAGGCCGGCCAGTGACCACACGGGCGAGGTGGGTTATTGGGCCGCAGCTTGAGCGTGAGGAGGACAAGGCTGAGCGGGCGTGCGGGAGAGAGGGAGCTGTGGGCTGGATTTGGCCCGCTGGCTCCGAGAGGATTTTCAAAGGATTTCTCGATTTAAATAAATGCTGAAATTCTCTTTCATTTATTAAAAATACTTCTCTTGCTCAATTAATTCCTAGAAAATTCCAGGAGCTAAAGGATTAAGCAAAGTATTTAATAAAATTTTATCTAGGCCCACTTTCTGTTGGAAAATTTCTATAGGTTTTTACTAATTCACTCTTTGCCATTTTTAATAAATTCTAAAAATGCATTTTCACAAAATTAAATATTTAACGAATTTTAGGGCGTGACAAAACCACCATTGCATGAGAACCCGACATTTGATCAAGTATTAGCCAACCAGAACCAGCTCATGGCTATGCTGGTGCAGCAGATGAAGAACTAGCACAACCAGGGAGCTCAACAGATGCCGCTGCCTCCGCCTCAGAACAATTTAGCAGAGTTCCTTCATGTGAGGCCTCCTACTTTCTCTAGTACAACCAACCTAGTGGAGGCTGGGGATTGGCTTCACACCATAGAGAAGAAGATGAATCTCCTACAGTGCACGGACCAAGAGAAGGTCGCGTTTGCTTCATATCAGCTACACGGGCCCACATCTGAGTGGTGGGATCACTTCTGGGCCAACCGAGTTGAAGGCCAGCCTATCACTTGGGCAGAGTGCACTACTACCTTCAAGAAGATGCACATTCCAGCTAGTGTAGTGGCCTTGAAGAAGAGGACTTCAGGGCACTCAAGCAAGGTAACTACTCGGTGACCGAGTTCCTTTATGAGTTCAACTGCCTTGCTCGCTATGCTCCCGAGGATGTTAGCACGAACTCCAAGCGTCAAGAGAAGTTTTTGAAGGGACTGAATGATGAGCTCTTAGTCTAGTTAATCTCTGAGGATTACTTTGACTTCCAAAAGTTGGTGGATAAAGCTATTTGTAGGAAGACAACCACAACAGGACGGAGCAAAGGAAGCGCAAGATTGCTGGCTTCCGAGCCCAGTAGGGAAGCAACCAGAGGCCGCGTGTTGCGGTGGCACTCAAGCTCAACAGGGAGGTTCTTCTTCGTCCGCACCTTGCCCATAGCGCCAATTCTACAACAACAACACTGGTGGCGGTGTGGTGGTTAATCGCCCTCCTCGCCCCGTTGCTGCAGCTGCTCAGAATCAATAGCCCAAGAAGGAGGTTGGGGGAAAGCCCATAACTGTGGAGAGTCTGGACATTTCTTTTCGTAGTGCCCGAAGCCTAAGCGTCCCAAGCCAGCTACACCAGGACAGAACTCAACCAACACAATCAAGGCTTGCGTCAACCATGTCACGGCAGAGGAAGCTTAGGCTGCATCAGACGTCGTCCTGGGTACGTTTCTCGTTAACTCGGTTACTACAACAGTGTTATTTGATTCGGGTACTACACATTCTTTCTTGTCGAGGAGTTTTGCAAGGAAACATGGGATACCCATAAGAAAGTTAAGGAACCCTATAATGATAAATAAACCCAGCCATCACATGCCCACAACCCAGTGTAGCCCCTCCGTAACTATAGAGATCCAAGGCACCTCTTTTCTAGCCAACCTGGTCTTGATAGAATCCAATGACCTAGATGTCATCCTAGGGATGGACTGGTTAACCAAGCATAAGGGAGTGATTGATTGTGCCACCAAAACAGTTACCTTAACCTCTAGTCTTGGGAGGAAAGTGATCTTCTGTACCCCCTCTGCCTAGTCATCCCGAGCAACTCTAAACCAAGCCACCGTGGAAAAAATCCCTGTGGTACAGGATTACCCTGATGTTTTTCCTGATGACCTACCCGGAATGCTGCCCAAGGGGGACATTGAGTTCAAGATAGACTTAGCCCTAAGCACGTCACCTATCCACAAGAGACCTTATTGGATGGGCGCCAACGAGTTGGCAGAAGTAAAGAAGTAAGTAGAGGAGTTGCTTGCAAAAAGATACATTAGGCCCAGTACATCGCCTTGGGGAGCACCAGTTATGTTCGTGGAGAAGAAGGATGGAACTCAAAGATTGTGCATGGACTATTGCACACTGAATGAAGTCACTATCAAGAACAAGTACCCTTTGCCTAGGATTAATGATCTGTTCGATTAGTTAGAAGGAGCCATAGTGTTTACTAAGATAGATCTCTGCTCCGGTTATCACCAGTTGAGAATCCGTGAGAAAGACATACCTTAGACTGCTTTCACTATGCGGTATGGGTTATATGAGTGTACCATCATGTCCTTTGGACTTACCAATGCCCTGCTTTCTTCATGAACCTAATGAACAAGGTGTTTATGGAGTACCTAAATAAGTTTGTGGTGGTTTTTATTAATGATATCATCATCTACTCTAAGACCAAGGAAGAGCACGAGCAGCATCTCTGTATTGTGATAGAAACATTATGGAAGCATTAGCTGTATGCAAAGTTTAGCAAGTGTGAGTTCTGGCTTCCGGAGGTGATGTTTTTGGGGCATGTTGTCTCCGCAGGTGGTATTGCTGTGAACCCAATCAATGTGGAGTTAGTAACCAAGTGGAAGCAGCCACAGACGGTCACAGAGATCCAAAGTTTTCTAGGATTGACTGGATATTATCATAGGTTCATAGAGAACTTTTCTAGAATTGCGAAGCCTATGACCCGCCTACTCTAGAAGGATAAGAAGTTTTGGTGGGCTAGCATGTGAAGGGAGATAGCAGAATACGTTGTTGTTTGTGATGTGTGCTAGTGTGTAAAGGCTGAACACCAAAAGCCTGCTGGACTATCACTACAACACATATGACCTTCTGTGACGAATTCCTCGTGACATCGAAGCTATTCATCATTATATCATTTTGTTTTATGACAATCAGTATGATATGGTGCAGCTTAGTGATGAAAATAAGGTATTCATCATTGAGACCACCTAGAAATCGTCATAAACTAGCCAAATGGCATATCATGATGAATGTTATTTTGTCATAAGAGACCAGCCAACAAACATCATAAGTTCATGACAATGTTGGTTTGTCATAATTTTTTTATGTTTTTTAAAAGGAAGAGTGCCTTGCTGGCAAGCGTGGCCCACCTGTTAGTACAGGTCCCACTGTCACTTGGTCACGGCCCGTTATTTTTTGAGCACAAACTCCATCTTCTAAAGTGGGCTGTTAGCCCATTAGCGCATAGCGCCGAGTCCCACCACGGCCCACAACCCGTTTAGCCTAGCGTAGCAGAAAAACTGGGAAAAAATACTCAGGCATGCACCTCACAAATTTTTTTTATATTTTTTTTAAAAAATATTTACAAAAGTATATTTTCATTTCAAACATTTACAAAAATATACTCCCAGAGGGCGTTTTTAGTGATGTGGGCCGACGGCCGTCTGCAATTTTGCATGTGGCTCCCTAGCCACCCTCTAGGAGGGCAGCAAGAGGGCCGCCTGCAAAATGCCCAACCCCCGAGCCGCCGCAAAGTGAAAAGGCCATTTTGCGAGTGGCCCCCTGGCCGGCCAAAAATGGGCAGGGGGCCGCCCGCAAAATGGCCCTTTTATTTTAAAAAATTCTTTCTGAGTAAAAAATCGCTCTTTGGGAGGGCGATTTTTTGCTGACTCAGTATAAAACCCCCTCCCAGCCTCCAAAAAGTTCATAAAATTCATAAAAATAACAGAAAAAAGAAGAGAAAGCTGAGAGCGAAGGCGAACGAAAGCGGCGAAGCCCTTCCAGTTTGCGGATTCGTCTGCAGGTAATATTTTATATCTCTTTGCAATTTCCATTTCTATTCATCAAGTGATGTAGTATGTGTAGTATTGTACTAGTTATTTCATGGGTAAGGGAATATTAGGTATGGTCCACAGGGTATAGATCTATTGTAGTTGAGCATAACGGCTAAGGGCATTAATAGGCCGGATGAGAGAAGTTAGGTTTTTTTACTAGATGAGTAGCTCTAGTTCGAGAAATGTTAGGGAGATGGAAATGAGGACGATGACATTTCATTTTTTGTAGTCATGTGTAGTATACCCTAGGTATGTAGTTGTATAAGGTATTTTTGGCATAGTGAGTTATAACTTGCGTTTATTTGGTTATAATGTAAGTTGCTATGGATGCATTCGGTATGTCTAGTCGTCAACGACCTCTGATTTACATGCCTCCGCCGATGTGTTGGTGCGGAGATGATTGCAAAGTTGCAATAAGTGAGCAGGATCATACATACCGACAAAGGTATTGGATGTGTGCTAATTACGCCTACTCCCAGGAGAAGCCAAAGCCACAAGGGAAGAAAGAGAAGTAGAAGAAGCCAATGGAGATAATACGAATTATCTTGTAGTACGAAATATTTGAACCTTTGAACTAACAAATTTGCATATATCAAGGCACCGAAGCCTCCTCCGCCTTTGTGCAACTTTGTGCAGTGGATAGATATGGAGATCCATCTAGAGGACGCAGAGTTTCTTCGCAGGTCATGGGAATGGCACAGGGAGCGGCTCGAAAGTCTTTGGGCGGTAGAAGTAGAGTAGGAGGCTGAGTAGAAGAGAAAGGAGGAGAAGGAGCGGCAAGAGCAAGAAGCACGTGAGGTAGACAGGGAGAGGAAGCGGGAGAGGGCACTATGTGCGAAGCAGGCTAGGCCGGACGTGATGAGGAAGGGGAAGTACCCACGCTACACACAGTAGATGCAAATCTAGTCGGATGTCTATTTGAAATACCCTAAGGCATGTAATAATGATAACTAGAAGCGTTTCATGTGCCGTTTGTACTTGTTGGATGGATTATTTCATTAGGTTCGAAAGCAATTAACGTGTGCTTGGTTGTCACCGCTCGGAATCTACTTTCACCGTGAAGTTGAAACTCAAAAATTCATGTTTTTGATTAGTTTCGTCGCAAACGTAGACCGTGAGGAGTACATCATTTGATCGACGAGCAAAAATGAAGTAAAAAGGTTTTTTCAGTAAACATAGGATTAATAAAACATGACATACAATAGGCTAACTACTACTGGTACAATGTACTACGGGCTCTGGCCGTAACCTTTAGACCTCTTCTTCTTCCTACCCTGCGCTCGCACCTGGCCTTGGGAGTACGTCAGCCAGTCTGGTGGTACAGCACGGCCAGCGCGGCTCGCCTGCACGGGTGTGGCAGTTGGTGGGGTCCTGTGTCTGTGGTGGCGGAGCTCCTCTGAGCTGCAAGGAATCTAGTACCTCATGGATCTCCTCGTCCTCCAAGGCTGCTCTCGTAGGGAGAGTGCTGAATTAGAGGGCGGCTAATCGCAAACCGCTCGGCCGTCCATAGCTACAGAAGGAGAGGGAACCGGCAAGAATCGCACCTGGATCGGTCTTTGTGCACGCGTCACAAAGAGCACGGTATGTCGCCACTAGCACAACAGATCCCCAGCTCCACTGCGGTACGCAGCCATCCTCGCTATCGGTGATCGCACGAGCGTAGTGGATCGGTCCCTTGTCCACTGCGTGCTCTGTCATGCTGGTGAACATCACCCACCCAAACAGCCACAGCAGGTATGCCTCCAAGCTCCGCCGCACCAAGTATTCGTCGGTGTCAGGGTCTAGCTGATCAGGCTGTAAAGTAAGATTATAGTCAGCACCACTGTTGCTTTATAAATCGGATGATTGTGAATCGAAGGAATCCATGACTTACGATGAACTGTAGTAGCCACGACTGCGAGGGGCCGCTCGTGGTGTAAGGCGGTAGTAAATCCGGCCTACCAAGTCCAGGTCGACGGTGCACGACCTCGAACTGAGCAGTGATGTCCTACGACCAACCATGCGCCCCGTCAACCGGACCGATTGTGTTCCCTGCGAGGGGAAGTCCCCGCGGGTAGGACACGTCCTAGAGTGTGGGAGTCATCTCGCCGCACGGTAGGTGGAACGGGTGCGTCTCCGGTCTCCAGCGATCCATTAGTGCTATCAAAAGTGACCGGTCAGCGTCCCATCGCCTGGCGGGGTCCTTCTTGTCCGGTGCGGGCTCAACTAGCTTGCAGAGCGGAAGAAGTCCAGCCTCATGCAACCTGTAAAATATAGCACTGTAGTCAATATTGAGGAACATGGATATATACAAATGATGTGAATGAATGTTGGTACAGCTCTTACCTCTCACGGAACCGAGGGTCTATCCGCAGGAGGTGACGTGAAGGCTGTGGACGGAAGGTGCCTAGCTGGGCACCCTCGACGGCTGACAAGTAAGACCGGTGGGACCGGTTGAGGCCCCGGTCAAGCAGCTCCGGTGTATGGTACGCCATACCTGCATGCAAATAGAGAGTTAGCATAAATTTTATTGTCAAAGCAACAAGTAAGAGTAAGTTCGTAAAGTTAATTGAACAACCACATTACAAATTATTGTTAAGGTTTATAGCATTATTACATGACAATAAAAAACAATAATATGATACATATCGTTCTATAACAAAGATCAAGCACGCAATAAAGCAGGAGAATTTAAGTTATAGAATCTCTATTACATCGATACATGGACTAACACTATACCGCAGCACCACCAAATGCTCGAGAACGTCTAGGACGGGGTCGTATTGAAGTTTTGCCTTCACCGGTAGGACGACTGCCATCAGCGCTTGAACCCGACAGTACAGCTTCCGCCGCACTTGGACCGGTTGCATCCTTCGGACATTTCTTATAGGTATGGCCTGTCTAGTCGCACTTTGAACAACGTTTATACCTTCCACCGGCTTCTGACTCATCGATGTCATTATAAATGCATCATGTCTTGTGACGACCTACTTTGTCCCTCAATTTTATTGGGTTAGAAATGTAGATAGTTTGAGGATACTCGGTAGTAAATGTCCCTGTAATACCGAAGCCATATATCTCGCCACTCTAGGTACTGTAGATTGCTTCTTTCCTAAAATAAGGTGAGACAAAATGACTTGCTTCTATCCCGCACTCACTACTCGCGGCAATAACATGAGAACATGGCTTGTGAAGCAGAGTAGGCTTTCGGCATAAGCACTTGCAGGTCCCGTCTTCCTTCAACATGCACTCCTACACAACTGTTTTGCGGTAGATTCTATGCATGCCCTTATTGACACACAATATTTCAAATCTGTGCTCTTGTGTACCTTAAGGTATAGCTCGATGTCTTCGAGCCTTATTACTTTTATCTTGCATATACTTAGTCAATAGTTTGCTAAAGCAAAGATTATTGTCTGCCATTAAGGGGCCAGCTGCTCTGAACCGATCTCTAAAGTATTTGCATGTGCCATGCAAGATAAATTCAACAATGCCAATAAGTGGGAGCTCTCGAACACCACGCATCACCCAGTTATAAACCTCTGCAAAATTTGTGGTCATTATGCCAAATCGAGAACCATCTTTGTCATACAACAATGTCCATTTCTCCTTTGGCTTATTCTCAATCCACTCCGAAAATTTTCTAACCGATAATGCTGACCTTCTTCTTATACGAGGTCCGTCACTTGGTAGAGGTCCAAGAGCTTATGGAGCCTTATCCCCTACAAGGGTAGCCTTCCTGGACTGCTCATCTGTTTGTTTAGATGTCAGCTCATCCAACCTCCTCCAAAGCTCATTGAATTTCTTCTCCTAATTCTAGGCGCACAACTGCTTGAAAAGATTCATAAGGTGCTTATTCTTAAACTGCCTATAGAAATTAGCACCCATATGACGCATGCACCATCTACTTTGAACATCGGACCACCTTAGTGGATACCCCTTCTCAACACATCCATCCCTCAATTCCTCAATTACCTGCAGCAAGCTGGCATGATGGTCATGTATTAGGCATACGCTGGCCTCATCCGTATAACTGCAGACTTAACCCTTTTTAGAAACCAGTACCAGCTATCAGTGTTCTGCTCTCAACAAAAGCAAAAGCCACCGGTACAACTTGGTTGTTTCCATCAACTCCAATTGCTATCAATATCTGCCCTCTGTACTTTCCGGTCAAGAATGTCCCATCGATGCAGAGGATGGGATGACAATGCACAAAGACTTAAATGCAAGTACCTAATACAAAGAATACCTGTTGCAGCACACTTTGATTATCATGGTCAATTGATGGAAAAGCTTTCAAGTCGTAGCAGGTCTCCGGATTTCTAAGAATACAGGCTAACAGACGAGGCAAATTATTATAAGATGCTTCAAATGTGCCAAACCTTATCTCTACAACCTTCTGTTTCGTCCTCCATGCCTTAGCATAGCTAATTGTGTACTTGAATTTCTCTTTAATATGTCTAACGATTGACCTTGGTTCGTACCCCAGGTTGTTCACAGTGTAGGAGTACATCTCTGTTACAACAAATATAGATATCATGTTTCTATGGTATTTCTTGACACTTTGTAAGTAGTCACGATTGAAACTTGCCAATAATCCTTCCATTTACCCTTAAATGCGTGCACCTGCTATGGATACCCATCCTTCATGCACTTCACTTCATACACCGACTTGCTTGACTTTACGACCGAGAACTCCATTTGAAATGACATCACCCATTGTTTCACTGCCTCCTTCAAATCCTCTATATATGCATACTTAGCCCCCTGGATAACCTCGTTCTCTTTGTACTCCCATGGCACATGATGCCGCTCGAAGATAACAAGGTCGGAGAAGTCCTTGTTGCTCTATTCTGCAGGCATCATGTTGTCCTCATCAAACGAATCATCATCCTCTGCATGCTCGTTTTCAGCATCTTCCCTATCCATTTCTTCAACGATGGTGTCAATTAGTTCTTCCTCATCTGCCGTATCTGCTGGCTGCCTATCTTCTTCATTCTCTCCTTCATTTTCTTCCATTGTTTCAGCATCACTTCCCGTTGTACTTGAACCATCATTATCTTGCACAGACATTGCAGCAGCAGTGTTATCCTTCTCATACACCGACACAAGTATGCCCAGTTACCAACCACGTTGGAATGCATTCTCCACGTACCATCTCTAAGTGGTAGTGCAATCCACCAGCATCAGTTCCAAAAAAAAACTTCAACTACACGACTGACTACAACATGCAAGGTTATTACGTTGATCTGGGGGATGAGTCAAAATCCTCGCATCAGCCAGTTGTACACTAACCCGAAACTTCTCTCAGCTGGCCTATCAATGCTCTTAGCCGTTGAACTAAACTCCGACAATCTACATCTTGTGGACCATACCTAGCATTTCCTTGCCTGTGAGATAACTGAAATATCATCTTATTTGACATCTCTGTTGATGAAAAAATACAGTTAAACTAGGTACCAACATTCTCCTCACATCTAATACCGTGTAATCGAGATTTTATAACTATCATCTCTACACAATTACGTCGCCTAACAGATTGACTAAAAACCTACAGATCTACGAGTAACAACTTATTTTTATATAGTACTATATACGTAACTAGTATAATACTACATCAATTCTTGCATAGAAATAGAAATTGCAAAGGGATAATAGATTTTACCTGCAGACAAATCAGCAAACTGGCAAAACTTCGCAGCTTTCGTTCAGCCTCGCTCTCAGCTCTTTTCTTTTTTTCTGTGATTTCGGTAAATTTTATGATATTTTTGGAGGCTGGTAGTTTTATACTGGCCCAACAATAAACCATCCTCCCAGAGGGCGACAAGGAGACCCACGGGTCAGCCATTTTGCAAGCGGTCCCTTAGCTGGGATAAACCGCCCTCTGGGAGGGCGGCAAGGGGGCCGCCCGCAAAAACGTCGACCCCGCGGTCAGCGTTTTTGCAGATAGCCCCTTTGCCGTCTTCCTAGAGGGTAGTTTATTTCTGGTCAGAGGACTGCCTACAAAAAGGCCACATCATCAAATCGTCCTTGAGAGAGCGTTGGGAGTATATTTTTGTAAATTTTTAAAATAGAAATATACTTCCTTTGGAAGGACGTTGGGAGTTTTTTTTTTATGTTCTTGAAATAGAAATATATTTTGTAAATATTTTTTTAAAAAAATAAAAATAAAAAAATTCTACACCTCGAAGGATTCGAACCAGCGACCTGTTGGAGAGCCACCACTACTCGTACCACTAGGCTTACAGCACGCTTCAGCATGTTTATTCTAGTTCATTTAATTATATTCATTCTCTCCGCCGAGGAGCAGCCGCTGCCGAGGAGCGCAAGGGCGTCAATTAGTGCGAGCTCGTGGCAGCCGAGCGCATCGACGGCGCGGGCGCGGCAAAGGAGGGGAACGGGGCAGCTGCGCCGCGTGTCCCGCGCCCACGACTCGACGTGGCTCGCCAGCGCCGTCGCCATTGGACGCCGTGGTGGGGGAGGATGAGATGAGACGAAGGAATGAGACGAGGAGATGAGCCCATGTATTTAATAGGAAAATAGTTGATCTATAGGTTATAAGAATTAATGAAGGCATAGGAAAATCATGGCAGTTTTCCAAAATCTTATATGTTGTTTCGTACATGTGGCTGGATTTGGTTGTTAATTGGCCTATAAGTTTTGCGTTGTATAGGATGTTAACCGGGCTATATATATATATATAGATGAGCCACTGTGCTTCGCGAAGCACGGATCGCCCCGTGCTTCGCGACCGTTGCTACAAATTAGAAGTTTAAATGAGCGATCCAAACCGTTCATCATGATCTCTATATTGAAACAAGGTTGGAGACCAAATTTTACATTTTTTGAAAATTTTTTACTATTTTTAAGAGGGGTACAAATTTATAGATTTTGGACGGTTTTAAAGTCTTTAGATTAACAAGATTTCATACATATCTAAAAAATAGTAAAAAATTTCCAAAAAATGTAAAATTTGGTCTCCAATCTTGTTTCAATATGGAGATCATGATGAACGGTTTGGATCACTCATTTAAACTTCTAATTTGTAGCAACGGTCGCGAAGCACGGGGCAACCCCGTGCTTTGCGAAGCACCATAGCCTATATATATATATATATATATATATATATATATATATATATATATATATATATATATATATATATATATATATATATAATCTTTGTGATATATGTGTTGTTATATGGGTTATATAATGCTTGGGCCTATATATAACCTTTGTAATATATGGGTTGTTATATTGAGTATAATTCTTGGGCCTATATGGGCTTTCAAAATGGGCGGCCCACTTGTTATTTGATACTAAGGCCCTGTTCGCAACTCCAGCAGCCCCAGCAGCTTCTTCCTCGTTTCCCGCGCGCACGCTTCCCAAAACGATCAACGGTGCGTTTTTTGCAAAAATTTTCTATATGAAAGTAGCTCTAAAAAAGCAAATAGATCCATTTTTCAACTTTTTAATAGTAAATCCTTAATTAATCATGCGCTAATAACGTTTCTCGTTTTACGTGTGACTTATTTAAGCCACCCAATAAGCACTTAACAACACACCCTAATGCACATGGATATAATACAATTAGGCTGAAAATAGTGTTTAAATTACTTAGATGGGCCATTCCTAAATCTAATTGGGCTTGCAATTGGGCTTTAGCCCATAAACATGTTGCTCACTACATGGCCCATGACAGGCCAGAAGACATTTTATGACAAATCAAATTGTCACAATAAACCTGCCATGTCAGCTCCACGTCACATTATACTAAAATTTTATGACGTTCCCTGTCCTACATGGCAACTGCATAGTCATCAAAGCTTAGTTATTTGTGACATTTTCTGGGCTCGACAATGATGAACAAGAGCGTCATAAACTCAATGACGAAAGAAGGATAGTCACTAAATCAATGACAAAAAAATATGTTTTCGTCATAGAACATGATTAGAGACACATGATAGGTGACGAACGAATTTTCGTCAAGTGAACGTCACAGATTTCGAAACATGACGTAATTTTCAGTTTTCATGACGTATATGAAACGTCACCTATCATAAGATTTCTTGTAGTGTATTGCAACCTCTCAAGGTTCCTGAATGGAAGTGAGAAGAAATTAGAATGAACTTCATCACTGGATTGCCTAGGATGTCAGCAGGATATGACTCCATATGAGTAGTGGTCAATCGGCTCACCAAGGTAGTCCATTTCATCCTGGTCAAGATGACATACTCTGGGAGTAAGTTGGCAGAGCTATACATAGCTTGGATTGTGTGTTTGCATGGTGTGCCATGCAAGATAGTATCAGATAGAGAGAGCCAGTTTACCTCTTTAGTTTTGGCAGAAACTTCAAGAAGAAATGGGCACCTGGTTAAACTTTAGCACCGCCTATCACCCTCAGACAAATGGCTAGACTGAATGAGTCAACCAGATCCTAGAGGATATGTTGAGAGCTTGTGCAATAGACTTTGGTGGAAGTTGGGAGAAGAGCTTACCTTACGCGGAATTCTCCTACAATAATAGTTACTAGGCAAGCCTTCATATGGCCTCTTTTGAGACATTGTATGGAAGGAAGTGGCGCACCCCACTCCTTTGGGATCAAACGGGAGAACGACAAGTATATGGGACATATATTCTAAGAGAAGCCGAAGAGAAAGTAAATATTATACAGGAGTGTCTACAAGTGGCCCAAATCTCGTTAGAAGAGTTATGCAGATAATCGTAGAAGAGACCTCAGTTTTGAGAAAGGTGACTACGTGTATCTTCAAGTCATGCCACTGCATGGAGTTCATCAGTTTCAGACTAAAGGAAAGTTAGCACCACGTTACATGGAGCCATATAAGATTATGGGTCGAAGAGGCGAAGTTGCCTATCAATTGGAATCGCCTCATGTCTTAGCTGGTGTACATGATATTTTCCATGTGTCCCAGTTGAAGAAGTGTCTACGTGTACCTACCGAGGAAGGTGACCTCGAGCAAATAGAGATCCATGAAGATTTAACCTATGTCGAGAAGCCCATTCGTATCTTGGAGACCACTGAGAGAAGCACCCTGTCACGCCCAGAAATTCACCAGAATTTCCAAAGCTAATTTGTGCAATAAATCCTCGTCCAGGAATCAGCCGAGGTACACAAATTGACAATTTGATAAACATAACCAAAACGAAATAACGATAAATACTTACAACAGAGGAACTTAGTCCTCACACAGAAGAAAACAGCAGCGGAATGGCAACTAGCGTAGCTTCAGCTCCAAGCCACAGGCAGCTCAACTGGGGTATAAGCCAAACACCATCTTCTCCTCCACGCAAAACTTCACTCTAAAGATTGCAATAATGCAAGACTGAGTACCACCCACCGTACTCAACAAGCCACACTAGGGAATGCAATGTAATGCAACAGGATACCAAAGGAAAGGCATAATATGGCTTATTTGCATAAAACCGCATTTAAAACATTTGCATTTAAAAACCTTGAAAACAGTATAGTTTAGTTATTAATCAGTATTGAATCAACCACTGAACAATGCTCCAACGCAGTTCAGGCCCAAACCATAACTTCTCCAACCAGGAGCTATCAATATTCCATCATTTATTTCCATTAATGAGTAGTGTGGGACTAATCACAGAAACATTGCTAGGCTCGCCCTTAACCGTGGGCACGGCTATTCGAATAGTTTTACTCTGGCCAGAGATGTACCAATTTACCCACAAGACATAACTCCACAACACATCACTGTGCCCCTCGATACCACCACGGTACCTCAACACATCAATGTGCGCCTAAGTACCACCACGGTACCTTGGAAAGGAATTGTGACAGGATCATTCATGTAACTCGCACAATAGGAGAGCCTCCCGCCGAACCTCCGGTCTCCGGTAGGGGTGATCAATGCCCTCCCCGCAAGACGGTCCGACGCCCGAAGCATGGTCTTATTGTCACTGCCATGTGTGGACTTATACCAACCACAAACACGCCCTGGAGCCTCCTATTGAACTCGGCTCACTTCAAACTCCTGCTAGCCCATACTAGCTTGTGGTTAGCACGAGTGTTGCTTCGCAACAAGTAGTCCGCGAACCGGTCCTTAACTGTCATGAGCACCGCTAGCAACAATCACAATCCTGGTGCTCACAACCCACCATTCAGTCAAGTTTTAGTTGTCACATTTTAATTAATCAACCACGACTCACGGTCGTGAAATTTTAGCCATTGTCCTTTAATCATTGATAAGTGATTCATTAACTTTCCCCACATAAAATGTCACTATAGTTTCTAGGCATGGCTAAGCAAATCCTAAATAATCTAGCTAGACCTTTAAATAGTCATCCAGCTAGTCAGTATTATTACCCGGGGTATCAAGGTGAAGGAATCAATATCGACATGGCCATAATAGTCAAGGATCATAGGATAGTAAATAAATACCCATATAATGACATTCAAAAGCATTTCATGCAATAACTTTAAAATAAAATACTTTCACAAATGGGATCAACATGCTCAACGAGATTGTCGTGTGACTTGCCTTGCAATCGCAAAAGTCTTCAAATACTCTTCCGAACTCTTCCGTAGACTCCGCAGTCTTCCGAAACGGCAATATACGTAACTACACGTAAAACAATAATAATCATATGAAACTCCAAATAAACAGTACATAAAAATACATAAACAAATAAATTATGATTTTAGATAAATTTAGAAAGAAGAACGGGTCGACTCGGAGTTCGGATGGGAAAGATACGGCTTTCGGAATAATGAATTCGGAATAAATCCGAAAAGAATTGGAAAAGAATATTCTCGGGAATATTCTCTGGATTTTCGGATTAAACTAATTATTTTGGATAAATGCTGAGATATGGGGTCCATGATCAGTGACCAAGCGTATGGTGGACTTGGTTCATGGATTTAGAAATAGGAGGGGCAGATGGAATGTTGAAGTGGATAACATGTGGCCGAAGGGGATGAGGTGGCAACCGAAGTGGCAGCTGAGGTGGCTAGGGCTGACATGGCTTTGACCAATTAAAAGGGTTAGACGGCCAAGGTGGCTCAGATCGACTTCGGATTATCGGACGATTGAGATTTATTGGGGCACTGTGCCTCGGGTCCCCTAGTCATACATTGGGAGAAACACCGGGGCTCAGAGGTCACAAAGGAGAATACTGCTGAGGATGTCCGACGATGTGATGACGGTGTCCCGTGGCATACAGAGGCAACAAGGGAGACGGACCGGGGACGGCGTGGCCAAGACGAGCCGGAGGGACACGGCGATGGCGACAGACTTTGGGTTCACCGGCGGCACTGAATCACAAAGACGGCGATGACGGCTCGTCGGCCGGGACGACAGCAGATGGGGAGTAGAGCAGGGATGGGATGAGGTGGCGTAGCGATGGTGGCGCTGCAGGCAAAAGCAGGAATGGCGACGGCAGGCGACGACACCGGGTGGCGGAAAAGACGGCCTGAAGGCGGTGCGGCGGACCGGCACGGAGCAGCGACCCGGGCGACGCGACGGCGGACGGCCAGGAGGGAGCGGGCGACGGCCGACACGATGACAGCGGGGGACGTAGCGGCGCTTGGCGAAAAACGACGAGGAGCAGGAGGCAGAGGCGACGAGGGGAGGCGCCATTGGGCCAACACGGCCGGAGAGGAGGCTTAGATGCCGGCGACGACGAAGCAAAGGTGGGTTCGGCGAGATGGCCTTGCCGCTGGCGCGGCGACCAACCGGCGGCGCACAGCAACCAGATGAGGACGCGACGGGCGTCGCTGTAAACGGCGGCGACGATGCCGGGCGGGGAGCAGAAGCGGTGCGAGGCAGACGGCGAGGCGGCGGACTCCAAGCGACGGCGGCAGCAGATGGGGGAAGACAGAGGGCGGCAGAGGCAGCAACGTCGGCACTGGAGAGAACGGCGCACAGGCGATAGACGACGACGACTACCTGGCAACGGCGATGACGAACAGGAGGCAGAGGAGGATGGGCGACGATGCCGATTGGAAAAGAGCGATGGCAGCGATGAATCAAAGAAGACGGCTTTGGTCCGAATGCTCACCGGCGACGGAGGAGGCGGCGTCCTAGGCAGCCGGCGGGCGGCAGAGACGAAGACGGCGACGGCAGGTCTGGGGTTCACCAGTGGCGGGGATCGAAGACGACGACGATGGCGACAACAGGCAGAGGAGGAGGGAGGTGGCTACGAGGATGCTCACCGTGAAGAGACGACGGCGACGACGGCTTGGGGCCTCCCAGCAACGGCCGGCGTCGGAGGGGACAGCGACGGTGGCAGATGAGAAACAGGGGCGGCTCCGCAGGCGACGGCGCTAGGAGCGGAAGAGGCAACGGCTCCGGCGGAGGCAGCAGAGGCAGGGCGGCGACGGCTGGGAGCAGCGCAGGGCGCCAGCGCGGCGGCAGGTGTAGACGGCGGCGCGGCACGACGGGGTGGCGGCAGCGCTCTGCCTCGGGGCGGCGGCAGCCTGGCGGCGTGGAGAGGAGCAGAGCCGGCTAGGGCACAGGTCTGGGCCGGCGGCGGCTATATATATGGGGCTTGGCTCCGGCGGCGGCACGGGAGCGGCAACGCGGCGGATTCAGCGGCGGCGGTTGCGGGGCGGAGGCGTAGAGGGTGGCGCTGGGCTGGACCGGCGGCTGGCTTGGGCCGAGGTCGGGCGCAGGCCGAGGGGAGGCGCGGCGCCGGGGCGCAGGCCGGGTCGAGGAGAGGGTGCGGGCACGGGCGAGCGAGAGGGCACAGGCATGGGCACGGTAAGGGAGAGGGCACGGGCACGGGCACGCGCGAGGGTGCGGGCACGCGCGAGGGAGAGGGCACGGGCCGGGCAGGGAGTCCCGGGGTGCGGCGCGGCGGCCTGGGCCGGGAGCTTGGCCAGGAAGAAGAACAGAAGAAGGAAGAAAAGAGGAAAGGGGAAAAAGGAGAAAGGAGAGGGGTTTTCCGATAAAATTCCAAATTTGGAAAATTGGAATTTATAAATTCGAGGTATATTTCTGAATTGAAGATTTGTAGAAATATACGGAATTTTGAGGATTTGGATTTTATTCGATAAAATCAAGGGGGAAAGAGATGAATATTCGATAAAAGGGAAATGAATAAATCCGAGTCTGTCGGATTTGAAACTTAGGGGATTTTGCCTGGAGTCGGACCTTTTGGAGAATCAAAGATTCGGGAACGACAACCCGAGAAAGGTACAAAGGGATTTGATAGAGAACGACCCGAGAAAAGGAATTGGGAATTTATTCAAATAGTTACTGAAATTGATCTTTGTGGTATTAAAATAAATTCTGGAGTCTCCGAAAAATCCAAGAAAATTTCAGAGAGTATAATTACACACAAACAATTTATTAAAATAACTTCAGTCATGATTTATTAAAGAAATTTTTATTGCCTATTTTTACTTTGCTTAACTAATTTGCTTTATAATTTAATATAAATTCAGAGAAATCAATTATTAATTAATTATTTAATTCCCGAAAAATCGGGCTGTGACACACCCAAAGCCATGTGATCAGACTTTGTAAAGTATAGTGGAGTAATCACTCGGAAGAGGAATCAACTTGGGAACGTGAGGATCGGTTGAAGTCTGCTCACCCGCATCTCTTCGCTTGATCTTCCGAATTTTGGGACGAGATTCCGTTTAAGGGGGTAGGTTTGTTACGCCCTAAAATTTGTTAAATATTTAAATCTTGTGAAAATGCATTTTTAGAACTTATTAAAAATGGCAAAGAGTGAATTAATAAAAATCTATGAAAAATTTCCAAGAGAAAGTGGGCCCAGATAAAATTTTTTTAAATACTTTGCTTAATCCTTTAGCTCATGGAATTTTTGGGAATTAATCGAGCAAGGGAAGTATTTTTAATAAAAGAAAAGGCATCTCAGCATTTATTTAAATCGAGAAATCCTTTTAAAATCCTCTCGGAGCCAGCAGGCTGAATCCGGCCCACTGCTCCCTCTCTCTTGCGCGGCCCGCTCCGCCTTGCCCTCCTCTCACTCGTTCTGCGGCCCAAGGGCCCACCTCACCCACGTGGTCACAGGCCGACCTGCCAGCCCGTCTCCTCACGCCCGCTCTCGCTGATAGGTGGGGCCCAGCTATTAGCTTCGTCTCCGAGCTCGGGACGGAGTCTAGCTCCTCCCTGACTCAGGCACCACCGCAAAAACTACTCCAATCCGCCTGCCTCTCTCTCGGTTTCCCTAAATTAGTTGAGGAGAAATCTTCCCTTTAATGACCTCTACCAAATCCCCAAGAGAACCGGATCAAATCCAGTGGAGTTTGGATGCGGATTTGAGCTCGAGTTAGCGTCACCGTTGCGCTACATGCGTCGCCGCAATCCCGCCGTATCCGGTGCGGATTCCTCCTCTCCGGGCTGTAAATAGCCGACTCTGGACTCTACCGCTGAACCCTAACCATCCCCACCTCGCTGTGCTGATTTTAGCCATCATCCGCAAGATCCTAGCGTCATCACCGCATCGCCGAAGTCCGGTCGCCGCTCCCCGCAGTTCCAACCACTGCCAGCGCTCATCATCGCTACCGTCTGGACCTCCGGGAGGAGGAGATCTCTGGCCGCTACTTCTCCGCCGCCGAGGACCGCCAAAACGCTGCTATCGCCAACAACCCGAAGACCTCTGCCGCTTGGAGCTCAACGCCGACTGCTTCCCGTCACCTTTCGCCATCGTTCTCGCTACGGTGAGCACTGCCGCGATCCTCTCTACCCCCCTGTCCCCCCCCCCCCCCCCCCCCCGGTAGTGCCGCCGCCCCGTAGATTGCCAGTGACCATAGGTTCCCGAGCCGCCGCTGATGGCTGGCCTAATACTCTGTTCGGGAAGGATGGTGGCTTCTGGCTTATTCCGCGCACGCAAAACGAGAAACGTTATTAGCGTGTAATTAATTAAGTATTTACTATTAAAACTTGAAAAAATAGATCTATTTGTTTTTTTAAGCTACTTTCATATAGAAAATTTTTACAAAAAACACACCGTTTATCGTTTTGGGAAGCGTGCGCGCGAAATCCAAAAAAAATAAGCTGGCTCAGCTGCTGCTGCCGAACAGGCCCTAAGTGGCAGCCGCATCACACCGCATCAGCGCCACCTCATCCATTTGTCCGATGTGGCCGCTTAGTCAGCACTGCATAGGCCGATCCAATAGGATTCGATCTCAGCCATCGGATCTAAGTTGTTCCCATGTGCCATCTTGGTTGACTTGGTCCACTATGAACCCGTTGCCTCCCTCTCTCTGCTATGTGGGACCCACATGTTAGACCCGCCGGCCCTCTTTCTCTCCCTATAGCTGACGCCATAAATCGTTTAATTTATTTCTTTAACGCATATAATAGGCTTAAAACTTCTAAAATTCATAACTAATTCATCCTAACTCCGTTTAGGGTAATTCAACTTGCAAAATTGTTTAAAAATCAAGATCTACCCATTAAAAATATAATCTTACCATGTTGATGTGTTCTTATTTACTTTTTTGCCCTTTTTATTTATTGCCTTTAGCCACCAATGTTTCGGAAGACGCAGGATTTTAGAAGAAGAGAGTTTCGAGGCTTTCATAGAGCAGCATGGCAAGTCACACAGATCCATAATCCCTTTGAAAATGTCAAACAAGAACAACCTGCAGATCCACAAGGCAAGGAGCAGCAAAAGGGCAGTGGGCACAAGTACTCAGACCTGTTCAACAAGAACAACCTGTAGTACAGCTCTTGTCATCCGTGATGATTCCGGTTCTCCTGCTAGAGGAGGTGGTGCTTAGACTAGGGCAAGAGGCCGTGCTCGTGGTGGCGATGGTGATCAACTCCGTCTCAAGCAATGAGCTTATGATACTGATCCCTTTGGTGTCGGCCCTCGGTTTTGACACTGGAAACCTCATGTGTACATAGTAAAAAAAATCCCTGAATCAGTAGTTTGGTACACACATAACATAACTGATATCATAACACCTGCATTGATTAACAGCCTTACAATACTTAATATTACAAGGGTTACTCGAGTGGGTCCCACATAGACCGAGCATGGTCATTTACATTATCAAACACCAAAAGATATAGATGAGGTAGCGGAAGCGAAGCTGCGATGGTCCACCTATACTCCACACGCATCGACTAGAGTACCAAGGTCCCTACTATGTCTCCTTTGGCTCCTCCTCTGCGGGAAAGTGTGCGTAGGGGTCTCTCTTGGCTTTTACCTCTAAAAAGGGGGAATAATCAACGGTGAGTACAAACATACTCGCAAGCCACCACTACAAGATGCAATAGTGCACACAGAATTTCAAGGATGGCTTGGTTTATTTGCAGAAAGCATCTTTTCACAAAGCAGTTCATAAACCCATGACCTAGCAGTTTTAACTGAAAATAGACGTTATGTTCAAGTTGTTATCTGACAAAGAGAGATACATCCACCTCCCCAAGATTCCCTTGGTTCGGTTTATCCTCGCATTCAATTTACCACCCAAATCTACCCATACCGACCTTCCCACCTTCTGGGATGGTCCACATACTCCTTTCCCAAACCTAATCTAAGCAAGTTTGAAACTTCAGAGGGTAGCCAAGAGTAGTACAAGTCCCGGTGCTCCTTTAACCGTGAGCACGGCTATTCGAATAGATTAATTTACTCATACTGCAGTCGATGTACGCTTTACCCACAATCCACGACGCGCCTAACACATGAGACTTGTCACGGCCTGGTTTTTCAGATTCTTTACAAGATGCGGTACCGGCCCCATGGACTATGAGCCCTCATGCATCCCCTGGCCCTACATCCGCCCACGCCAGTGGTGTGAGGAGTCCTGGGCCCGAGGTTTGGATAACTCAACACACAACCCAGCCACACGCACGCAAAAACAACAACAACTCCTCCGTAACCGCAGCACACCACACATCAGTACAGACTGATGACTAGGGTACCACCCCGCTCAGTTCACTTAATCCACCGGGTCTATTCCCACTCGAGAATTGCGGTCATACTTAGTTCGTTTGCTGCATAGCTTCTTGACTCGGTCCTTAACTGACCAAGGTCGGCGCTAGCCGTTTCATAGAACCACCCAATTCAAACCGTGCCGCCCCAGTCGAAATCAGTTTTGTTTTATTAAGTTTTTAGTCTTCGTAAATGGTTTTATGTGTGAAATGCGGAGTGGCGCTCATGTCTCCACCCGCTTATCAACAACCACTCAACCTAGAGCAATTATCCCCTTTTCCAATCGCATTCACATCATGAGCAGATAATATATAACCATCTAAGTAAGCATGACTAAGCAACGTCCTTATATGACTAAGGACAGAATAAAATTACGGCAATCAAGGTCTAGGTAAATTAATAACAAGGAGTGGCTCAAGCAATTAGGTATGCGAATTTAAATATAGCACGCATTTTATTTTCAATTAAATCATTTTGCAATGTAAGATCAACATGTTCATGAAGGAGGGCATAGTGACTAATTAGCCTATTGCACTAACGTCGAATTAATTAACCATAAATACTAGAAAATTTTTTAAAAAAATACCAAACCAGTGCCATTAGGTAGATCTTGATTTTAGATGAATTTTGGTGAAAGTTTTACTTGATTCCGATTTAAAACGAGTGAGTTATGGGCTTCCAAAGATTCAAATTTGAATTAAATCAAATTAATTGCAAACCTTACTGTTCAGTCATTGTGCATTTTTGTCTAAATTATTTTTGTAAAGGAAAGTAAGTTACTATTACTGGCAAAGGGGTCTCACAAATTTTATTTACTAAAGCATTATTTTTTACAAGAAAATCCCCTTAGTCTATGATAGGTAGGGCTAGGGTCACTATTCTGATCAGTCAAAGCGACCAACAGTTGGCCTGGGGCCCATATGTTGGTGACATAGAGGTTTAAATGGGTTTTAAGACATTTTTATGCCAGTGGGGCCCATATGTCAGTGGCATAAAACTCAATTAGGATTTTAAACATGTTTTTAACAGCAGACATGGCCCACATGCCATAGATACATGTCAACCACGTCATTAAGCTAATCACTGTCATTAGCTCTTAATAAAAACCCGGGGTGGGGCCAGTAGTCAACCTCTCTCCTCTTCTCTTCTCTGTTCTTCTTCTTTGCTCCCCTCTCTCCATGCCGTGCGCAGGGGCGCACTGGCGCAGGCTGGCCCGTGCGACCGTCGGCCGAGCCAGAGCCCGAGGCGACGGGGGGGCAAGCTCGGCCGGAGCTCCAGCTGTCCGGGGTCGCGGTGGGGCGGTAGTGGCGGCTTCACGGGCATCCGGGGGCTGGCGCGGCGGCGGGGCGAGCTTGGTCCGCGGGGCGCAGGCGAAGCGGCGGCCGGACGGTGGAGTGAAGACCAGAGGCGGCCGCTCTGCTATCCACAGGGGAGGCCCTGGGACCTTCATCGTCGTCCTCAAGAGGCCGGCGTGCGTGGAGGCCAAATCGGCCATGCGGCAGCTGGCAGCAAGGAGAAATTCGACGGCGGTGACCAAATTCCGGCGGCCCGGTGGCGGTACGGTCGCCATGAAGCTCGGGGGAGCTTCTTCGGGGTGAGGGAAAAGTTTTCCCACTACAAGCTTGGCCGGCACGGGTTTCCAGAGGCGGGGCCACGGTGGCTGCTTATCCCAGCGCGGTGGCACGACCACGGTGTCAGCGTCACTGCACAATCGATGGCGCGGCCGGTGGGAAGAGATACAGGGGAACGAGGGCTACCTTCTGGGGCGAGGACGGGGCTCGGGTTCTGGGGAAGGAGGCGAAACGGCTCCCGCGGTCTTGCTGGACCTAAGCAGGGCATGCCTGCGCGGGTCCAGGGCGAGGGAGCCGGCAGGCTAGCGGCTTGTCCAACACAGGAAACGCGTGGAGGGAAAGGAGAAGGGATGGTGGCTCGGTTTCTCACCGGGTGGCAGCCGGGGAGCGGCACATTGGGCGGTGAGCGCGGCGAACGACGGGCGGCGAGGTTCTGGCTGGGGCGGCCAAGCTCGCGGTTCATCCAGGGTCCTCGGCGGCGGCAAGACGGCAAGGCCAGATCGTGGCTCGTCCCTAGGGACCGTTGGTCCTCTTCCTCCTCGCTCCTCGCTTGGCCAAGGCGGCTAGGGGTGCACGGCGTGGCGAGCGGAAAGGCAGGCGCAGGAGGCAGCAGCTGGGCGCAGCGGGAAGAAAAGGGGTGCGGCAGGGACAAGGGAGTCTATGAAACACAGTAATCATGTGATCAAATTGTACAGTAATCATTGGTTCAAGAGGGGGTTTATCCCTTCCGAACCAACGCTACTATCAGCAACAGGCTCATCTAACGCCCCCTCATACAGTATATATATTACCTGCTACAGTGTAATCATCGAGGAATCAGCAGAGAGATCATTCACTATTCTCGATTTCTAATACATTATCAATCACGTTTGATCTCCACTGGGCAAGAAAAGGCCAAAGAAACAGAGAAGAAGGAAAGAAGGCAAAAACAGGTATGGAAGACATTGATTTTCACCTTTGTGAACACTACCAAGCAGCAATGCGCGGCATAATGTCATCCATCCAATCCCTCGGCGACACGCTTCGCCATCTTCTTCGTCGTCGTCCTGGAGAAAGGCTCAGAAGCCGACGGACGCAAGCTCGCCACCGGGTTCGTGCCGCTGTGAAGCGTTGCCGTTCCGGCATGGCACGGACACTGGCGCAGTCACAAGTGGAGGCCGCCACTGTTGGAGCCACCGTGGACGTTGTTCACGCCCGCGCCGAGGCTCCCGTTGCAGCACCACCTCCACCACCGAAGAGGAACCTCATCGCCACCGGGCACCGGTCGACGCTGAAGCGTCGTCGACCGTGGGCGGAACACGGCGTCAGCGAGCCGACGCCGGCGAGGCCGCGGGAGAGAACAGCGACACCGCGCGTCGCCCCTAGAGCCCCGCGCCCGGCCGACTCTATTGTGCCGCCCGTCGCCAGCGGCACTTCGCGTAGAGGACTGGTGACCTCGCGCCCGGCCGACTCCGTCGCGCCGCCTGTCACCAGAACGCCGGCGCCGCGTCCTGCCTGTGCCGAAGGGAGCGCGCCGAGAGGAAGGACGGCGGCCCAAGCCACCGACGCGCGCCGGACCTTGGCCGCTTGCCAGGGTGCACGTCCTATCTACCGCCGGCGGATCCACGCTGGTGTTGCGGCGAACCGCCGTCCCGGCCTCCACCGCCCGTCGCCGGCGCCCAAGATCTCCTCCAATGGCTTCATCGTGGAGGAAGACTCCGCGTCGGGGGAGTCACGCTCATCGGAGTAAAGGAAGACGGGGAAACAGCGGGGGGGGGGGGGGGGGAGGCGGCCTCTCGCCGGTGCCGGCGTTGGCCGGCCGTGTCGGCTGGAGAAGCCGCGTCTCATGGTGGCGACGGTGGTGGTTGAACAGTGGGGGGAGGAGCAGTTAGGGTTTGCTCCTCCCCTCCCCCGATCCGATCTATACCGGCCGAATGGGCCGGCCACCAAGGCCCAGTAACACCCCTCCCCACTGTGTGCACTGTATATTTTGCGGTTTAGGCCCTATAGTTAAATAGAACTGCAAAATATCCCTCCATTTTATGTTTAAGTCCCTGTAATTGTTACTAATCGTAACAGTTTTGTCATATTTACAATCCAGACCCTATGAGTACTGGATTTTATGTAAATGTTCAAAGTGGATGTCCATGTGCATTCCCAATAGCATTTTACATATTTGGGTCTATTATCTTATTGCAGTTAATTTATTTACTCGCAATTTAATTATCGACCATGTTTAAATTTTGCAAATTTAAATTTTGAATTCCCATAAATTAAGTTATTTTACTTAATTCCATTGGAATTCAGATACATAATATTAATAGAAATTTCTCTACTTATTGAAAATCATGTCAATGGCAACTACTACAAAATATTTGTAGATTATACCACCGACATCTACTATAAAATATTTGTAGATTATGTCAACGGTATCTACTACACTTATAGACTATGTCTTTTAGACATCTACTACAACATTTTGTAGATTATGCCCAAATTAACGAGACAACTCGTTCAAAAAAATTGGTGTTTACCACCAAGACATGATTTTCGATAAACATGAATATAACACAAAACTATGGAGACTAAAGACATCTACTATAAATTTTGTAGACTATGCCATTAGCAACGAGACACCTTGTCCATAGGGTTATATTCCATACTTGAGGTCTACGCTATTATGGATGCAAGATACATCTTGTATTCAGATATTTGCATATTATTACAACCATTACCATACAAAATTAATTTACTCCTTGTAAATTAATCAATTCATGGTGTATTTCTTACATAGGACTAAGATGGTCGCCAAAGAGTTTGAGATTCTCGTTCTTGATGGCCACAACTACCCTACATGGGCAATGGATGTCAAGGTCAGCCTAGCCACTCGGAGTATGTTGGTAGTGATACTTGATCCTCCTGAAGGAGAAGATCCGCCTAATATTGCTGCAAATGTGATGTATACTGTCTTATATATTATAAGAAGTCATATACATCCAAATTTAAAGGCGGAGTATCTCTACGAGGAGAATCCACGAAACCTATGGTTAGCCCTCAAGAATAGGTATGAACAGCAGAAAGCTGTGATACTTCCAAAGGCTAACTATGAATGGGCTCATCTCCGGCTATAAGATTTTAAGACAGTCGGAGCATACAATTATGCCCTTCATAACATTTGCTCAAAGTTGCAGTTTTGTGAAAAAGAACCCACTGATGCGGAGAAAATAGAGAAGACACTCTCTACCATGCTCCCCGCAGAGCGGGTCTTACAGCACCAATGGCATGCTGCAAATTACCAAACTTATTCTGATCTGATGCACGTAATAACTCAGGCTGAAAAACATGATGAACTCCTGTTAATGAATAATCAGCAATGCCCTGTTGGGGCGGCACCCTTGCTTGAAGTACATACGAATATACATGATCATAATAAACCGAAGTTCGATGGTAATAGAAACCATCCAAAGAACTTCAGGGGTAAACGCAAACGCAACAAGAAGCAAAAATTTCGTGGATTCAAAAAGGGAAAAGACAATTTCAAAAACAAAAATAAATCTAACATTTGTCAAAAAGTGTGCCTCACAGCCATACAACAAAGAAATGCCGTACCCCCAGGCATCTTATCAACTTGTACCTTCAATCTGTGGCCAAAGGCAAGCCTGCTCAAGACGAGAGGATTGAATCACACTTTAACCTCCAAACCGACAACACCGGTGGAGCAAGCTGTTCTCAGAAGTTTCTAGGGGAACTCAAGAGCACTGAAGCCCCTCTTCAGAAGGTGAACCCAATGACCAATGACAACATGCTTGTGGAGTTTGCTTCACAAAATATATTTGGAGACCTTATATAATCTCCCAATAACATAGATTCTATGTTAATAATGTCCTAGTATGTGTTCTAATAATACTAAGTTGTCATCTATATTGTAAGCTAGTATGCTATAAAAATGTATCGAACATATTCAGTATTGAATAAATGTTTGTACATAGTCTATATATCTGACAAGAATTTTTATCAAATTCTTCTTTCTATATATAGATTTACGGAATTGAATCCAATGGAGGAGGAATTATGCCTTGTGGACAGTGGAACCACAAACTCTATACTTCAGGATACAAAATATTTCTTGACTCTTACAAAGAGACAAGGAAGTGTTTTAAATCGCTGGAAGTGATGCAACGATAGTTGGCTCTGGTCGTGCCTCTATCATGCTCCCGATGGGTACTCAAATGACAATTGAGGATGCATTACTGTATCCCTATTCCACTCGTACCCTATTAAGTTATAGAGATATTCGTCAAAATGGTTTCTATATCGAAACCCAAGATGACAACAAAGAGAAATATCTCCTCTTGACTAAAAACAATGGATATGGTAAACAAGTGCTTGAAAAAATTCCATCTTTATCCTCTGGATTGTACTAGACGTACATCAAGCCCGTACAACACATTGCATATAAGGTAATTTTTCAAAATGTTGACACATTCCAAATTTGGCATGATCGCCTTGGCCATTCTGGTATAGGGATGATGCGGAAAATTATCAACAATTCAATTGGTCATGCTTTTAAGAGCAACAAATTCCCATAATCTTCGGATTTTGTGTGCACCTCATGTGCCACTGGGAAATTGATTTTAAGGCCCTCTTGCCTTAAGATCAGAGCTGAACCACTAAAATTCTTTGAATGCATTCAATGGTGATATATTGGTTCTATACAACCACTAAGTGGACCTCAGGTACTTCATGGTTTAATTGACGCATCTATACGATGGTCACACGTGTGCCTTTTATCCACACGAAACCATGCATTTGCCAAATTGATTGCTCAAATTATTAAATTACGAGCACATCATCCTGAACATAGAATCAATCAATTCGAATGGACAACCGCTGCTGAATTCTCATCGCATGCCTTCAATGATTATTGTATGGCCCTAGAAATTCACGTTCAGCATTCTGTTCCATATGTCCACACACAAAATGGTTTAGCTGAATCTCTTATTAAGAGAATAAAGCTCATAGCAAGACCATTATTGCAAAATTGCAATTTACCAACGTCTTGTTGGGGTCATGCAGTTTTACACGCTGCTGACTTAATACAATTGCGTCCAATTGCTTACCATAGCAACTCCCCCCTACAACTAGTACGTGGAAATCCACCAGATATTTCCCATCTGCGGAAGTTCAGTTGCGCTACATACGTACCGATCTCACCACCCCAGCGTACTGCTATGGGCCCACAGGAAGCGTATCTATGTGGATATAAATCTCCATCAATAATAAAAATATATTGAGCCCCTTACAGGGGACCTGTTTACAGCCCGGTACGCTGACTGTATCTTCAATAAAGAACATTTTTCGGCATTAGGGGGAGATTTCAAGTACCAAAAAGAATGCCCGGAAATTGATTGGAATGCTCAAGGCATTTCAGCAATGGATCCACGTACTCAAGAAACTGAACTTCAAGTTCAGAAGATTATTCATTTGCAAAACATTGCAAATAAACTGCCAAATGCATTTACTGATTATAGAGGCATTACAAAATCCTATAATCCTGCCAGAAACGTGCCAGAAAGAGTAGAAATACCATAAAAAACTACTCAACTCCCAGTTTAAAATAAGAGGGGAGAGTACGCACCTAAGGCGGATACAACTTCTTGTAAGCGACAAAGGAAACAGAAGAAAAATCTTCTGACACGAGTAAATGCCAGATCAACGTCAAGTTGATAAAAGCCTCAGGATCCACGAATCCATATCAACAGTGCACTCTATTACTGATGCTGGGACATCGGAAAATCCTGACTCAAATGTTTTGGAAATAACAATGAGTCCAACAGGGTTCATGAAAATTTCCACAAATTACATTGATTCTAGAGAATCTTATGATAGAAAGACTACAATTGTCGACAATTATTTTTCTGCAATGATTGCAAGCAACCTCCAAAACGATCCAGATCCCAAGACCATGGCAGAGTGCAGAAAGCGCTCGGATTGGAATCAATGGAAGGTAGCAATCCAAGCGGAAATCGCCTCGCTTACGAAAAGAGAGGTATTCACGAAAGTGATACCAACACCTCCCAAAATATTCCCTGTCGGATTCAAATGGGTTTTCGTCTGAAAATGGAACGAAAACAATGAGGTGGTGAGATATAAAACAAGACTTGTAGCACAAGGGTTCACGCAGAGACCCGGCATTGATTTCAATGAAACATATTCTCCAGTAATGAGTGAAATCACTTTCCGATATCTAATATCTCTGGCAGTACAAAATCATCTATCTTTGCAGTTGATGGATGTAGTGACCGTATATCTTTATGGTTCACTTGATTTGGACATATACATGAAGGTTCCTGATGGAATCCAAATTCCGAATCCAAATGTAAATCGCAATTTGTATTGTGTAAAGCTTAACAAGTCATTATATGGCTTAAAGCAGTCGGGAAGAATTTGGTACAACTGACTAAGTGAGTTTCTTTTGAAAAAAGGGTACTCCAACAATGATGATTGCCCATGTGTATTCATCAAGAAATCCTCAAAAGGATTTTGCATAATCTCAGTATATGTTGATGATCTAAACATCATTGGCAATACACAAGATATAGATAAAGCACACAATCATCTAATGACGGAGTTTGAGATGAAGGATTTGGGTAAATCCAAATTTTGCTTAGGTATTCAACTTGAGCACCTTCCAAAAGGCATACTTATACATCAAGTCGCCTATGTCCAAAAAATATTGGAGAAATTCAATATGGACAAATCATATCCATCGAAAACCCCAATGGTTGTCGATCTCTTGACAGGGAGAAATATCCTTTTAGACCTCAAGATGAATGAGAAATACTGGACCAGAGGTTTCGTATCTCAGTGCTATTGGAGCGCTAATGTACCTTGCAAATTGCACCCGGTCGGATATTGCATTTGCGGTAAATCTTCTAGGTAGACATAGCGCAGCTCTAACTAAACGCCATTGGCCGGGAGTGAAGAATATCCTCGATATCTCCAAGGCACCCCTGATCTCGGTTTGTTTTTCAGTAAAAACAAAAACATGGATCTCATAGGATATACTGATGTTGGCTACCTATCAGATCCCCATAATGCCAGATCACAAACCGGCTTTTTATTCTTACATGGTGGAATAGTCATCTCATGGAAGTCTTCTAAACTGACTCTAGTGGCTACATCCACTAATCATTCTGAGATAATTGCCTTATACGAAGCATCACGTGAATGTGTATGGCTTCGCAGAATGATTAACCACATCCAACAATCATGTGGTATTGGTTCTATTGAATCACCTACCATTATCTATGAAGATAATGCTGCTTGCGTTGTTCAAATACAGACAGGTTACATAAAGAGCATATATCACCAAGCATATTGCCCAAAACTTATTTTTCGCACATCAATTACAAAAAAATGGGAAAATTAGTATCTTGCAAACTAAATCCTGCGATAACCTCGCAGACTTATTTACTAAGTCCTTACCAACTTCCATTTTTCAGAAATATGTTAAAGGAATTGGTATGCGACAACTCCGTGATTTGCAAGAGTCAGGGGAGTAAATCTCCTAGACTAAACCTGTCTAAAATATATATTGTATTCTTTTTTCCTCTTTAATAGAGGTTTTTAATGAGGCAATATAATAGCGTAAATAAATAAATAAATATATCATATCTCTATTTTCCCTACAGGGGTTTTTGAAGAGATATCAATGATATATATTAACTTCTCATATTTTCCTATATGGTTTTTAGAGAAGTTATACTAGATTATGACCCTATGGTTATAATCATTTACCATGAGTTTTTCCTTTTACAAGGTTTTCTCAGGGAGATTTCATATATATGTTATATCATTTTTTCCTTATTTTTCACTGGGTTTTAACGGAGTTTTAATGACATATCTACAGAATAGTTTCTTCTCAAGTTTTTTCCACTGGGTTTTTCGAGGAGTTTTTCCAAGTGATGATTCAAGGATAATTAGATGGCAATGATCAAGGGGGAGTGTTAAAACACAATAATCATGTGATCAAATTGCACAATAACCGCTGGTTCAGGAGAGGGTTTGTCCCTCCCAAACCAACGCCACTATCAGCAACGGACTCATCTAACACCCCCTCATACAGTATATATATATATATATATATATATATATATATATATATATATATATATATATCTGCTACAGTATAATCATTAAAAAAAAATCACCAGAGAGTATTTACTATTCTCGATTTCTAATAAAGTCATCGGTCTCGGCATGGGCTCGTCCTCGTCTCCCTATGTTACACCAGTAGGCGGACGCGTGCGAGAGAAGGCGCGGCGAGACGCTAGGCGGGTCCCCGACTGTGACGGTCGGTCCTCCTCGTAACGAAAATCCTGCGCGAGGACGGGATGGCCACAGGGGCGTGGGCCCTGAGAGCTGTCGCACTGGCGCCGTGGAGTGGAGCTCGGCTTGGCGTCGTGCCGCGTGGGTCGGGACGCGATGTGTCGCACGGGTGGAAGAGCGGGTGCGGCGCATGGCGCTGGCGGTGTTGTGGCGCGGCCTGCACGCGCTGTCGCGGCAAGGTAGGCGCACAAGCATCTGGCCGCGCACAGGCTCGAGCAGGCGCGTCACGCGTGGGGGCGATGGTTTCGGCTGGGGTGGACGCGTCGTCGAGGAGATGCGGTGCGGGTTCGGTGGCGCACGGGAAAGCAGCGGTGCGGCGCACCAGAGCGGCATCGCATACGTGCGTCGCATGCGTGCGTGGCTCGGCTAGCTGGGCTGGCAGGCTGGCTGGGCCGACTGCTGGGCCAGGCGTGCAGGTGGCCGGCCAGGGTGCTGGGCCATCCTGGCTTGGTTGCCGGGTTGGGCTGGCCTGCTGGGTCTGGCCTGGCAAAGGAAAAGGGCTGGCCTCCTCCATGCTAATGAGCTAGGCCGAATGGGGGTTAAGGATTTGGGCCCAACAGGGACTGGTGTTAGAGATAGATCTGAAAGTAGATTTATTTTTATTTGAAGAATCGTGGCTTTTAATTTGTTTTGAATTAATTTAAAAGAGGAGTTGATCTCTCAGGGAATAACACTTGATTTAATTTGTTCCAAATTTGGCACCGGTATAAACAAATAAAAGGAAGAGCGACCAAAATTCCAACATGAATGCAATTTCGAAAAAGATTTTTGATGGTTCCAAATTTTAGTTTCTGGATTTTAGATTCAAATTTTTTAGGGTGTTATATTTGGTCACATAGGTCGACAGCGGTTCAACTATCTTCATAATGTGGCTAGAGTAGGGATAGACCAATTGATTGATCTAGACACTCTCCCTCATGCATCTAGTGATCCTTGATTCCAGACAATCTTTCAAGTCGATTGGTACAACTCCGTGTTCATGGCTAGGCCGTCTCATGTGATTGAGATGAAGTGGATGGATTGAGAGTTTTTGAACTAGAAGCGGAATCCGGCCTTCAATGATATCATAAAGGTTTGCCTCGATAAGGACCTTGGCCACATTATGGGATTGGAGGATGATTGGTGTGAGGAGGTGATTAGGCAATTCTATGCCACTGTGTTCTTTGGTCAAGCTGAGGACGGAGAGCTTCAAATCAAGTGGATGACTCAAGGGCAGCAGTACTACGTCACCATGTCTTGCTTTGCTAAAATACTTGGGCTTAATCCTGATGATCTCAACCGCCCAACATTCACAATGAGAAGCCCATTTCAATCAACCGCACTATGTTCATGTATGCACCTGGAGCACCTTGAGAATGCATGGGTACTACCAAAGGTCTCCTGCCTCACTACAAAGTGCTCCACAACATGCTACATGTCACTCTTTGCCCTAAGGCCGGAGACGCTACAACTCTTCTTGCTTGTTTCTACCACCTTCTCTCTCGCCTTAGGACATGTCAGCCTCCCTTGAGTAGTATGAAGTTCATTTTGTTTCAGATCTACAAACATTGCCATTGAGCCTAAGAGAGGATGTGCACATGCTCCATATATTATGAAGATGATTGAGACAGTAAACGGGTTGGAATTTGTGAAGGAAGTATGCCACCATCCTTTCTGCCCTCGTGTAGCTCCCTCTCTAAAATTCCCTACTCCTAGGGCTGCTCCTCCCGCTCCTACCTCTCGCAGCTCTAGGTCCTCTCCAATCAAGAGGGCTCTTTAGGCCATCTTTGGCATTTGCTGCAAAAACGTTGTGAAAATCAAGAAAATAGAGAGGCGGCAAAAGGAAATGATGCGAGATGCCGGCACAACCGTCTCTAGTGACTCCGACGATGTTGTGTTTGAAGATCCTTTTGTTGAGTTTTAGGTTGCTAGTGGCTTGGCTCAGGGTGCCGGAGCTTCCCATGTACAACATGGCGCTGAGAAAGAATTGCTGGGAGAAGAAGACACCAAAACCTCCACTGACGAAGAAGAAGATGTTGAGATTGCTGCTGCTGCTAAGGGGGAGGATGTGGCGGAAGATATAAGAAGTGGAGCCACTGAGATTCTTGGATCCAGGATGATGGAAGTGATGCAAGTGGTGATACGGAGAAGCTCCCTTCCGACGATGAGTGATTTCCCTTCTTCCCCTGCCTTTTGTTCCTTTTGGTGCTTTGCCAATTGAGGCAGAGAAAAATGTAGAACGAAGGGGGTCCAATCTCTTTTTTGGCTTTCCGTTGGCTGCCTGTGATCAGTGGAGAGTTCCAACCCCTATAGATTCTAGTTTCCATTCAAACTCTTTTCGCTAATGGACATGTAATCTTTATGTGATGCTGGGATGTAATGACTGTTAGTTCTTATTAACATGTTATATTTAGTCTAGTTATATGCAATGTGTGATATGCTTGGCAATGTGGTGTATTGTTATTTTATCCTTTTTGTGTGAATGCCATGCCATATGCATCTATTTAGTTCTCTATATCCTGTCACATGTTGCATCCCACGAATGTGAAAAGTGGGCAAATATATATTTCCTCACTAATCCCTTCAAATTATGCTACGAGTATATGAGTTTCACACTCATACCTATATGCATACTTTAAGAGGGAGCTTCATCCACCTCTTTTCATCCAAAATCAACTAATATTCATTCTCTTGTAAGTTTTAACCGAGTTGTCATCAATCACCTAAAAGGGGGAGATTGAAAGTGCATCCACTCACCTATGTGGGTTTTGGTTGATTAATGACAAAACGATTAAGCGACTAATGATTTCATTTGAGCTATATATGGGCAGCAATAGTCCCAGGTTGCTTAGGGTGATGCATGAAGACCCCCACAAATATGATGTAATGCAGCGAGAAGACTAGAAGCTTATTTTAAAATTTCATTTGTATTTTTGAATTTGAGTCTAGACAAGCCATACTATGAAGGGGTTCTAAACAATAGTTCATGTCTAACCAAGTGCTCAAATCCAAACCTTGTCTAGAAGAGAGACACTGTTGCATAGCACTTGCACTAGGTAATATTAGAAGGTGGAAGTTCAGAGCTCCTGGTCGGAAGTTCCTACCACAATTTCTAACTTTGTGATATATATGTTGTTAGATATAGAAGTCCTGGGTCCCAGGGATTGGAACTTCCTGGCCCTATTTTTGTAAGTAATGGCTACATGATGTAAGATAGGGATTTATACCTCCCATCCCCACCCCAAAACAGGGCCAAGGTTGGCCATTCCACTTTTTGTTTTTTTTTCCATTTTTCCTAGCTTCTCCTATAGAGCCTCTTCCACCTAGTTCTTGAGCTACATGGTAGTTTAAGGATAGTTCTAGGTGAGTTTATGAGGATACTTTGTGAGTGAGCTAGAAAGAATTGAGACTTGGGATCAACGTCGGCTATTGTTTGGAGCTTATTACTCTTGAGGGTGACCTCCTAGATGGTTAGACATCGCCTGCGGAACCTTATGCCGTGGATTGACCCGGGCAAGTTGTGAGGGTAGACCTCGCCCCCGAAAAAAAAGAGGAACTTTGGAGTGCGAACCAAGCTGATCTTTCATGGTCGCTTGGTGAGGCAAGGGTTTATCGAGACCGGCTCCCAGGAGCCTTCTCAACGGAGACGTAGATCTTTGTGATCTTAAGACTTTGGGTAAAAATCGCTTGGATCTCCACTCTACTAATATATATATGTGATCCATTCTCTAGCTTTTGATGTTCCTGTGATATGTTTTTATATTATGCTTTCTCCATATAGTATCTCTCTATTTAGGGTACCAGTTTTGTGATTTGAACTTGCTATGAGCTGCTCGAACAGGGGCCACAAGCTGATCGGAAGTTCCAGGTCCTAGGGACTGGAAGTTCCGACCAGCACCCTTGAAAATTTGGCCGAGATAATTTTTGGTTGGAAGTTCCCTACCGCTAGGTCGGAAGTTCCTCTGTTGAATTTGACCGCTGCATTGTAAGAATTTTCAGGAACACCTATTCACCCCCCTAGGCAACATCTATGGGCTTTCACCTTTACCCACATGGTTTCCTGGTTAACGCGGTAGAAAATTATGTTTTTGCACTACCGCAGCCTACCCGTAACCTTACAGGAAGATTGATCATTCACTTTATATGCGATCCTCAATCGGCAAGCAAATTCTTTTTCAGGATAAGATAGTAGTAGAGGACTGGATGTGGCAATGGTTTTTGAAATTTTGGTAGTTTGTTTCACTACTTAGTCTGTTTTTACTAGTTAGGTTGGGTTTTTCTTTTTTCCCCCGTTTTCTGCAAAGTTCCTGCTTGGGATGCTGCCGGGTAAAAAAACTCCATTTGAATGTTCAGTAGATGCCTATCTCCCCCCACAAAAACTTTGAAGTATGAATCTAATGCTAATAATTTTCATATACATTTGATATAGTTATACATGTTAACTAAACTATTGATCAACATATTTAAGTTTTGACTTCTATATCAAATATGCTTCATAAAAGTGGATGGAAGGAGTTTTATATTTTTTTGTCATACCAAAAGCATATACTCCACACTACAAAACTCTCCTTAGTAGCGGTTTAAAAAGGCTCATCAGTGTTGGTTTTCCCCACCGGTAAACTACTCTTTAGGGATGATAAGTGGGTGACATGCAATGCCGGTTAGGGAATCGACAGCTGATGTGTCTCCATGAGAAAAAAAATTGGGAGGCCAGCTCGAACAATTGCTCATGAGCCTATTCTTCAGTGCCCCCCGAGATCCCACGTCCACATCATATCCCCGTAATCCATCTATTCAAGAATAGATAAGAACACAGAACCAAACATGGATCAGCTCGATTCAAATGAACATCACATATAACATACTACATGATTATTACACATTCAAGACTAACATCGATTCACTTCAATGAAATCAACAGAATAAGATGTTGATGATCAAATTTGACATCAACGTGCATATTTGTGCCTAACAGTTTTTCATGAATTTTATTTGAACAGAGGTCTTTTGGATTGGCCCCTGAGATTTGCACGTGCTGAGTCAAGTGTGCCGCAATGTGTTTTGGTAAGACAAGAGGAAAGTATGCGTCATTAATTTTGCAATTGCACATGCTGTCGATGTTCTGCATACATGGTCTGGCCACTTTGTCTACAACTGGAGCCATGTTAGTCGGATTGCGAAGATGGTGGTTCGCTCTGGTTGGATAGTTAATTTTTCCATATCTAATCAGGAGATTCAAGCTGGCCCGGGACAGATATTTGCATGTATCGGTGACTAGAAAAGAAACCAGGAGGAGTCCGAGAAGAATACTGACATAATTTTACATTGGCCTGTGCATGCATTGGGCTCGGGCATGGGCACCAGGTCCCGGGCACGGGCACAGGGCCGGACACGGGCACAAGATCCGGGCACAAAGGGCCAGGCACGGGCTCAGGGCCTGGGCGCGCACACAGGCCGGTGAGGTCCCGGGCGATCCGGACAAGCGGAAGCAGCGGTCTGGACAACGGCCCTGGCGAGATGCTCGGGCGAGGAGTTAATTGGCCTCGTCTTCCACATGATTGGCTGGTTGTAGCAGGAGGAATACTTCGGTTCGGTCTCTGTTTTTATTTTTACCGTATGCATGGAAATTATTTTTGTGTACACAGGAAAGACCAGCACCTAATATATATAGGGGTGATGGCCGATTGATTAACACACAATCGACATATCAATCTACTACATTATTTTGCATCTACTATTTTCTCTCAGCCATCTAGTTTTTGCTTCTTGTTCTTCGTTGCTGTCTACTTCATTGCGACAGCGAGCACAAGGTCCTAGGGGCGGTTAGGTCGACCTAGGGCACCCCATCGCCGCCGTTCTCCCTGACGGGGTCTCTCCCGGGAGCGTGGGGTGTTGGGTTCCAAGAGCTCTCGCCGGCATGTCTTGCGTATCGCGCTCCCGACGAGACTCCCCTTGCGACGTGTCTTGTGCATCGCGTGCTCGTCGCCTGGGGCACAACGTGATGTGTTCGTGTGCGAACACCACTTTTTGGTGACTCCGCTGGGAAAGAAGGAAGATCAAGGTACATTCTACGCCGCCGTCAGTCATGTCTGGCAGCAAGATCCCAAAGCCCGGAGATATCAGCACTGACAACATCATCAAGCCTAGCTTTGATGAATTGTCCGAAGAGCATCGCCAAGCTTACGAGGCATACAAGAAGAAGCGTGAAGAGGAAGAGATGGATAGGTTCCTTGCCAACTTCAACAAAGGTCGGCAAGGTAATATCACAGCGGTTGGCGAGATCACCTTCCCTCCTCTACGAGGCAAAGAAAAGGTACAAAATTCTGTAAGTAGCGCTTTTTCTCCTGAATAGTTGGCTGAATTAGAGTTTTGCGTTGCACAGAATAACAATCTTCTTAATCAGGCTATGATAGATATGATGAACGCTAAGAAAAATACGCCGCAGCCCTCTAATAGTTATGTTGGTGCATCCACTAGCGCAGTAAACCCTAACCCAACAGCACCTATTGATTCATCAGAATTGCCACAACAACCCTCATATGGCATGTCGATGAATTTCTTTTCTGGGCAGCAAGCTAAACCTGGAAGTGGATTAATGATGATGCCTACATATCCTAATCCCATTGTTAGCATACCATCTTTAGGAGTTTCGCGCAAATAAAACCATGCCAACAAATTTCCTACACCGCCGGATGCCTACAATCACAGATTTTAAATACGTGCAACACTCCTATAAATCCTACGCCACCACCCAGGGCACTCCCCAACCAAGTTTAGAAGAAGTTATGGCTGGTTACGAGAAGATATGCATAGGATGTTTGTCGAATCTTTTGGAGTTGAACCGAAGGTTTAGAGGACGAACCTTATCAAAGGCCATACCCATCCTGCTTTGATGCTATTGCTTATCCTCAAGGGTTATAAGGTTTCCTGAATTTTCTAAAATTTAATGGCGAGATAGCAAAACCACATGGGAGCAGTTAGTCAATATCTTGCTCAATTAGGTGAAGCGGGTTCTATGGATGAGTTGAAAGTGTGTTTATTTCCTTTATCTTTTAACCGGTACAGCTTTTTCATGGCTTTTCTGCTTTGTCTCCTGGTCTATTACTACATGTCGCAGCTAGAAAAAAATTTCATGATCATTTTTACAGCGGCGATAATGGAGCTTAAGCTATCACATCTTACATCGGTTAGGCAAAAGCATGATGAAATCGGTTTCAGATTATGTCAAAAGATTAGAGATGTTAAAAACCGGTGCTATAGTCTTGTGATAGGTGAGAGAGACTTAGCTGATCTTGTGCTTTAATGGTTTCAAGACTCACATTAAAGAAAATTAGAAGGCTATGAATTTTTAATCTGTTAGTCAGGTTTTGCAGCGAGCTTTGGCTCAAGAAAGTCGAAACAAAGATGTTAAAGGAAATCATAAGACTAAAACTGATCGTCCTCGGCATGCATGTTATTGATTATAATTCTTGTTCGGATGATGAAGTTGATGTCTATGCTGCTAACTTTGTTTGGCCCTCAAAGGCCAAACCATATGCTTTTTGTAGTGCTCTTAAGCCGTTCGCAAGAATCGTGAAGAAGAGATGAAATTCACTTTTGATATTGCTAAATGTTGATAAGATTTTTGATGCTTTGCTGCCAAGACAAGTATTATTCAAATTTCACTACTTTACCGCCGTTGAGGAGCTTGAAACGGCGAGCTTATTGCAAGTATCATAATTCTTTTTCTCATGCTACTAATGATTGTAATGTCTTTCGGCGTAACAGATTCCAATCGGCTATCAATGATGGACGATTGAGTTTTGCAGCAATGCAAGTTGACAAGACTCCCTTCCCCATGAACAACACTTTAAATTTGGAAGGGAAGAAGGTGTTACTTCGGCTGGACAAGCCGAACTGCTAAAGGAAAGACAAGTGTTGTTATCGGCGAACGCTAGGGTCGTAACCATCCGATGACAAGGTCTTGAGGAAAAAGGGGTTGTGCTTGAGAAAGCCCCGATGGCAAGGAGACATTAAAAGATCACTATGAAAACTTCTGTACTCGGGGGGCAAGTGCAGCAAGGAGTCAGCAAAATTCATCAAGCCCAAAGGCAGAGTTGGCAAGTGGAAGGTGAATGGGGCAAAAGCGCAGCAGAAGAAAGTCACCAGCGAGCCAACATTTGATATGCTGCTGTCCAAGTATGCCAACAAGCGGCCGGTTCTAGCTTAATCGGCCATCACAATTGAAGCGTTCAAGGTCACCTCTACGCCATCAATTTCAGCATCAACAATGGTCCATATGGACCATGGGCTCCTGCACCATGGATGGCGCCACCTCCCTATGCACCAATATTATGCGAGGAATTACTACGGAGGATGGGAGCAGCCCTCAATGGCTCCATATGCTTTTCATCCTGGTAGTGGGCAGCACCTAAGACCTGTATTTGAGAAGGACTAACTTACTCCACAAAAGGCCGTTTGGGCAGTGGGCACTAAAATCGGCCATCACAAGCCTCTTCTAAAGAAGAAGATGGTGAAGCAGAATAGCGTGCTAAGTCACCAAGTGCTGGAATTTTCAGACCAGCAGCAAGCAGAAGGGAGGTCTAACAAGTTGCGACATCATCAAAAAATTGGCATAATGGATGTAGAGATCAAGAGCTGGGTAAAGGCCGATTAATTATTGGTAAATTCGGCTAAATCTAATAGTGTTATGGTGCTGTCTAGCCAGGTGCAGCAGTAATGATCATGAGGCAAAGTACAGTGCACCAAGAACATAGACGCCAGGGTATACCCAGCCGAGATGGTGTCCTCCCGGCTTGTCCAGGCTAAGAAGAGGAGGTTGCAGCGTATGAGAACTCAGCAAAAGGAGGGAGGAAAGGAGGGAGGAAGAAGA
>RYFJ01001035.1:0-196948 GCA_003991445.1 Oryza meyeriana var. granulata | reverse complement strand
CAGGGGGGGGAGCCATGGCCGATTTGGGGGGGGTGGGGGGGACAGAAGGAGGCGCGCCTCTGGTTCTCGGTAGATCGACGTGGCGCTCGGAGGTGCAAGGTGGTGGACAGTGAGCGCGAGGAAAGGAACAGAGGAAACTTGTGCATCCGAGCGCTTGAACACAGTCGTCTATGATGCCTCCGAGAGCTTCAGTTGGAAAGGAGCTCCACAAGGAGACAGAGAGCGTCCGTGGCGCCCGCCGTGGCAGGAAGAAAGGAATAAATCCAGCCCGTTGTCCAGACGCGAGCTCGGCTCGACGAGGAGGCGCTTCGAGATGGGGAGAGGCAATGTCCACGGACGCATCCCGAGCTCGTGGTAAGAGCTCCCGAGCGAGCTGAGCCGGACGCGCCTTTGGAACACAACTTGGCTGCACCGTCCCTAAAGGAGGAGAGCAGAGAAGGGGAAAAAAGTACTCCGGGACGGTATTTGGTAGCAGGCGGCGGGAAGAGCCGACTCGGGCTCCAATCATGGAGGGGAGGAGCGGGAGAAAAATGGCGCGGCAACGAATTCTCGAGCGGGCGGCGAAATTCAAATGGGCGGCCGGGATTGCATGGAGCGGCGGAGGCAAAGCCATCGGCGGTGGAGTTCAAAATCCGCTCGCGGGTTCAGCAGCGCGTCAAGGTGGGGGCGACGGTGACGAGCGCGACGAAGCTCTTTTGACCGGGACCGCGGCGAGAGAGATGCAAAAGAGGAAAAAGAAGCAGGGAACGGGCGGCGAGGCTGTCCGCTCCGTGGCGGCTAGCGGCATGGAAGAGAGGGAGCGTGTGGGGGCGCGCGTGGCCGTGTGACGAACGGGAAACCGGGAGGCATTTCCCAAACAGAAAGCGGGTGAGGCCGAGAAAAGGTGGACGCGTCCGACGAGGAAGATGTACAGCGTCGGCGAGATCAACGCGCGGAGCAGGCCTTGCGGCGGAGATCCAGTGATTCGGACACGGCTCACAGCGGCACGGGCGGCTCACATGCGAGAGAGGTTTGCTGGGCCGAAAGAGGGGAGAGAGGCGGCTCGGTGGAACAGGAGCCTTTTTTATATTCTTAGGGATTTCTAGAAAAAAAGGGTTTGGGAGGTTTTCAAGGATTGTTTGAATTCAAAATTCATTTTTGAATCCAGGAAAAATTGGAGGAAATTCCAGAAGGGTTCCAAAGTGGCAATTTTTGGTATTTTGGGATTAATCTTTTTCCATGGATTTTTGTAGGGGATCCAAAGAGAGATTCAAGGAGAGAATTAAATCCGAATTGCAACATTTAATTCGAATTCTTTTTTGGGGATGCTCAGGGAGTTTTGCGGAAATTTTCCTGGGGCCTTGGATAGAGGCGAGATTTACTTGAGTGGACATATATATATATATATATATATATATATATATATATATATATATATATATATATATATATATATATGTGGGAAGGTTTCATGTATATATATATAGAGAGAGAGAGAGAGAGAACAGGGGGATTCATGGAAGGATTCGAAGAGGATGTAGGGTTCCGCAGGACCTCGGAATGGAAATCGAAATGGAGATTTACGGAGGAGAAGATCGGAACTCGCCGTTAGTTTTGGAGAGGAGTCGATAACGTGATTTCAAATTATTTTGAACGGAGGATTTTGAGAGGAGAGATTTGCCGAGATCAAGGACAAGAGGCAGATTGAGATCCAGGCACAACATACATTCACAACGCTTAAGATCAAAATTTTCGCAGGTAGATTTTAGCAAAATATTGTTTAACGTCAAGCTAAAAGCGGGGCATTACATCCACGTGGGCCCTACCGACGGCCCAGCGGCTCGAGGGGTGGCCAGATCCCTACCTAGGAGCGGCAAAGGTGGTGGCGCAGGCGGCAGATGCTCCTCGCCCAGCGCCGAAGCGAGAGATGGCGTCGGTGGAGGTAAGTCCTCTTCTCCTGTGGTGCTCCTCTTCCTCCTCTCTCAAATACTTAGAGCCTAGATGTGTTTTTGTGGATGTGGTTGTTCTTGTGAGTAGCTTGTTCTTGATATATGACGTGGATGTGGATGTTCTTGTTCTTGATTTGTGATGTGGATGAAAATTAGGGGGGAGAGCATGGATGTGAATCTCGAGTGGGGGTGGCGCTAAGCTGATTCTTCCAACACCACCCACCAACTTTTTTTATTAGTGAAGGCACATCAGTACTGATTCATAAACCGGCACTGATACCACCCCTCATCAGTGCCCTAAGAATAGTGTCGGTTGGAGAACCGGTACTGATGGCCGTTTCCAACCGACACTGATGGCCTATGATGTAGTAGTGTCCCTCTCTGAAAGATCGAAGATGATGTATCGAACTGTTTGCGAGCTTGAGGCCGTTAGATTCGGTCGCTTCAAGAGAAGGAGGTGCTAGATATTGCCGTTCCACACTCGGGATCCAACGACGATGATAGTGGAGCAGCAACAAACAAGGCGATGGTGTGCAATAGCCACAACATAACAAAGCAACAACGGAGGGAGGAGCAGTCAACGGTGGCTTCCGGCCCTCTCCCTCGAGATATTCCAGCTGCCGCAACGATAAAATTGTGCTTTGTCCTTTTTTTTGCTAAAAATAAGTATCATTACCGGCTCATCTCTTAAACTGATAGTAATAATATATACTCCTAGTATCACACCCGGATAGAACCAGTTGTGAGACTCAGTTTTGTGCTATGTGTATACTTTAATTAATATTCTCAAAGGTGACGTGAGAATGTGTGTGTGATATTCGGTTTATACGGAAGGACAATAGGCACCTTATTCTCTTGTTTTCCATAAATATACTTTCGAAATGCTAAACAGTATATTTTTTAAAGAGACTTTTTACAATGCAACATATTATCCTATACTAGTGAATCGTATTAGTGATTCAATGGTTTAAATTTATTTTATACTAGTAAAACTTATATTTGTAATATATACAGTATACATCACTGGTATAACTAGTATAATATATTATGGAAAATAAAAAAGGGCATATATAATTTGTTAGTTATTTTCGACTGATTTTATGTTTTTTACCATCTGATCGTACAGAGATTCATGCTAGGTAGGATACAGGAAATAAATTTAGAGATTTTTTTGTGATTTTTTTACCATGGGTCATGCCGAGATTCAGTAACAATATGAGTAATTTTTATAATTAATCCTTTATTTATTAAAATACCTATTTAAATAAATTGTTATATTTTACTCATACTACTTCCTCTCTATCACCAGTACGGTATGTCGTAAAGGGTCTCTTTTTAAAATACTTTATATATAAAGTTTATTTAAAAATCAGATAAATCTATTTTTTAAATTTATAATAGTTAATACTTAGTTATTTATGTGCTAATAACTTATCTTATTTTAATTTTAAGTGTCGCCGATAAACTGAAGGATAAGCTCCTTCAATCGGTGCTACTTCTACTACCTAGGTACAATAAGCTAGCAGCACGGGAGCTTTTCTTGGTTAATTCGATGTAAATTCACAGTGCAGATTCCATTTGACCAGCCCCAGGACGCTGCATTCTGTAGTGAAGGGAGTACGTACGGCCGGTTGCGCTCCTGGCTGGGTCTATCTATGATAAGTCTATCGTGCTTGCTGTACTTTGTGGACGGGCACCACTGCTTCTCATCAGTGTACAAAGGCGCTCCAAAACAATACTACGGAGTATCTGTTAGATAGTTTACCTTTAGCTTATAAGTCATGCTAAATTTGAATTTTAAAATTTAATTTTAGAGTTAATTTTAGGATTTTTTTATCGTAGTTTATTTTCCAGTATTTGTTTTTAAATTACTAATAACACATGTATAAAAGTTTTACTCATAAATTATTTTTGGTTGTTAATAAACCGCTACGATAATCGAGTATCCATGCACTTAAGACATGTTTGCATTTCTGCATGCCTTGGCTTTCTGCTCTTTTTCCTAGATTACCTTTTATTCTTATTTATTGGGTTTTTTTTGTTCCATACACAATATATAGATCTGAAGTAAACTAGAATAGATAGCCTTGCTTAATTATCTGCACTCCATAGTATTAGTTGTGTATGCCGCTAGCGAGACAAGTCACTAAGGGCTCCTTTGAAACGCAGTATTCTAAGGGCTCCTTTGAAACGCAGTATTCTAAAAAGACAGGAACATAACAAACGCAGAAATGGAATGTCATACTCTTTAGAATACTGTAGAATTCTAAAACACATGAATGCTAGATTTGGTTCCTTTGGATGGTTCGCACGAAGTAAACGTGAGAATTTTAAAGGAACTTGCTTGTGTTAGAGAGAGAAACTAAATAAATAAATCAAATGGACTTCTTAGAGGAAAATAAAAATACGAGGTTTGAGCTTATGTTTATTTTTCTATAGAGTTGAGGGCAAAGAAAGCCAATTCATAGGAATTTGGGTATCCTATTCCTTTGTTCCAAAGAGCTTTGTATGAAAATTCCTAAGATTTGATTCCTCCATAATCATATGAAACTTCTCCAATCCAAAGGAGCCTTTCTATAGAGTTGAGGGCAAAGAAAGTCAATTCATAGGAATTTGGGTATCCTATTCCTTTGTTCCAAGGAGCTTTGTATGAAAATTCCTAAGATTTGATTCCTCCATAATCATATGAAACTTCTCCAATCCAAAGGAGCCCTGAAATTTGATGTACTTGTGTTACATGATGTGTGTGTGCACAAAGTCACCTTGTACTCTAAAAGAAAATTGATCGTGAAAGGATATTAGTGTACTAGCCCGTAACATGGATGTGCAGGCTATTTATAGTACATACTTTGCACGTAAATAATTTTTTTTGAAAATACTTAATAACAAAATAATTAAACTTTATTAACACTACTACGAAACGCGTCTTCGCAGGTGGCCAAACCTATTATCACAAGTGGCCGATATAAGTCCGCCGCCTACAAAAACCTATTATCGCAGACAACCGGCCACCAGCAATAGTAGATTTTTGTAGGGGTCTGCCTTATACCGGCCACCTGTGATAATATGTTTTCATAGGCAACGGGCTTATATCGGCCGCCTGCAAAAATGATTCTCACAAATCCAATTTGGCTACCTGTGATGATATTTGCATCAATTTTTAAATTTTTCCGGCCAAAATGTGACCGTCTGTGATGATATTTTCGCTCTAATTTTCAATTTTTCTTGCCTATATACATAATCTTTGAGGATTATATTGAGCATCAATTGGTGATCGGTTCGATTCCGTGGTGGCATATTTTGAATTGCATGGCTATATTGGAGCATTTATATACATTTACTATTAATATAATACTATGTGATGAAATATTTATAACACAACATAGAGTTTATATATATTGGAGTTTTCATCCAGTGTTTATATCGGAGTTGTCGTCCAGTCAATTAAATCTGGATATTTCTTGTCCATGGTGAGAATGCTATCTTTGTTGAAGAAACACCCTAACTTGTGAGAACACTTATGATGGATGAAGTGGTACATGTCCCGCTGTATATTTTCAATGGATGTATCGTCCATCATTCGGTCCGATTTTGGAATTCTAGGCAGCTGCATCGAGAACACGGTAAAAAAGACGTTACCAACTGTTACGTACGAATAATTGTGATGACATATAGTTCATGGACTTACATCTTTAATGTTCTTGAAATACCTCCATTCTACTCTGAGGCACTTGCAAACATAATATCCACGGAGGATAATGCCTTGTAGTTGCTTATGCCACTTTGTAAGACATAAAATACAATGTAAATTAGTTACGCGTATACACAGACAAGATAAGTTTTTGCAAAGTGGATATAATATTACCGACCACTTTTTAGGGACCAATATCTAATCTCTTCTTACATTTCGTTCTTCCCCTTTTTTATGGTAGTGTTTGTAGGCGTTGTTCGAACAAATGGATTAAGTTTATTAGTCATAAGTATACAAACCTCATGAATGAAAGTGCGTCAAATATTATATATATTGATGAGCTGCTTACAAATCTAAGATAGCGAGGAATTCATTGTAGGACTTAGTCGGGTAGTCGAGTGGGTCCAGTACAATTGCTTCTCCGTACTTCGGATACAACACAAAACAAATAAAGTGGTTGCTACACAAATAGCGTAAAATGTTTAGTTAGTCAAGTATTGATTAAGTCGAAGTAAAGTATCTAGAGGATATCGACCTTAGCCAAAGTTGTATGGGACCATTATACATCTTTTGTCCTGCATATACAAGATTTGCGTATGCTATGTACACAACCACCTCCAATATTTTATTTTTATGCATTTTATTTATGTACCTCCCTCTTCTCGGGGGTCTTGTCCATTAGCTCCTTAGATTTATTTTTGTTCGGTTTGAAAGTGTGATTTGGCTCACAAATGTGACACAGATTAAGGAAGCCGAGGGGTTCTCCAATCTTCTTTGCTAGGACGTAATTCATCACACAAAAAACATCTTAAATCAGTACTCGATAATAACACGACTTGGTAAAAGTGTGAATTAATTGGTTTGCATCAGATGTGTACACGTACAGGCACCACACAGCGAAAAGATTGACGCCAAGTTTTTCCCGACAATACCAGGCGTGCATATCCTTGAATTCGATAAATACAATGCCTCTTCAGTCCATGAAAATCGCACGCAGGACTAAAATGGTTATAGCCATAAGGCCCTTTCAGCTTGCTTTCATGTACCGTTCATACCATCTTTTTAGCTGCCATCGGCCACTATCTATAGTCCAGCTGGGTAAGAATGCTTTGACATTCACAAACTTTTCTGGTACATCGGTCATAGGCACAAACCCAACATTGTGGACAAGCTTACTTCTAGGCCCTTGATATTCGCATCATCAACCTTTTTTTCCCCTTGTCTTTCCCCCTCTGCCCTTGAATGTGCTTGTCATACACCGCTTCTTATGCTCCTTTATTGACTTGTGATCATGTTCTCTGATCTTTTATGGTAGTACAGAAGATGACGGCCTTTTGGGGGAAGCTAGTTTTGGAGTTGCCTCTGCCTAATATTTATGTCCAGGGGCCTCCACCTAATCTGGTACTAGAGGCGCCTCATCTTGATCCAGTACTGAAGGCGCCTCAGATTGATCTTGTTGTACAGGTGCCTCAGCCTGATCTTGTTGTTCAAGGGCCTCCACCTGATCCGGTACTGGAGGCACCTGAGCTTGACCTGGTAGTGGAGGTGTCTGAGCTTGCTCTGGTAGTGGAGGCTCCTTAGTTTGATCCTGTTGTGCAGGCGTCTCAGCTTCATCTTCTTTAAAAGGAGCTGGCGGCGAAGGTTGCCTCCAGGACTGTGCACATGATGGCTCAGCTTGATCCTTGGGGGAATCTATTTGTGCTTTCATGAGTTAATGCCTTGGTGATGGTGGTCTTGGATCTTCCCGACTGCCTTAGAGCGATAGGAGAATATCTCTTCGGTGCCATAGTATGTACTGGTCCACCGCATCTCCAAAAAACATGATTTCCTTAGGCGTGGGAATGTCTATCTTGTACATCATGTGACCTTTGTGCACATATTGCACTTCAACCTTGGCATAGTGTGCTGGGATATCTGAGTAATTTAATCTGCGTCCCGGTATCGCCCTGCCCTTTGCAATCATCATTGTCCTTCCAACCCTTCGGACCAAAACATGCAGCCAGCAAGGTGTATCCTCTTTTATGTCATTGATCGGATATCTCGGTGCCGGCGTAGATCCGATGCTGCTAGGCACTATGGCACGGGGTAACATTAAAGGATCTGGGGAATATTCATGCCTCATGTGTAAATTTGCTTTTAGATATGCCCTGCACTTGTTGTGCACCTGGTCCCTGAGAGATCTAGCTATTTTTTTCTTGTATTGGTCGCGCTTCTTACAGCTGGATGCGTCCTTTGTGAAACCTTCTTTCCAGCTAAGCTTCGAGGACATTCCTCGAACGCGACCAAAATGCTCCAGATTGCCCAACGCAATTGTTAGTTGGTCATTCTCCTTGTTAGGTTTAAATATGCCTGTCTTTTGCAGCTCGGCGATGTCCTTCAAATTCTTGGCTACTTTCTGCAGCTGAGGGTCTTCGAATACCACCTCGCCCTCATCGGTAAAAGCTGGGGTTCTTGCGAGCACCTAATTCCTGCTTCGTTTGTCGTGATCCTCTATTGGGACGGGTTTTCCTGCCTTCCTCAGCTCTTCTTCCTTTTTTTCTCCACTTCTTGATTTTAGGGTTGTATCCAGTCGGGCCTAAATGATGGGGATACATGTTTCTCTTTGCCAGTTCGGACATTTTCTTACTCTTTTTCATTTCTTCTTTAGAGGTCTTTGTCATCATGAACTGGTCCCACTGGGCCTGTGTTATCTTTTTGAAAACCTTAAAAGGGTCCCGGCCCTTCTGCACGACTTCGTGTTTAGCTCGGACTTCCATCCCCGTTATGACTTTCCCATAGTCTTCAGCGCATAGTCCTTGGGGAGATTGCCTATTCCAAGGGGAAATAGGATCCTTTTCTTCAGCTCGGCCCACAGAATTTTGCTTTGTCCCTCCAAAACTTCATCCCAGTCCTTGATTGTGATTGGGACATGCTCCCTCACTAGGGCACTGCATTGGTTGCTATATTTAGACAACGATGATTCGGTGATAGCGGCTCCCCTTTTGGACTGATCCGAGTGATGATGTGGGTCTTGCTTGATAGTTTGTTTCTGCTTCGCTCTCCCCTTCTGTGTTTAGGCTTACTCCCATGAGTGGCAGCGGCCACAACTTGTTCTAGGCCAGAGGATGCTGCCACATTCTCGTATGGTGTTTCTGGCACAGAAATTGCTTTTCGTTTGGACCTTCGTGGAGCCTTCTTCTACAACATGTTATACGTAAATCAATAAAATGGTGCAAATACTATCTACAAACAGTAATTTTGAATCAATTAAATACGTACCGCCTTTACCAGTGGGATATACTTAGAGTTGATGTCATTGTTATCCCCGCCCCTTTTTGTCCTTTCCGGAGTTGGACAAGAATAACTTGGGTTATGATAAGAAGACTCGTTGTCCTCGGCGTCCTCCGAGCTTGACGAATGATATTCGGGCGCTACGGTCACTTCTAACACTTGAACTTCTTCTGTGACATCCGTGGGCTTGTCCATTGTAGTGCTTGTTTCTTGCCTAGTTATATTTGCATTTCAAATTTTGAAAGAAATTGAAAATAGTAAATTTTATGTAGGCTAGAAATGGAAACGGTTGGAAACATTGAAAGAATTTAACCCTAAAAATAATATCGCTCACATATTATTTCCATAATAATAATATGGATCACAACCCTAAAAACAGTACGGTCGAGAATTTACATATTTATGAATTTAACTATTTAGTGGTGACCTCAATATTAATTCACATATTATCGAACAAATACAAACCGCAAAATACAAATATTGCCGAACAATTGTTGCTGACCACTCCATCCAAGTCAAACAAATATTTCCTCCCTTAATTTCATCATAATTCACCCTAATTCACTCAAATTCTCCCAAAATTCACCCACATCATCCCAAATCATCACATAATAACCACAATTAATCCACAGCTAGAGGGAGATCGAGGGGATGGTGAGGACAATCGGCTGATAGCACCGTGCAAAGAAGTCTGCACCGCAAGCTCGGCGACCGGTGGAGGATTCGAGGTGGAAGCTCCGGTGGCGGTGGAGGAGGCGGTGGCGACTCTGGTGGCAGTGAGGAGGAGTTGAGGCGGTGGAGGTCGTGGTGCTCAGCGGCGGCGGCCGGTGCACGAGGTGGTGCAGAGGAGTCGGTGCGCTAGCTCAGTGCTTTGCCAGCGGTGAGGAAAAGAGGAAGTCAAGGCGGTGCTCCTCCTCGGCTCTCTAGCTTATGTAAATTCATAGATAATTCAAATAAAGCCTAAATAATATTGAAACTAGTCTCTAAAATATTGTAAAGTTAATCTATGTGTGTTGGGACATAACTTATTTAAATAAAGTCCCAAATATAGTGTTTGTAATTTAAAGATAATTCATAATTAGTCTCTAGTCTTTATAAATTTATAGATAATTCCAATAAAGCCCAAATAATATTGAAACTAGTCCTTAAAATTTTGTAAATTCATAGATAATTCCAATAAAGTCTAAATACATGGGACTGCATAACCTACTAGAATTACATAATTTAATTGGTATATGGGATTACATATTTTAGCCTTTCACCCTTTTTCCTATGCCACCTTTCGCATGTAGGGTATCGAACAATCAGCGATAGTTACTTCTACTAGCTTAACCTTGTTTCGATGATCTGTGAAAAACGGCATGGTGTTGTACTGATTGTTTTGATCGACATCTTCCACATCATCAACTCCTAGGATTCTCTGTTTTTCAGATAGAACTATGTCTTTCTTCAAATTAGCTGGGTCGGTTACATAAAAAACTGAGTGACGTGATCATCTATAACCCACGAGTCATCTTGTGACCTACATTCCTAAGTTCAACAGCTGTAAGTACATAATTGTCTACGAACACTCCATTTGGGTCTTTGACCCATTGGCATCAAAACAACGGTATCTGCATATTGAATTCATAGTCCAGTTCCCAGATTTCTTCTCTGAACCCATATTATGTGCTCTTTTGGCTAGTTGCGTCGATTGCCTCTACTCGAACACCATTGTTTTGGGCTACACCCTTCTTGTACTTTGCTTTTGTATAAAATGTGTACCCATTGATGTCATACGCTTAACAGGAGGTGACTATACTTGATGGGCCACAGGCCGACCTTTTCATAAGTTTTTCCTCAAGTGGTTTGTCCATCTGGTAGGTTTTGGTCCTTCAACCATTTGGTGAAGCGACGCTTGTGTACTTTCATGATCCAATCATCTGAGCATCCAGCATTTTGAACTCTTATCTGATTTAGGTGTTGCTCTATGTATGGCTTCACAATCGCAAGCTATTGCAGGACACTGTAACGTGCTTTATGCACTGTTTTGTAATCTTGATCGATGAATATTTTCTTTCCTTTCGTCCCTCTTCTAGACAATCTCCCCTCGTGTCGAGTTACTGGTAAACCAATTGCCTTCTTATATTGTAAATAATCTATGCAGCACTCCATGACGTCTTCGATAGTGTATGCCTCTATCATCAATCCCTCTAGGTGAGCACGATTACGTACGTAATCCTTTAGAATGAACATGTAACGCTAGTATGGCCATATATGATGTAAGTACAATGGACCGAGTACAATTATCTGAGGCACGGGATGTACCATAAGGTACACCATCATATCGAAAAATGATGGAGAGACACATCTCAAGCTGGCACATAGTCTCTATCATGAATACACGAAGAGGATGATGAGATCATATCTTTCTTGGATACACACATGACAACTCTTGAACTCATGCTGCAAGGACCAATAACTCGCGCGCGAGCTATTCAACTTAATCGTCAGGTGAATGCGTTCCTAAGCTTGCATACAGATATTTCTAAGAATGGAGACTATTTAATCCTTGTGATGATTTGATTGTCATTAGGAACCAAGGAGAAGACCATGGTGAAAAGCACAAGAGGCCAAGTGTAGAGGTGGAGCCATCAAGTGCAAGTCAATTCCTATTCGTGGGTTCGGGTCTCCTGACAATGTTAACTTCAAACATACACAGATGCTGATCCAGAAGGTTTCTCAGGAGCCATGAGTACTTGTTGAAAAGCTTGTGGAGTTTACTTTCAGATGGTTCTAGTGCCACGTCAAAATTCCTCCTGAGTTACTCGGAATCATCAAAATAAGCTATGTAAATCTTCCAATCCGAGTTTGTTTTGGGTTTTGGACTTTGTAATAAAGTCCTACTCGACCGACCCTTAACTCATCTTTTGTCTTACTCGGTATGTCCAGTAAGAGACCAATAGTGCTACCGAACACATTCTTCTCTAGGTGCATGACAGCGATGGCATGTTGAACCTCTAAGTCTTTTAGGACGGTAAGTACTTAAAGAAAATCGAATGCTTTTTAAATGGCACCTTAGGTATGTTCGTATTTTTCTTCTATCTTATTCTCTTCTTCTTCGACTTTCCAAAAATAACCTTAATGTTATCCGTTATTTTAAACACTACTTGCCCACTGCGGAATATTGGTGCAGCACCAGTTTCTTCAGTATTGTTGAAATGTTTAGCCTTCATGCGGTATTTGTGATTTGTGGTTAAGAACCGTCGGTGCCGCATATAGACTAGCTTGTTATATCCTAAAAGGTACTTGTATACGGTACCATCCAAGTAGACAACACATCATGTCTTCCCTTTGATCTATCCTGAGACGGAAAAGTGTGCGGGATAGTCGTTGATGGTAACAAAAATAATGGCTTTGAGAGTGAAGTACTGCCGTAAGAATTCAAGCGATCTTTTCCTAGCATGTGCCACAACATCATTTGTGGAATCTTACTCTTGTTATCCAAGCATGAAGCAGTTCATTTATCGTTAGCAACATCACCAACCTCCAAAGATCCATTGCTCGTTTTGTATTGACTGACGCCGCATGTTGGGCACCTAAAAGACAATGCGACTCTTTCTGGTATAGGATGTGGTGGTTAAGACAAGCATATATCTTTTGTACACCCGGCAATAGCGGACAGATAAGCTTCTTCGCCTGATGTGTGTTGGTTAGCAAGGAGTTAGGCTTCGAAAGCAAGTCTTTCAATAGACCAACAAATTGTTGAAACTACTGCTAGACCAATTGTTGCTGGCCTTTAATCTCAGAAGTTCAAGCACCGAAAGGAATATTGTGAACTCCTTGTCACATCCCTTTGACTCATCGTACAAAAGATCTTCCGTTGCCTTCCGTAGCGCCTCAAAATTATCTAATCTCTCGCCGAACCATCTAGGACTTCCGGTTCAGCGTGGCACAACATCTCCTCTAAATCAACGTCATTATCACCAGATCCATCAACATCATACATCATAACTTGATCATCATCATCCATGACAACATTATCGGATTCATCTACTATAACAACATCCCCACCATCTATGAAATCATGATTACCGTCCCCTTGGTATGTAGAGATTTCATCTCCATTTTTTTAGATACATCTTTCTTGCCATGATGTAACCAAGTTGTGTAGTTCTTAACAAATCCACGCGTCACCAAGTGCGATCTGAGTATTTCTAGATTAAACCACACATTCTGGTTTTTGCAGTCAATGCATGGATAATGAATTTTCTTTGCTTTCTTAATTGAAGCGTGCGTTTTGGCGGCTTCAATAAATTTAGAAACTTCTACAATGTACGACGAATGAAATCTTGACGTATTGTACATTCATGACCTATCCATCCATAAATTCAATGCCAGACATATATAATTAATTCAAAAAGAATTCGAGGAAAAATCCTTCGCCCCTCTATTTTCATTTTTTTGGAGAGAGACGCCTAAAATAATTAACACGATCAAATTATCTAGAGCTAGGAAAAGACAACAAAATGGTAAAATTCTCTCCTTCTCTCTCCAAATCTAGATCTAGAAATTGAACACACATGTACCTATAAAAATCTACCATTTTGTAGTTAGTGTCTTGGTCCACTGACGGTAGAGGCCAAATGGCGGGGAAGCGGTGTTCGCCCCGGGGAGGAAAAAGGGGAAAAGCGGCAAGCGGCTCCGCGTGTTGGCTGCTAGCGGCGTGTCGGGATGACACGAGGGGATGACGGCAAAAGCCGAGCGGAGAGGTTGGCGGCGAGTGGGGAGAAAATAGGCGTCGGCGCAGAGCGGTGACGGCGGCGGTCCTCTTGGTCAGCCATGGCAGGGTGCGCGCGAGTGGGAAATAGGCGCATCCGAGGCTCGGTGGTGAGTTTGAATCGGCAGCGGGCGATTGCGAGAGATAGAGACTGAATGAGGAAGAGGAACAAGAGATAGTTCTCCTCACAGCTGAGGCACGTGCTCGGCACGTTCGAGCGCGGGGAGGAGAAGGCCTAGCGGGCCGAGTGGCACATGGATGCACAAGAACGGGCCGAGGAAGGAGGCCCGCAGGGGTACAGGAGGGTTTAGCTTTTTATAGGGAATAAAAGGAATTGATTTCTTTGATGTTGAATTTTTAGAGGGCATCAAGGCATGGATGGATTAATATTTGGGTTTATTTTTGGAGATGGGGAGTTGATCGCAATGTGGAATTTGATTAGAGAGAGAGGGATTGAGATCTCGGCACACACAAGCATGATTTTGAAAATAACCAATTTCGCAAATAAGTTTTTATTTAAATATGTTTTACGCCTAACGCTAGGGCGTTACAAGTAATGGCGGATGCGACCGGTATCCAGCCGGTGGCTCGAGTACCGATTCCGACATGATGGACGAGAGAAAGACGAAAGGGCACAACTCAAGCAGACCACTTAACGGGCTGCCCATGGAAACATTACTACAAAGGTGGCCCATCTAAGCGCTCACCTGTGGAAAAGTCAATCTTTGCAGGCGGACCTCTTAAGTGATCGCATGCGTAAATGTGATTATCACAGGTGGATCTCTTAAGAGCCTGCATGTAGAAATATGTCAATTTTCACAGGCGGGTTTCTTAAGGCTCTACCTGTGTTAATGCTTTTTCACAGACAGGTCTCGACCTCATACCCTACCTCACTTAACACAAGTGGCTGGAATTTTGGTCCGTCTGCATTGTCTGAGGGAGGGTGTTGGCGAATATGGTTTTTGTAGTAGTGTAAATTAATAATCCTAAAATAAAAATTATTAATTATGAAATTTTACTCGGTCTATTCGTTCTTGAGATGTGCACCTATGCTCTTTAGAAAGAAAACTGCACACATTTTAAAGATATGAGAGGTCTAAATTAGAAGGTACGTAGTACCCTATACGTCATTACGGAGGGGGTATTTCGTCCTTAGAGGGAGTTGAACCCATATCCAGCCGTTCCTACACTATGCGCATATTCTCAATCTCGCAGTCGCATCGGTGCTGTTCAATCGTGTCGCCCTGCAACTTGGAATCTCAATCTCGCAGTCGCATCGGTGCTATTCAATCGTGTCGCCCTGCAACTTGGCTCCAATCACAAGAACTGTAGCAGCTCATCGCTGCTACTACTAGGAAAATCATTTTTCCAGACAGTCAAAACACATTTTCACATGTGGGTGAACGGACCGGCTATAACTAAATGCATGTGAAAACTCTCAATATTTACAGGTGGTTCCACAATCGCATGTGAAAACAAAGAAAATCGATTTTCACAGGTGGTCCTATAAGAGACCTACCCGAGAAAACATTTTTTGGCCCAAAAAAAGAAAAATCAGATCCAATTTTAGCCTCCAATTCACAAATTCACGATACAATTCCACAATCGCAAATTCAAAAAAAAAGTTTGCAACAAAACAAAAGAGCAAATTTTACAAGCCTGTGACATGCAACATGCAAACCATGCGCTCGTACATGATGGCGTGCTTCAGATCTGTGCCACCGTCGTTCTTTACCAGAACAAGGCGGAGATGGTCGCGGTCGTTGTGGTGGCCGCCGTCGATCTTCACCCGCTGCCACCGTCGTCGTGGTCGCTGAGCCGCCGTTCTCATCGCAGTCGACGTCATCACCGTCGCCGAGCTGCAGCCGCTGAGGTCCGCCACCACCGGATCCAGAGCTCCCACCGTCCCCTCACTTTTGTTGCCGCCCCTCCCCTTCACCCCCGCTGTCACCGCGGATCCCCGCCAGATCTGCATTGAACCTTCCCCCTCCTCCACTGCCAGATCCGGAGCTCCCGCTACCCCTTCCCTTAGCCCCCACCGCCAAGCCCCATTGGATCTGACTGTCGTCGCCAGTTCTGACGCGAGGGGACTCCCAGTGCATTTTCATAGGTGGGTCTTTTTCAAGGCTAACTGGAAAATAAAATAGGGGTGTTCTTGAAAATGGTTTTTTTAGTAGCTTGCATTGCAGGAATACATGGCTATCTACAAGGGCACGATCCAGTTGCATATTTAGATGGATAGAAACTGAGTTTGTTTTATCACCAAGAATCTTTATCCTCTTGCAAGGGGATCATGGATGTGCTCTGACGACAGCTAGGAGGAACATTCAGGGTTGCATGCGAAGGGAGGCAGCGCCAAGGTGGAAGGGGCGGGGCGGAGGATGGGAGCAAGGCGGCGGGTTGTGGCATAGTAAGGGACTGTGCACAATTGAATCAGTCAGCGTGATTGTGAGATCGAGAACATGTGTGGGATGAGAGAATGGATGGATGGATATGTGCTCAACTCCTCTAAGGACGAAATTGCCCCTACTTAATGGTGTTTAGGTTGTTAAGTACTCCCTCCATCCTCAACTGCGAGGGGATTCTAGATAGTTTTGGAGAAATTAAGATAGAGAAAAAGACTATGCTGCACTCATTAAATAGGTGGTATGTGGGGGAGTGGGAGGATGGTATGTGGGAGAGTGGTAGGATGGTTGGGGGAACATATGGAGAAGTTTAAATGCGCTCATGGAGAAGATAAATTCTGTGTTCTTCTATCCCTTACATTTAGGGAGGAAGAGAGTATCTTTTAATGTACTTAGGGAGAAAGAGAGTATCTTTTAATGTACGAGCATCTCGTCATCTTTAATATTTGTGCAGGGAGTATCTTTTAATATATGAGTATCTCATCATCTTTAATATATGTGCGGTTCTCTTTCTAAATAGCATATAAGCACATCTGTTTTTTCCAATGGTTGTTTAGGATAACGACATAGCTTCCATTCTCTGCTACACGTTTTTCATAATTATTTTTCTAATCGCATATTCATAAAACTATTAAAAATATAACTATATAAAAAATAATTTTCATGACAAATCTAAATGTCATTTTTACAATCAAAACCTAGCTTCATTTTTTTATATATTAATGATTTAGGATTTCGAATTTCAAATGCACACATTCTAAATTAAGCGCAATTGATTCTTTTGAGAAGGGAGTGAGTACGTTGAATCCACTTCTTAATTTAATAATTATGAAATTAAGAATTGATAGATACGAAGTTGTATTTGGTGAAGATCATATGGCTATTTCCAGATCGTTTGGTTCAATGCCGAAAAGCAGTGGCAGGAAGAGATTTGATGCGATTTCCATTGACAAGGCATCAAGTTCATTGGCCCCTAGGAGGTACTACGACTACAAGATCATTTTGGTTCATGAACACGTGTCAATCAACGGTTCGAAGAGAGAAGGAGAAGTAAGTTCATATGAGCATCAAGATTAGGATCAGTGCAGTCGATAGTGTGGATGTTGTAACTTACTCCGTATTGTAAAAACTTTATTTTGCTCTTTTTATTTATCTTATGAAAACTTCAATTTAAAGTATCATTACATTAAAGTTTATAAAAGTGGAAAACAAATACATTAGAGTTTATAAAAGTAAGAAATATATACATTGGAATTTCCTAAAATAAAAAGGTATTGTTGTTTTTATAGCTGTGTGAGATAAAGAAAAATAAATTCTTTTTTAAACGGAGGTAGTATATAGTTCACTGCGCGCAGGCTGTCAGATCAGGACACTAGCAGTTTGCTACTGTGGCTAAAGAAAACCTGGTTCACTCATCAAGAAAACGGACGGGCGACAACACGAACAGTAGCTAAACGTTGGGATTGCAGGTAATCCCAGTACTAATTTAGTAATCGGAGAAGCTGCATTGGAGATGGTCCAAAGGAAAATTGTACTGCATGTAAGCACGCTGCAGCATGCTGCAGGCTCTGAAAGGCAGCACAAAAGCTAGTAGCATTGAAGTTTATAGTCCAAATTAACTCCCCCAAACCAGATGCCCAAACGTTGTTGTTAGAATGGTCCAAAATCTTTCCAGATCTAATGAACCTCTCAATAATTATAGCAGCAACTCTTGTCGCACGCAACTGCGTACTGTGTGTGGGTTGGTAAGGAAGAAGAGCATGCATGCATGATCGTGATAACCGAAACAAGACAGCATCTGCTATGTAGGAGTAGTATGTACACATGGTCTGAACATCAGAGGTTCAGCAGTGCCTAGCTATATGCTGATTATTATGGCCGCACTTAATGATGGAAGCACCGTCACATGCTCAAGTTTTGTTGCTCTTGTGTTAGTGTTCTTCTGCCGGCCGGGCTGTAAGTCGAGGATCACAGCCAACAACTTGATGGTGCATGTGACCTGTATTGATGATGAGCACACAGGTGATATATTTGAGTTAATTACTTGCGAAATCTTATATTAACCGCGGGAAAAATCTTGCTACTGAATAGAGAGAAATTAAGGAAAATGAGTCAATTTTACTTGAGGATAATGGGCAAACATTCAATGTTACTCCACTTACAGGTAGTTGTCTTTGGAGATTATATATATTTACTTCTATAGTGTACTATACCTCCGATCAAAAAACTTTATTTATAACCTATCTCACTCGTACCAATATAAATATAAAAGACTAGAATGCCCACAACTTTAACAAACTCTAATACATTTGGTCCCACTTTAACAAATTTGAATGCATTTGTATTTCAATTTAACAAATTCTAATATATTTGTCCCCACTTTCACAAACTGCAATGCATCGATTTCTTTAAAGATAAAGTCTTTACAGAACAAATGAGATGGATAAAAGACACAGTTATTTTAAAATGAAAGAAATACAATCACGACATTATAGAATTATTTATTTTAGTGTACTCCCTCCTTCCGAAGAAGAGCATGTCCAAGTACATACTCAGAAAATCAACTATTCTTGATATAGCCAACACACACGATTCTATGCTCGGGACTTCAACCAGGGATCAAAATTCCCTCCCTACTCCCCACCCACCCAATCGCCACTTGTCACTCATGGTACTACTTTATAAAAATTTTAAAAATTAAAGGATTAGGATACAGTGATTAATGTACATTAAAACTACACTAATTCTCCAGCACATTAAAAATATAAAATTAATGTACATTAAAACTGTATGAATTCTCCACAGCGAGTGTACCTATACAAGTAATTACAAATGTGTCACACAAATGCCCATAGTATATATTTACATTAGGAGCATCTCTAAACTGCTTGATTGAAACCTAAGGGTTTTGAGAACAAACGCTACAGTGAAATGAGACGGTAGCTTTTTTGTCGGTAGCCATAGTACTCATCGCCACCGTTCCAGACTTTAAGATAATATTAATATATCAATCAATAGCATTAAGTCGTTATGTTCTTGATTCTTTTTTTATTATAGGAAGATGCACACGTATAAGAAAAAACAGAGACCAGCTACAAATTTCTAGCTAGCCTCACTAAATTCTTATTAAAAGCCTGCTCATGTGCGTAAAATTTATGTGCAGTCGTGCATCCACGACTCCACAACCATACCACAAAGCTCAAATTGTAAAATTGTATTATATATTTTTTTAAAATTGATTCCCTTCCTTAAAGAGGCATTTACAGCGCTCCTTTGAACTGATTAATTTCCGCATGTACAACACATGCCTTGCGTACGCTCAAGCGAGTGTGTATAGTCCAATCGAATATACACGCATGCCATGATTTTCTCCTAGATAAAGGCTCCTTTGAATTGTAGGAAAAATAGAGAAAAAACATAGGAAGAAGAATAGGAAATGTTCATCCATCTGGTTAAAATTCACAGCAATATTTGCATCCACTTCATAGCTCTTTTTCTATTCCTGCGTCAGAGGATCACGGTAAAGCATTCATTGTTCTATGTATTTAGCGGCCACCTCAAGTTGATGGCTTTAAACCATTCAAATCTGATTTATATTAACTTAATACGAGGTATTTCTTTGTTTTTCACACTAACCGTCCAAACAATCATTCCTATATTTTATCCATACTTCTTAATCTCTTGTTTTGTAAATATGTTCCTATCCTATTTATATGTTTTTTTTATATTTTTGTTTTTTCACTCTTGCGTTCAAAAGTCTTAAGTGGTTACCAACCGTATAGTTAATCCAGCATGAGAAAGTCTTTTTTCTCTCAAGGGAACGTACACTTGCTTTTTGCATGTCATATAAATAATTATAAAAAAATTTTAAAAAATTGATAAGATAGATTAATATATGGTATATCACTCTATAAAGATATAAGTTTAAATTTAACTTCTATAAGCTTATTATTTTGTTATAACTTATAGAAGTAGAATTTAACCTTGTATGTTTACAAAGCAATATATCATATAAAAATCTATCTTGTCAAAAAAATTATACCTGATTGATATACAATAAACGAATACGACGTACCTTCTCTCAAGGGGTAAAAAAATTCCATCTCTAGTCCAGTATCTCGTGTACTAAAATCTACTGGCAAGGTAGGTTACTACAGCACAACTAGGAATCTTGCCAGGGCCTGCTAAGTGCTACTCCACATTGAACAAAAGAGTGGATGCGATCAGTGTGCAGTTCAATCACTTAGAGAGATATAGCAACTTGAGCAGGAAAGACAAACTTAATTATCGGTGCCAGGAGCCTGGGCGCAATCCTTGGGACACCCCGCGTGCCACTTGACCGAATTTTACACGTAATTGAAAGGAGATATTCTCTAATGGTTGATTTAACCCCCACCGCTATTCATGACGTCTCGCAAGCAACTGATTGTTATTCACAGCCGTGATTGGTTGAGTTAGGGCTGATATTTGTAGAAAAATAAAAGAGATATATATATATGTTATTCATGGTTTAAAAATTAACTCTAAAATTAAATTTTAAATCCAGATTTTGGCTACAAATGATAGGCCAACAAGCATACCATAGAAGTAGACGTGCAGAGTTCGTAACTATGTACAAACTTGGGTTAGATCTGGGCATATTTGGAGCCAAAGTGTTACAAGTGAGGTTATTGTATTTGTAATTTTCTTTTTAAGGCATGTGTTATCACCTTTGGTCAAAACTTCGGCGTACTATCCTGTTCTTAAATACTCATCTCGATTTTAAAATACTATTTTTCAATCAATCCAACCACTATATTTATTGCTCATCAGTAATTACATCGCTAGGCATTATCTTTCTCAACCAAGTAAGGACATTAAAGTAATTTTATTTCAACCTTAAACTCTGATAAACAACATACAAGCCTTATATTTATGGACGAAAGGAGTAGATGATATTTTAGATTAAATGCAGTAAACACTAATACATGAAAAAAAATCAAGATCAAATATGTCAAAATAATGCTAGCTAGTAGCAGAGGATTCATAAAAAATTAGTTTGATATAACTATAATTTTGAAAATAATATAATAAATACACCCTCTATCCAACAATATAAATAATCCAAGCATTTAAATTTTGTTCAATAATATAAACATTTTTATGCTACTATTTGTCTCATCAATCACTCCTCATTTAAATTTCTTCATATCTTAATTACCTCAGTAAACTTTTATCCCTAACCATCTCTCATTTAATAAAGGGTATTAAAATATTTTTCTTCAATCTTAATCTATGCTAAAGATTCTTAGAAATACTTATATGATTGAATGGAGGGAGTATACTGTATACGGTAAGAAAAACAATGACTGAAATTAAATACAAGTAAAGAAAAGAGTAGGGAAGCTGGTTTAAAATATGTCGGTGTACGGACATTGACTCTGGCCATCGCGGCATTTCCAGGGAGCAAGCTAGGACTAACTCCGACAGCAGTCTTGAGCTCGCGATCTCGGCCTGACCAACTAAGATTACGAGGTCGGGAAAAAGGTCGGGACAGCGGCCGGCCGCTGCCACTCGACTGGAGTTCATATCACGAGCTTTTGTGTGGCTACTACAAGCTCGATCTCCGTGGCACAGTCGACAATGGCGGTAGCTAGCTATCTACTACGGACTACTACCTGCTGCGCTCTCTGCTACCTCTCGCTGCAGCTGCTGCGAGGATGATGTATGCATAGTCCGTGCACAGAGTTCCGAGCAGAAAGAGGCTTGTTGCTAGCGAGCTTGGCAATCGAGACGACGACCAAACCGATCTCCTTTTTTTTAGATGGACGACCATTTCGCTCAGTACGTGCAACTATGTAGCGATAGTTTTTTTATTATTTTTTACCACGTGGTGTAGCAATTGTTGCTACGATGTTGTAGATGTTTTTTATGTTTGGTTTTTAAGGTTTAGATGATTATTTTATCGACGCTTTCCGTCTACATCGATGCATCTGTACGCGCGGTAACGAAGATATTTTAAAAAAATACTTCCCATTTTGGACATGCATGCACAAACCACTTTATTATTCCCATGGACATTTCCTTAATTTTGCTACTTCATGTTGTTTTAGATAATGGAAAGCATTTCATTAAGAAATAAAATTACACCTTACCTCTACATCTGTCAGATGCACACAACCAAGAAAGGGGAAAAAAACGAAAGACATGAACATATCATGCTATCTTGCAGCGATTCGTGAACGGTAACTTGACCTAAAACATGGAGACCTACTGATGCAGAAATTAGAGGAAATTAGGACTCAAGACCAGCATTATATTCGACGACGAGGACATCCTATCGTTGAAGCGAATAGTAGCAGAACTCTGGCCTGGTGTAGTCGTTCGATTTGATGTAGCACAGTGGTGTTCGAAGTAACGTTGCCCCTCCAATATACAGTGGCCGGATGTGGTTCGTTATAGTGCGCAATTAGGATTGGGTTCACGTTCAAGGTAATTTCAACTCGAAGAACACAAATTCCAAGACATTACTCCAAAACAACGCCTTTAGACCCTACGCTTATCCGCCGCTATCATCCGAAAATAGAATTAGATTTTTATCCGAGGTCCAAGACGACACCTTCAACAAGGAGAAGACACATAGCGTCGACATTGCTAGAATCAGATTAAGGTTTTCACCCTGGAGATTTCACACTAGTCCTCCATTCCTCCTGATTACTGAGAACTCATCGGAAGCAACATATGCCTCCAGGTGTGTTTAACAATCTATCTTCTTGATCATAATGGATGCCACTACCGTGTAGCCGCGCTTCCATGTGATCGCCAAAAACCTCAAAGAGACTACTGAACCTCATGTAAATCGTTTGCCTAGGCTATGTGATATTAGGATGTAACAGAGGATGTGCCCGGGGAAACAAATCTGTCAGTCGATCCATCGACATGGACACGCAGATTTTTTGAAGGGAAGGTTGACATGGACTTGTGCACAATGTGATCGAGAAAAAATGGTGAGTTGCTAACTACTCCCTCCGCTCTGGCAAAAGCGACAACCTGGAGATGGTAATAGAACCATATGCATTAATCACAAAGCGGTTCTATTCCGGCCGGGGGAAGAAAAAGGACGTATGCAGGTTGCAGCGGCAGCTTTGCAACAGTTTCTTTGGTCATCTCGAGCTGTAGTGTTTCCTGACGGATGATCATTAACGTACATGAGCACTAATCCCTCTCTCCCTTGAGGCTTTCGCATTCCATGTCGACACATTTGTTGCCCTTTGACCTGACCTATAGAGCATGTTTGGGAGAGCAGAGACGCTGCAGAGACGGGTTTCAGTTTCAGTTTCAGTTTCCGTTTCCATTTCAGTCCCTTATTAGCACTTCGTAAAGAAGCCTAAAAGGCTTTGCTTGAGTAGATCTAGTACACTAAGAAATTAATGTTGTACGTACGATATCCCCAGTTTGCACGAGAGCAAGCCGCTCTCGTATCAAGAAGAAACCGACGACATTTTGAAATCAAAGATGCATTGATCGTCCAGAACAAAACAAAGAACCAAACATGCGTGACAGGGTGGACTAGTACGGGGGAGCTCCGCGAATCCAGAAACCCCACAAGACACACACATCTCACGATCAATCACCAGGGATTCCGTTTGCGTCGATCAACAGCGACGGCAAGCTAGAGTCCATCCATAGTCAGGGCCCGGCACCAAACAATGCCCCCAACGCCAGACTTATCCGAGACTGATGGAGCTCGATCGCCACACCTTGCCTGGCCCTTTGTCCAAGGGCCAGTTTGTCGCTGTGATGTTCTCTAATCACTCAAGCGAACACTGTACCTGGCTGTTCACTAATTTTCAGTAAGATTTATGTTTTACGGCTATAATCTTAGACGCTAGATAATGAAGTGTTTTCGAAAAGCCACACTGTGCTAAACGCTAGCCACCAGCCCGGGATAGCGGTGGACGAGTAGCCATCAGGCCGACGCAGCAACCCCGGACCCCGCGCCTCCAACCTCCTCCGTCCCCTAGCAACTGCGATCCCTTTCGACGAGTCGAACCGCGGTTGCAGTCGAGGTGACTACTGCGTTGCAGCAACGGCGCGTCGGCATCGACCGCCTGTGGGGGCGCCGATGCGATGCTGCACATGAATGAATGATCGATCGCGTCGCGTCGCGCTGGGGCCAGAGACGGCGTGCGGAGCGCAGGCGAGGACCAGATCGCCGCGGCCTTGTGGCGGCAGACTCCACCGGATGATGGGGTCCTGGACCTTTATACGCATTGGACAGGATAAGGGCAATGGATAGGGATCAATCAGCGCAGTTCGCAACCCAGCCTCCGTGGATGGACATCGTTGTTGCGTGTGCTACAGTACTTCCACAGACGACAGTACTGTGGCGTCTTCGGCGTATATGGGAATACGTTTGTACGGTTGCATATGATCAGGACTGCTGTAAGATAAGGGAGACACGAGAGTTTGCGTATGAAAAGCATGTGCTGCCGTCTTACCTTGGTAGGGGTACGCAGGGCCGGCGATCCGAAGGCAGAGCAGCTGCAGTTTTTGGCTCAGAAATAGGCGTATATTACAGCAGGCGGACAGACTTTATAAATCCGTGCAATGTGCAATACTGTATACCTCTGAAATGTAGCAAGAGTTCATTCATTCGCTTTAAAGTGGATGGAATTATGGAAACGACGGATTTATAGTGTTCCTGAATGAGATTACTGTGGGGAACACACAAAAAATCAAAATTAATGCCTATTTTGTCTAAATCTGGCTGGACTCTTGACCCTCGCCTGTATCCATTTAAATTTTAGAAAGCGAGTGATGGCTATAACTACCTGTAAAACAATCTAACATCAAAAAATGATGGCATGTATAATAATCTTCTTGAAATTAACAAGCATACAAGTGGGCACGGCGCATTTCTTCCACAGCCCAATATATTGCCTACTCTGTATCTCTTGCACGAGCAGAAGTGCTATTGTTGAATCTTCAGGACTGGAAAGGCAATAACATCCCTTATACTCGCCGAGTTGGTCAAAAGCATTACTAGTCGATCAATTCCAAGGCCCTAAAAATTGAAAATTTCCAGACAAATTAGTCCACGGAAGCCACATAATGACATTGTAACTTTCAAGGCTGACAGCAAGTTGAAAACACTGATCTTTCAAGCCTTTTTACAGGACGTACCATTCCAGAAGCAGGTGGCATTCCGTATTCCAGGGAAGTTAGGAAGTCTTCATCCAAGGTAACTTCATACGAAAAATCATCTTCCTCGTCTTTGCCCTCAGTAGTTTTGACCTTATTCATTGTAGCACGCTTAGCGTTGTGTTGCTTAATTTGATTTTCAAAACGACCCCTCTGCACAGAAAATGAACTGGTCATTTTAAGCTCTATAAAAGCCAGATGTGATTCAAGACATGAAAATACTCTTGCATAATGATCTTTACTTGTACAAATGATATGGATAAACATGTCTTGCCAACCGAGGGCATAATTACCCTTCTCCCTCCCCAATTTTCTGGTAAGATAAAGTTCATTAGGGGCACGTCTAATGCCCTTTTTAGGTGTAACATGGTGGTGCACCATCAGCCAACCTGCGTGTTAACCATGTCTGGCCTCTGCATTTCAAGTTTGATAAACCCTCCAAATACAAGCTAAAAAAGACAAACACTGTTGCAATAATACCACCAGATAATATGTGACCACACATTAATTGCTGACTGAAAATCAAGCATTTTCAACCAGCCAGCTACTTCTAGTTTAGTCCAAGGTTTCCAAACTACTAAATGCAAAGTGGTAGTGATTAGTGGAACAGGAATTTTGGAAATACCAAGGTGTTCCACATAACTCAAAACACACTATTTTCAAAGCTGACTGGTGAGATGGTGCTGATGAATTCAAGTACTTCCACCTACTAATTCCAGAATTTGTCAACTTTGACAGGCAATGTACAGGGAAATTGTACTAACAGAGACAGTTTACACGCATTAAGAAAACAAGGCAAACCTGTACCTGATCAATTGGATCTGTGAGCTCAGAAAATGCATTACCAATCTCACGACCACATATGAAAAGTTCAAATCGCTCAGTAAGACCAGCATACCTACAGCAAGAAAACAGAAGTACTATAATAATTGCAGTGTGATTAAAGCTGAAGTATGCTCTGAACACCAAATACGCAATATGAATAATTCATAATATTGGGGTCATCAGTTTCGATTAACATAGTATTTTGATAGAGATATGTAAGTATATAACTATGCATCTACACAGAAAATTATGAAACTTCGATTAAAATAGCAGCATCACCTAATAATTCTTTGGTCCTTAGCATGTATTGCTTTATCAGTATAACTTTACTAACATTAATGGAGATGGATCCAGTGGGTGCACTGCACCCAAATGAGTTTATGATAAATTAAAAGTAAGTACCCAGTTGATATATGGGCAATTGTAAGGGATATGTTTGAACAGATGGACTGCATGTACTTATGCACTGTGCCTTATGTTCTCTTGAACACTTGATTGATCTCTAGTTTGATGGTTACCTACATATGACCTACTGGCTTCGGTTTCTGACTACCACAAACTTTTAACACTGATATCAGGTTCAATCAGTGAAAGACGGTAGGTAGTGACAGTGGAAGGTCACAGAGATCTGCTACATTCACGGGAATGTGAAATTGGTGAGGCCTTTAAAAAGGAACCAGAGTTTAACTAATGATACTTGAACTACTAGCCTAACCCTGAGCTATTCTGTTTAATAGTTTTACTTGAGATTGGTTCACTTCATATTCAAAGCCAGATGTGAACACCGATGACCGATGCAAATGTAGTTCAGAGACTCGGTACATATGTATCATGCTTTAACTTATTCTCGGGATCGGAAAAATATTTACAAGCACACTAGAATGTGATCTACTAATCTCACACTGTAGTAAGATATTTTGACAAGAAACTTGATGTACGTTGCAAAACAAAGCAAATGAACATTTCCCCAATAGCAGTAATTCAGAACAGTAGATGCTACCAAATTAATAATTATCTTGAAATTACCTCCGATGTGGTTTTGCTAATGGTGATATCTCAACTGGGTAGTCAAGAACAAATGTTGGCTGTACCAGACTTGATTCAACAACGGTCTCAAAGACCTGGCATATGATGCAAAATTATAAAATTGTTACTCTTCATGTCAAACAATTAGCTCAATTAGACAAATTGAATCACTACAGCACACATGATAGAGAATGTTGTTCACATGAATTGGAAATTTTGCAGCTTCAACAAGCCTGACATATTTGATCTTCAATGGGGTACAACCGTCTATTTCCAACAGTAGTGCAATTCAAGCAAGAGTTAAGGCTAGATTTACTTAGGCTTAGGAACCAGGACCTTCAATTTCTACAATCATGGATTGACTCTATGTAATCTTTTCCTTTCCTTTTCTTTCTGATAAATAATAATATACTCTACAATATATACCGTAGGGGCCTCCCCTATTGTTTTTCGGTTAAGAGAAGGGGGAGGGAGGAGGGGGGCTTGACATAAATCTGATTGCACTGTGCTATTTACCAACCAGCCTAGTAGTTCTACTTAACAATGAAATTGTGTTTGAAATGTATATGTTCACTAAATTTCAAAGCCCTTAAACTGTTTTGGTCAACACCTTGATCTATATCCATAAACCAACACTAGTATATTAAGTTAAACTTCCTAAGGTGTATAGTTATCACAATTCTTTGAAACCTTGCGGTTTCTGGACAAAATGAGATTTTGAAAATGATGGTTGCAAGGTCTGCTGGATTACTATAAGTAATCATGCCAACTTAGCATCTACAGTCAACATTTTGCTTGTTAAAATTTGGCATATAGCTTCCCTCCAGTTTGCAATATTCCAGCCAGAGCATCAGGCATTTATGCAATGCCCGAATTCTCAGCAAAAGCATCACACTAATGATAGTACACACTTTAGCAGAGTTTGGATTCTCTAATAAATATTTCACTTTCTTTCTGAAAGCCAACACTTGATCCCGCCTGATACTGTTTATGAACACTTGTTTCAGACCTACCTTTGGAGTTGGGTGACGATAAAAAGGCACCCTCAAAATGCCGAAGGTCGAAAATGAACTCATGTCCAAAACTTAAGGAAGATTTCTCCCTTAAGAAAATTTTGTTGCATCACCAGAGAAAATAAATAAAGTCAAAAAAAATAACAGCTTTGAGGTACCTCGTTGAGAACATGTCCAACAGATGAACAAGCTTGCAATGAGATATTCTCACTGCTTTCTGTTTTGATCCCTAGCAATGCTCTTGCAGCATTTTTGGCGGATTCAACATCTTCTCCGAAGCTATTAAAGTCGATTCCAGTTGCTTCTTTTACAAGGGAATGCATGGTTTCCCTCCTCCATGGTCTTTCAAGGGAGATTTCAGTTCCCTGTTTGGTATTAAACACATTGTTTATCAATAATGAGTGAAAAAGAGAAGTATAGTGGTGTTAATATGCGAGTGTGTGTTCCAGGAAACTAGTAACATGCCCATGCTAATGCTACGGCAACATTTAGTAATGCAAATCAAACAACAAGTATATGTTTTTGCAATCAAGCATACAATGAGATATTTAAAATAATATGAATTAAGTCTAATGTACTGCAAGTGCAAGAATATATTCTTTCTGAAAACCACATTTTTTGTAGTATTTATCATCCAAAGCTAGAATATCATCAGAAGCTAGAACACACATTTAAAAAATCAAGTCACTTGTATAATACTGACCAATTAATCAAATATTTTCTGTCGGATATGCTAGATTTTACATGTGTAGTTTTGTTTACTATAAGTTTAATTCAACTGATATTGAGAGAAAAAGTCAAAGAAAGATATCAATATGAGGTCAGAGGTTACACCAGTGCAAGCCAAATTGCATGAGTGCATCTAAATACGTAAGTGCAGTTACTAAACATGCAGGCCTAGAAATCCAAATGACTTTCGTGCTAGCACACTCCCTCATTTTCCTCTTCTTCTGCAAACAATCGCATGTGCTCTTCTGAAGGAGTATGCTCTTCCTCTGCATTTTCCTCATTTTTTGTCTTGGTCACTGATAACTTCTCTACCAACCCAGCAAGAGGTCCTAGAGGAGACCGAACAATTTTGTGTGTACTCATTCATTACTAACACTAACAATCTCTCTAAATTTCTTGCAGTCTGAAACAAAAATTGTGGACATCACAGTAAGACAAAAGACCATATGCACACACTATCTTCATTCTCCATTTTGCTCTGGGTTCATGAAGCCCTTTCTTATGCACCATTTTCAGTAGTGTCTGAAAATTCGTTGATGGGACAAGATTCAATGAAAAATACAATCGAACAGTTCCATGGACCCTGCCATAGCCTTCATCCTCCCAATCCACTCTCTCTAGCCTCTACTTCTCGTTCCATCCCCTTTCTATCTCCTGAGCTAGCATCACTGCCACCTGCTGTTTGTCCCCCTACTGTGTATTGCTATCATAGCCTCTACCACCTTTTGCTGCAGCTACTAGATCAGACCTCCTGACCTGGCAATCTTAATGCCACCAAATTCAGCCATTCATGGCCTCGCACCACCATACGTGGTGATTACAGGAAACAAGCACGCCAGGCCAGCATGACATCATGGACTGGTGAGAAGGCACCATTGCCAGCCATTGGCACTGGCTGTGACCATAAGAAATGACATCTGTAAGTACAAGCCGGAAGGTTTTCTTTATCCCCTTCTTCCTTCCATTGCCAATACTGTAGTCTAGAGGCCTCACATTGGGGTGACCTTACCGTGTACTCCTTGTCACTGCAATTTCATTTAATATGAATAGATCCCTGCTGGAGCACGCCACCTCTCTACTTGTGTGTTGTACTATAGAGAATACCATAAGCTATTTGCATACAGTACATGTACTTTGCAACATACTTTGGGCTTGCAGGGACTAAATGCTGTACTATATTTTGTATTTTACTGCATATTCTGTGTAGTAAATGAAGAGCAATATATTTCTTCTTGACAGTACAATTCACCTCTACAATTGAAAACAATGTATACTTGAATAGTAGCTCATTCAAAATTCAAATAATCCAAAAGGAGAACGTTTTGATGTTCGATAAAAAAATGATTTTGATGGGGCATTTTAGTTTCTTTGATCAAACCTATGATTTCTAATGTGAATGATATTGTTTTGACACAAATTTCTAGGGGAATCTCCGATGCAGGTTGTTTTAGGACCAGAACTGCTTTTCTGGCGTGCCCAAGCGCATATCCGCATATGGCCTCCAGATCAGGAAACACCAGTACAGCAGCAAGGTGTGGATAATTGTTAAATGAGCATTACACAGAAAGAAATGAGAACAAATTCAGAGTACTGAAGGAAAGGATAAAAGCAACAAAAATGACATGATTCTGCTCTGATAAGTGTCCAGATGATCCAAATGAATAGGAAAAAATGCAGTGTGATATAAATACTATAGTTATAATGGTGCACTAAAGACTCATACCTGATAATGAACCCTAAGTTTGCCATGAGTAGCCATTGCACATCTAGTAACAATTTCCTCAGCCAAATTCATCATGCTTTCATAGTCTGAATATGCTTCATACATCTAGCTTCCAAATACAAGGCAGCGAATCAGACATTATGCAAGAAAAAAGGAACAGACAGGTACGTGGAAGATGCAATTGTAGATTTAAAACCTCTAAGCTACAATGCACAGGGTAGGACGAAGCAAATAGCCAAATACATAATATGCATGTATTGGTGAAAAAGATCAATTCTTTACCTCAATTGTGGTAAATTCAGGATTATGGCGAGTGGAAATGCCTTCGTTCCGGAATATTCTTCCAATCTCGTAAACTTTCTCGAGCCCTCCAACCTGAATTTTTTTTTTTCAATGGTACTGAATTGGTAAATAAATATAAAACAGATGCTAGGAAATAGCCTTTTATAATTGTAGCTACACAATGCACAGTTCCAAAAAAATTATGTTCTAACATGGTAGGATTAACATGGCACAACAAGCATATGATGGTGCATGTTAGATCTGATGATCCTTCCGCACTCACAGGAATCATATCCAGTCATATGTTGACTAATTGAAATGGAAGTGAATGTATCAAAGAACGTAGCTGCCAAAGTGAAGAATGAAAACTGAATAGTAACCTCACCAGCATCCTTTTCAAATGCAGTTCTGTTGCAATCCTCAAGTAAAGATCTCTTTGCAGTGAGTTATGGTGGGTTATAAATGGTCTTGCCTCAGCACCACCTGCTGCTCCCTGTTTAGCCCATTTGGAAAAAGAATAGGACCAGACGACATTAATAATGACCAATAGAAGTCAAATAATACAAAAGGAACACTGCATAAGTCCATTTTACCACCCCCACTGCCTACTCCACCACACACAAAGGCGAAAAAAAAAAGGATCCCAAAGTTCATGTAACCTTTAACCACAAAACCAGGGTACTTACACTCAATCTATCAAAACCAGATCAGATGATCCCATGGCTTGATGCCACCCTGATTTCCGATTCTGGTGACATAGCATCTGAGGTTATCTATGTGCTGAGTGCCAGCATGGACACTAATGAGTCAGTGAGTAAAACATTTTGTATTTTCTACCTAACTCGCTTGCTCGGGCTATGCTAAGCCAAGAGAGAGCATCCTTCCTGTTTACAAAATTAAAAAAGGCAGCAAAAATCTTGTGTGTGGTGAGACATTTTCACTCGCCTGCGCAAGCAGATTAGAACAGCACTCTTCCCTTGTGTTACAATATGATTTTACCACCTGCCAAGACTAAAAGGCATCCAACAAGAACAGATTCACAAAGATCCTTTCTGCGTAGTGCGTACATGTCCTTGTCTTGTCTAAGAATTAGACTATGCAAGTCTGAGAGGAATTTAGAGAATCTTTAGATATATTTTCTCTATTATATGTAAGTTTTGCCAGGGTCAGATTTTAGAAAAAATGGGATCAACCTAGGAGGAACTAGGTTGACTTTGTACTAAGAAAAAAATAGGCACCCAAATTCACCTCGAACTTGGGTGGTCTAGGCGTACACCCACACCATCAATCAACTGAGCTAGGGGTCAGTTCCTGCCAGGCTCAGATTTTGATAGAACAAATTGGAGATATGTACTGTACAGAAAGACTTGAAAGTTCAAAGTATGAAACAATTGTAAGAATTGGACATGGTTGTATGTTCGTTTACATGCCCAGTTCCTAGTTAGGAATTAAAACAGAATTGCTAGAGGCATAGCATGTGAGGCGGACAAGAATATTTTTGTGAAAGTGAGAATATCACCAAGTAAACTAATTGATCTTTAGAGGATCTCAGCTGTAGCAAACATGCAGTAATCTCAACCACATGATTATTTGTGATACCTCAGTTGGATAAGAACTTCAAACAGAACACAAAATCTTACCTTCAAAGCAACATGCACAATGACACCAAAATCAAATGTAAATTTCCATCAAAAGCAATTGATCTAAAACAACTTGCGTTACCCATCTAACTTTTTCCCAAATAATGGATAGAGTATGATCAGGGGAAAAAAATACAAAGATGCACAAAATCAGGTCAGCAGAGAAGCCTCGTTTTACGTTTGGAACGTATACATATTTCGCTGCACAGTTTGGTCTGTTGGCATAACCTTAAGTAGAAAGAGGAAAACTTAAGTTTTGTTAGCTAGTTCCATAGTATTGTATAAATATGTTATTGAAAATTATTACATTATTATATAATATCAGAATACTTTTCACGGCAAATTTAATGGTTTCAATTACACATGACAAATCAAAATACCATTCATAATTGATGATCAATGTTAAGAAAGTTTGAGTAATGTTTTCCAAAATGTCATTGCGTCATACATTTTCAAACGGAGGGCTACATGCCATTAATCTATTCTGTCTACATGGCCCCAATTTCTATGTTTATTCTTCCTTGTCTCAAATTCCACGAGAAAAGTGGATAATCCCAGTAATTTTCCCCTTACCAAGTCAGCAAAAGAGCAAGTAAGCCTACTGACTAGCAATTTATAGAATATGCATAGAGCACACCTGTAGAACTGGTGTTTCAACTTCTATGAAGCCAAATGATTCCATTGTCTTGCGGATTTCAGAAACAACCTATGAAATAAAAACGGCAGTTAAGACAATCTGAAATGTAGTGTTGGTAAATCACAAATTATGCAATCTCAGTAATGAATCAAAAATTGCTATCCCTACTATTTATCAAAATGGAGCTTTGCTGAAATAAGGACATAGAATTTCTCATCCCGCAATCTCCCTATTGCCTCCTGAACAGAAATGTTTTTCTGTACTGCATAAGATTCTATATAAATTGAAGTTCCCAAGTAAAATAATCATTTACAGTGAACATCAATAGGCAAGTTAACTTTTCAGTATTAACCACAATCTAGTTCACAAATTTGGCTAAACCAAAACTAAAGGCAATCCAGCACTCTATTTAGTCAAAGTCACTACTCACTACCTTTGCTCTAGTTCGGAATACATCAGCAACCTCAGGATTTGCAATCATGTCAACATACCTATCATTTTACAAGTAAAACAAAGTATGTGTTAAATGTTGGAACAAAGGAACAGCAGTTTCTACAGATACTAAAACAATGGTATTAATACTCACAATAAGATATTCAGATTTAATCAAGTATAAAATGCTTGTATCTAATACTCAATTTAGACAGCATCCATCATGAAAACAGGGTATAACCAAATGAAAGCAATAGATAAATATATATAGAACAATTGAGATGGTTATGAGCCATAATAGTTGGTAGTAGGGTGTGATTGGTACTGAAAATATGCAAATACTAAAAACAACTGATACACTTCAGATATATTCTGAGAGAAGATTTGCCATGTCTATATTTTGTCGGGTATGCCAGGATCCATAAAGAAGAATATTTAGCGTGCTTAGAATAACAACAGAAACAACTAATAAAAACATTCAACTAAATAAAAACATTCTAAGGTCCAAACCCACTGTAGATGCGCCAATTGTTCCTTTGCTTGAAGAAAAAAGGTAAACGCAAAATGAAAGCTAACCTTTGGCGATACCGCTTGTCCACATCAGTTAAGCCATGGTACTTATCAGGTAGTGGGAGTAAGGATTTTGTAAGGATTTCAAAGTTTTTCACATAAACAGATAGTTCCCCTGCAGCAAATTATACCAAGTGAAAAAAGAGCATAGACCATTAACAGAACAATAGCACATGCTAAATTCATAGCACTAAGATATATGATGTCATGGGCAGCCAACAGGCTGCCAGGCGCGGTTGTCCTAGTTGGGCCTTAAGCCCATTAGTGTTAATTAGTGTCTCTCTTAGTTATTTATCTATATTAGAGGAAATAGGAATAGTACCATATTGTCTAGGCACAAGAGGTGTTAGTCCTATGTACCCTTTATAATCAGCCCATGAGGCACAATAGAAATCAAGCAATGAATTATGAAGAAACAATTCTAGTCCCCCTCAACCTCTCAAGCTCTTGGCAAAGCATAAGGCCTAGTTATCCCAAATATCCACCACGTACATAACATCTGGTATCAGGTTGCTTTGGTTTTGATCCACTACCATGGCTTCTGCTACCGACGACGCCTTACATGCCCTTGTCGAGGGGCATCGTCTCATGTCTGAGCAGCTCCGTCATGTGGCCACAACGTTGGATCATCTGAGGGCACTACTCGAGGCACAGGCCCATGAGCGCCGGGCGACAGTACGCCTACAGGCAGCAGCGCGGGGACTCCTGGCACGACGGCGGGCGCAGGCTCTCCGTGGGGAGAAATCATCGGAGGAGCAGGCAGCGATGCGCATGCAAGCAGCAGTGCGAGGCTTTCTTGTCCGGCGCATGGTGCGGACGTGGCGCATGGCACTCACGACGGCGCGATGGCAAATCACAGCTTGCAGGTTTGACCACTCACGCTCGCCTGTACTTCCTGCAGAGTTCCAGGTATGGTGTCTCCCGGCAACAACCATAGCAACGCAGCAGCAGGCACCAACGGCGGGTCAATATGAGACAAGAACTGGAGTGGCTGGCTTCTCGCAATTTGAAAGATGACGCCCGGGTTTGGTTCCTCCAAGTCCAGGAGGACGAAGGCACCCCGGCGTGGCGTCGCTTCACGAAGCTCCTGCACCTGCGCTTCAAATCGCCCCCGTGCCCCAACCTGCTCCATCGGGTGGCCCTTGGCGTCGACAACACCCTGCGCATCCTTGTTGAGGTGTCCACACAACTGGATCGCCTCAGGGCGCGTCTCGAGGCGAAGGACAAGGATGACCGTGAATGCCGGGCGGCAGTACGCCTCCAGGCAGCAGCACAGGGACTCCTGGCACGCCGTCGAGCGCATGTTCTTCGTGCAGCAAAAGCATCCGCGGAGCAAGCAGCGGTGCGTCTACAAGCAACAATGCGAGGTTTTCTTGTCCGGCGCAAGGTGCATACGTTGCGCATGGCACTCACGACGGCGCAATGGCAAATCACAGCCCGCAGGTTGACCACACAAGCCCGCCTGTCCTCCCTGCAGAGTTCCGGTATGTGTCTCCCGCAACGACCATGGCAACACAGCAGCAGGCATCATTGGCGGTTCCATCTGTGCCAAGAACTGCAGCGGCCGTCTCATCTGTTCAGGCGCCCAGCAGACTCGTCGGCTGCTACACCCTCCTCTTTTCAGCCCACGTGACGCTAGCTGTTGGGTTCTTTCCTTGGGATCCAGGAGACACGAGACGTAGCTGTCGTCCAAATTTATATTTTAGTTTCAAATTTATTTCCAATTTTAATCTTCAATAACAAAGGTAAGCCGAGATGTAAAAGGCTTAACCCTATGTTGCGTCAAATAGGTCCGTGGCAACTATCCAGCTCGAGGACGAGCTGGGTCTCCGAGGGCGGGGGAGATGTCATGGGCAGCCAACAGGCTGCCAGGCGCGGTTGTCCTAGTTGGGCCTTAAGCCCATTAGTGTTAATTAGTGTCTCTCTTAGTTATTTATCTATATTAGAGGAAATAGGAATAGTACCATATTGTCTAGGCACAAGAGGTGTTAGTCCTATGTACCCTTTATAATCAGCCCATGAGGCACAATAGAAATCAAGCAATGAATTATGAAGAAACAATTCTAGTCCCCCTCAACCTCTCAAGCTCTTGGCAAAGCATAAGGCCTAGTTATCCCAAATATCCACCACGTACATAACATATGATTTATTACTAATTATTGATAATAGAATTGAAATAAATTAAGCCTTACATTGAGTAACTTGAGCTTGAAAATGCATGACTCAGCTTGTAACACTCACAGGGTATAAAATATAAAGCTTAGCCATTCATGGAGAATTCTGCACAATTCTAATACTATAATCAGCCATGTCCCTAGCACCCAAGGACCAAGGTCCTTCATATTTTGTAACATTCTATCATCTTTCTGACTTTCCATTCTTTCTTGACACTCCTTACCATTGGTTTTCCTTTCTGAAACAGTAGTGGGCTGGTTACTTAGTTAAACAATAATCAGATGAGTATGCTACAAACTCGCTTCTATTTACACAACGAATGTTTTTTTAAATGGTGAGTCGAATAGAATTTCAGCAGCGTGATCGTGGAACAGCAGGAGCCTGACTTGCAATTTTGATGTTTAAAATCTTGCAGGCAAATAATCATAGAAATGTACTTCTAAAATTATTATGCAATGCTGCAAACTTTCGTCATATGCTGAACAGAGGACTTGTAAGTGTCATCACACATAATAGAATAGACAGTAGTAATGCACCAATAAAAGGATTTCTTTTACCAAACCTTTTTCTGTCTTCTTTATGGACCCATTTGCACCTATGATATCACCAATATCAATAAATGCCTTCAGTTGTTCAAACTGCTCTTCAGTAAGGCTGTCTTTCTCACAGTAAAGCTACCAGTTGACAAAAGGAAGCATTAAAAATATAACCATGAAAAAGAAATGTTGTGAGCAACTATAAAGAAATATGTAAATTTCAATAGATAATAGTCACAATAAATGCAAACATAAACTTCAGTGCATGATTTACAGCACTCTTTCATCATTTATGTAAATAAGACTAGCTACACTCCGAAGATCAAGTTCATTCAGAACAAGACAGCCTTACCTAATGGGTTTGGTGCCTTGCTCAGCTTGTACATAAAATTAGCTTGAAAATGTAACACTGCCAAGCAACGTATTCACGTACATACAGCGAATTCCCACACGTAGCAGCAAAAGTATTGAAGATCACTTAATGAATTTACATATATGATCAAGAGTGCTAAGCCCAATATTAAAAGTTGACCTACCAAGCAAATTCAAACTGTAAGGATGGATTTGCACTGGATCATGGTAAACTGGTAATTGGTCAACAACATTCACATACATATATCCTAAGCTGAACTTGAAAATGCTCGGAATCAAATACAGATTGTAACATTCAGACATACAAATATTTTTTTTAGAGAAAAGGCAGAATGCCCTGCTTTTAAGAAAGCCACAAAATACACAGGAGGTTTATGCTGGGGACACCAGCTTACAGTTTGAGCACAAAACAGCCTAAAGATTTGCCGAAAAAATCACAGGGAAACACACTAAACACACGGCAAGAGAAAACCATCGTGATATAACAGACATACAAATATTCTGAACATCAACTCGATAAACCATCATGATATAACAGTTGTTCACACTATTGTTTGATTCATCAAACAATTAAAACCATACACACATCCATACATGTATGCTCAGTTTGTGGTTCCTGTGCTATTCTGCAGTATACTTATTTCTTAAGTTGCTGCGAAAATACAAGGTGTTCTTGTTTGTTCTATAGATCAAATTAAGGTTAGAGAAAATAATGTTATTCAACTGCTATATCTCTCCCAATCGTTTTATATTTTTGGAAAACGGTAATATTACCGTCTGCACCGTAGACTTCAAAAAAAAAAAGGCAGTTTGCCAAATGCTGCCCAAAATGAGATTATCATAATCGACTGCAATACCAAACGGACCTCAAGCTATTGGAATCTAGACAAAATATAATCACTACTGGAATGGGAAAGCCACAACTACAATTATAAAATCTGGTAATAGAATATTTTGGACAGTATATATCTGGTTGACACCCTTATGTTCGATTGGCAAAACCAGGCAAGTAACTCATTTGAAAGAACTAACCTGAATAGTCCCAGTGTCGTCTCTTACAGTCATAAAAACGAGCTTTCCAAAAGCTCTTCGGGCAACAATCCTCCCAGCAATGGACACCACCACGTCCGCACAGACCTCGCCATTCTCCAGATGAGTATACCCATCCTGAAGCTCCTTGGTAGTGTGAGTCCTGTCCCACTTGTACGCGTACGGCTCGTAGCCCTTCCCTCTTAGCTCCTCAACCTACCAAACCACACAAGCAATTGATCCCGTCGTCCCGAGCAAACGGATCGCGGTATCGAACACAGACTGGGGAAGCAGAATGCGCGCGCGCGACGGGGTTGAAGTACGGCCGCGGGAAGTGTTGGCGAGGATTTAACCTTTTTGAGGCGAATGGCGCGGATGGATTCGCGGTCGGAGGTGGACGATGAGGAGGAGGCGCTTCGGCGGCGGCGGTCCTGAGGCGGGGGCGAGGGCGGCTTCGTGGTGGCGGCGGCCCGGGAGCAGGAGCGGACATGGAGGCGGAGGGGCCTCGCGGCTGGGGCGGCCTTGGTGGCGCGAGAGGCCGCGAAGCCGAGCAGATTGGAGGAAGCCATCCACACCCGCAGCGCCTCCATTCTCCGTCCGTCCTTCGCGTCGCCGGTCGGATGGATGGGCTCGTTTTCTCCGTGGGGTTTTGGAGGAAGCCGACCACCGTGTGATTTCTGATTTTTCTTCGCTCGCTGGTCACGGTTAAGTGCTTGTAGACTTCATTTGTTTCCAATTTTCGGAAAAATTAATATTCTTCTTTTCGGGGGAGAAAATTCATATTATTTCATTTTTTTAAGTTTTAAATTCTTCTTGCGTCTTATTCTATTACTCCCTTCATTTTTTTTAATAGTTGGTGTTGTTGACCGGACAAAAATCAATGACGCCGTTAAAAAATAGAGGGAGTATTAATTATTTTAATTTTTGATCTTTCCACACAATTTTTACAGTGCTAAATTTTAAAGGCATAAGTAGATTTGATATACGACTACTACTTATATTTTCATAGATGTGATTATAATTTATATATAATAAATTTTAAAAATATAATTGTGTTTGATATAGAACTCCTGGCTTTTATTTCCCATAGGTACTATTGTAATTTTGTATACAATATACTTTAGAAGTATTTAAAAGTATTAGATTTGATATACAACCTCAATCAGTTTTCAATGATACTATCATATTTTGGATTTTCAGTTCAATTTTCATCTTTCAATCAAGTTAAGTGACTTATTCAAACCATTTATAAAAAAAAAGTGACTAATCTACAGCTGGCAAATCATGATACCACTGGTATGTTTTGTTTTAAGGAAAAAAATATAAATTTATCTTGTAGGACTTAATTACATGTAGTCATGTAGAATCCTAGGTGATGTAGATCATTGGATCATTCTTTTATGACAAAATTGGTTATGTGACATCGAAGGATGTCAATTTTAGAAATATGCCATCGAAAGATTTTGGTATACTTAAATACCATCAAAAAATCCCCACGTTAAGAATACAGATTTGGTATTGATTTTTTGGATTCTGTCAAACAACAATATTGGCCGTTAGATGTAACTTTGAGATATAGAGCAGGAAAAGCGAGTTCCAAGTTACACATTTAACTTGTTATAGTTACACTTTTAACTTATTATAGTTGTACTTTCAACTTGTTGCAGTTGTCATTATCGATCACGCATAACTTTAATTATAAATTTATGCAACCCAATCATAAATATGTGCAACTGTATCTAACTTATCGATCACGCGTAACTTTAGTTATAAATTTGTATAACTCAGTTATAGATATATACAACTGTAATCGATAGATGAATTTATTTTTTAAAAATATTTGACCAATAGCATTCCCTAAGAAGTATACCACTCCTGTCACTTTTTCCGTCCTGGACGTTAAATCTTGCCGTCTTGCCCCTCCAGTCTGCTCTAAAACACCGATGTATCCTGGGCTTTGTTGAGCCACAGCTCGGCCTTGCCGCCGTCGCGCTATCGCCGCCCTGATCAAGCCCGCTCCTATCGACCTTGCCACCGCTCCGAAGGCCACTCACATCACGCCCCCACCACTGTAGCCTTCGCGCCGACGCCGCCTCGAAGCATGCTGCTGTTGACCTCACCGCCACCTATAAGGCCATTCCCGCTGAAGCCTGCTCCTGTCGAAGGATAGTTGTGCTTGATAGCTCCAAAATGACGGATGTAATTTGGATGTGAATGATGCATTCTGTTGCAATTTAAGATTAATTGGGAAATGCTGCTATCTTAATCATTGTGGTTCTGCGCATAACCAGTAAATGTCAGCACTTAAATTGTTCAACAAGAATGTTGTGAGGGGAATAAGATTACAGTGAGAAATTTCAGAGAAAATTCCTTGCTTCAACAATCATAGAGTTAAAAGAAATCCTTGCTTCAATAATCAGAGAGGGAACAGACCGCATACTATTTATAAACATAACCAACTTGTTCCATAATGCATAAACCAAGTTGTCCCACAAACATACCAGATTTCCAAACCAAACTGGGTACTGACACAATTTAAGGTTCCACAAAACACAGATACAACCAGAACTACTTGCTATGAACCTATTACACTTCATAAATGGAAGAGTTTCATATTTTGGACAGCTAGATCTGATAGATCATGGCTCTTCTTTTTCCATCTTCAGCATCTTTTGTTTGCATTGTAGTGCGCCTTGGAGAACTAGTTGATGCCATCTTGCCGGTCACAAGTCCATCACAATTTGTACTAACAGGCTGCTTCTTTCTGTCATAGTATGAACTCAGTCTTGTTTTATGAAATTAGATGATTATTCTACAAAAGATTAACGTGACATTGTAGCTCTTCTTTTGTGAAGGTGCTGATGTAGCAGGTTCTTGATTTCCATGAGATTTCCTGCAATTCACAAGTATCAATCACAGGGTTAAACATCTTTCTCCCACCTTGTTCTTTTACTTGCCACCGTTTCAACTTCTCATGATTCCAGCACATTTCTCTCCGACATTCCATATCAGTCTTACCCTTCTGGCATTTGAGCTATCTCAAAGGAACATTCATCCAACATGGAATGAGTAAAAAGAGGGGATTAAAATCTAGGACAAAACAAAGAAAGGATAGGGAAGAGGGTTACCTCGGTGACAGTAGAGTGGCGAAGCGCGGTGGCGCTGGGCGTAATGACTTCTTGGCGTCTTGTAGGGCGGTTGAGGCGGCGGTAGGACCGGTGGAGGGGCGGTGGTCAGGGAATCGGCCGGGAAGCGATGAGGCAGTGATTTCCATCTTTGGTGGCGGCGAACCACGACAGTGGATAGGTCGATGATGCCCGGCGTTGGCGGGAGCAGCGTTCTGTGCAATGAGCTCGCGAGCACGAGGTCTTGGTCGAAAGGGCACTCATGTCTTTTTCCCATCTAGTATTCTGCCCAAAAATATCAGAAAATGAAAAATGGTAACGGAGATGGATGGAATGGTATATTTCTTAATATGAGGATTTTTGGATGGTATTTAAGTGTACCGGAATCTTTTAGTGATATATTTCTAAATTCGTCGTCCTTCAATGTCACAGAACCAATTTTGCCTTCTTTTATTCTACACCCCCATACATACTTCAGTTTTGCTTATGCAGAGATGGCACATGGTTTCCTTGTGTATTTCTAGCATACACTCCCACCGTTATCTCTACAAAACTGCAAAAATGCAGTTCTAACTTATAAGGCTGTGTTCGGAAGAAAGTGTTTGACTAATATTTTTAGCGTATATAAAATGAGATAAACCATTAGATTAATTAAGTTTTAATTATTACAAACTTAAAAATTAGATTTATTTATTTTTTGAAGCAACTTTTAAATAAATTTTTTTTAAAAAAATGTATCATTTAGTAATTTGAAAAACATGCTTATAGAAAACTAGAAAATTTTCACTCTAAGATGCACCTTCAAACTATATCCAGGATAAGTTGCCTGTGACTGAAAATCAGCCCAACTCTCTCCCCAGATATGTACTATCACTGTCAGCGTGGAGATTGAATCCCAATATACGCCGTATCACTGAAACTAATGTTTCTCGTACTAGTGCTAAGTTCAATCTGATCAGAGTCAGCACCGCTTGGCGATCCACCGAGCAATGCCACTAGCTCCTCGGAGTTCTTCTGCCCCGATGGGTGCAGCGACAGCTTCGTCAATCTGTCGAGCTCTTCCGCGACCTCCCGCATCGACGGCCTCTTCTCGCCGGAGATCTCCAGGCACTGCTTCGCCAGCTCCGCGACCTGCTCGAGCAGCTCCATGCTCTGCTCGTTCTTGATCTGCGCGTCCAGGATCTCGCCGAGCCGGTTCTCCCTGACGGCAAGGAGGAACTGCGACGAGAGGTACTTCTCCTCCTCCAGCTCCTCGAGGCTGAGCGCCTTGCGGCACGTCAGGAGCTCCAGCAGCACGACGCCGAAGCTGTACACGTCGCTCTTGTCGGTGAGCCTGCACGTCCGCATGTACTCCGGGTCGAGGTAGCCGCAGGTGCCCTGCACGAAGGTGACGAACTGCGCCGCGTCCGTCGGCGCCAGCGTCGAGGCCCCGAAGTCGGACACCTTCGCCGTGTATCCCTCGTCGAGCAGTATGTTGGACGTCTTGACGTCGCCGTGGATGATGGGCGGCGACGCCCAGGAGTGCAGGTACTCGAGCGCCTCGGCCGTCTGGTGGGCGATCCTCATGCGCGCCGCGAACGTGATGCGCGGCGACGCCGTCGCGCCGCCGCCGCCGTGGATGAGCCTGTACAGGGTGCCGTTGGGGATGTACTTGTACACCAGCATGGGGACCTCCACCTCGAGGCAGCAGCCGTAGAGCTTGACGATGTTCCGGTGGTTGATCTGGGACAGGATCAGCATCTCCTTCCCGAACTCCTTCTTCTGCCTCTCGCTGGCCAGCCGGCACCGCTTGATGGCGACCACGGCGTTGTCCTTGGCGATGGTGCCCCTGTACACCGTGCCGTTGCCGCCCTTGCCGATCACGTTGCGCTCGTCGAACCTGTTCGTCGCCTGCTCCAGCTCCTCCTGGGTGAAGAGCGTGAACGACAGCCCCTGCCTCGACTTCATCTCCTCGAACAGCAGCAGGCCCCCATGCTGCCTGAAATGCTCCCTCTTGATCTTGGCCAGCCTCCTCTTCTCGTGCATCATGTACACGCACGACGCGGTGACTATCAGTATCACAACTCCAGTGCTGATTCCTGCAGTAACACGGTTCATCAGTGCTCTGTTCTAGGCGTACGTTCTTCACAAGAACTAAGAACATTGGAGATGCATCTGCATGCATTAATTACCAATGGCGATCTTCCATCCGAGTTGGGATTTGTTGTCCCCGCATGTGCCGTTGTAAGCGTTGCCTGTCGTCTTGTCAGGGCAAGTACAGGTGAATCCTCCCGGCGTGTTGACACAAGTTCCAGGAACAGAGCACGGGTACCTGAACTTTTCTTCGTCGCACTCGTTGATATCTGCAAAGGCAAGAACCAAACGCTCATGGATTGACGGCATTGGCACGCCGGAGCAACTGGCTGACCAGCTAGCGCATGAAGAGCTCACCTTGGCATCCGTGGAGGAGGTAGGGGTTGCCCTCATAGCCGGTGGTGCAGTTGCAGAGGTAGCCGCGGCCACGGCCGTACTTGGAGTCGACGCACTGGCTGTTGCCGCTGACGCAGGCGTAGGTGGACGCGTTCCGCTTGGCCTCCTCGCACGTCTTGTTCCCGATGGCCCAGTCGAGCACCAGCGGCAGCTGGCCGCCGTTGGCCACCATGAACTCGTCGGTGGTGACGTACGTGGTGCGGAAGTCGAACGCCGAGGCCTCGACCAGCACGGCGTAGCTACACCGGCTGAAGCCGGCGGTTCCGGAGGTGTTGAACTTCTCCTCGAAGGAGACCTGGTACCCGTTGAGGCCGCCGGGGATGGCCGTCTGGCAGCACCCGACGCCGGCGCAGGTCCCGTTCTCCAGCCGCCCCACGCCGGGGCACATGGCCATGCACCCCGTCATGTACCGGTCGGCGCCGGCGGTGTCGTTGAGCGAGAGGATGTAGGCGAGGGAGTTGCACCCGACGACGGTGAACCGGTTCAGCGCGTCGTTGATGCGGAAGTTGGTGATGGACATGTCGTACCACCAGTTGTTCTGTCCGTTCATGGCCGCCGTGCTGCCGTTGTAGCACCACGGGTTGATCACGCTGTAGATGCGCAGCTGCCCGAGCCGCACCGAGATGTCCACCACCTCGATCTCGTAGTTGTACACCCGGAGCCGCCCGTCCGCGCTGCGGTTGCAGCTCAGCACGAACGTCCAGTCCCCCGTCTCGAGGTGGCACCCGCTGCCGACGCCGAACGGGTACGGGATCTCGATGTCGCCGCACCGCCGCAGGCACGTCTCGCTCGGCTGCATCGCCGTCGTCGTCGCCGCCGCCGCCATTCGACAAGACAGGGCTAGCATGATGAGTGGAAGAAGCATTTTGGTCGACCTAGCTCGTTGGTGCAACTGTCCCGGACGAGCTAGCGACTATTAATTTGTGATAATCGCGTTTGTTTATGGTGAATTGATCGAGACAGAGACTTCAATGAAACCGATGCCGAGGTTTGAAGCGATCAAAGACAAATGTCCCAATTTGCACGCGTGCAGCCACCGCCTAAACATGATACCGATGGGTGTCGAGTAGTTTCCAAAAGTAACCTTAATCTAATGTGTTTGCTGATGTATGAACTTTGATCCTAAGGCTCAAGCTACAAGAGTGGGTGTCGAATAGGATCCATCTTGATTTAGATATTCCTTCAAAGAACTGTTCATCATCTATTTCCCCTATGACGTACGAACAAAAGTGAGACAAAGATTCTTAAACAGGAACAGCTAGTGCTGCTGTATCTAACAAAAGAGTACGAGCAATTCCACTTGTGATCAGGCTAGTCAGTGTTAATCGGTTTCGATCCCCAGCAAGCCGCAGCCACCCTCAATTTTTTTCAATCACGGAACTAATACCAGGAGATTTGCTGTTTTGATACCGAATCGCACTAGCTTAGCCGCCTCCAAATGCAGAACAAAAATTCAGACGGCTGGTAAAAAGCGCTGCAATTTCGAAGTCAACCTCTAGGTTCTAGCTTCACTATCGGAGCTTGACTAGCTCTTACACCCTGTTGTTGGAGCTATGACTAGCTTTCAGAATAGTTGTTGGAGGTGGAAATGGAATATTCACAAAGGAAAGTAACACACTGAACAAGTATTTGTCACGTGAGTTCGATTCAGGACTTGATTCAGAGCATACAACTGCTGCACTACCGTAAGCTAGTTATCGACATGGCTGAGGAGAGGAAAATACTTACTTAGCTTGAACTGTTGTAGAACTTAGCATTTTCTCTGAACTAGCTGGCCTGAGCATTTGCGCGGTTAGATTTATTTTAAAAGTTTTAGTATTTAATAATATTACTTAAAATTATAACAAATATTTACATATTTGTAAGTTGATAATGTGTATTTCTATCTATTAACATAATCACACACTACAAGAATTTTTCTTGTTCGGCTAACAATAAAAAGCCTGTATCTTGCTCGATTTCACTTATTTGATACTTACTTTGTACAATTTAGTTTTTATTCAAGAGTGATTAAGCGCCAACATCTGATCCACTTGTTTGCAAAAAGTTCTCGTGTTATATAGAATATTCGATATTTGATTTACTAATACAACATCTTATTAGTTTTTCCTTCAAGAGCTTGCGAAGTTTTTTTAGAAATATAAGAAAATTTATTAATTTTAGATCATAAAGTTAAAAACATCAGAGTCAAACCTCTCGTAGGTATGCTTCTCAACCACTTGAATCAAGATCAAATCTATCATCCATAAAGTGAGCTCATGGCATATATATGTGATCGTTATTTTCTAGTAGCTTGCAATCCTCCGTCTCTAGTAACCATATCCTCTATTTCTCTCCATCTATCTCCCCTTCCTCTACACTTCTCTGTCGCCAACCCCTTGATATCTATGTTATCGGCTAGAATTTTCTCTCCCTTAGTTGTTCTGGTGTATCGACTTTTCCTTCAACAAAGTGGCAAGAAGATAATATGGCTCTATAGTTTATTTATATACAAATAAGACAGATAATTATGGTTTTTATTCAAATTTCAATTATTTGTGTTCATCGTTGACTTTTCATATTTGTGTTTCTTGTATGTTACTCCCACCATCCTAAAAACAGTTAATTTCTAGCATTCAAAATTTGTCCTAAAAAGATAGAGTTGATTTGTATCCTTTTACCTCAAGATAAAATATTAAATGTGTCTTGTCCCTTCAATCCTCTGTACTTGTCCGCTTCACAATACAAATTCCTATTGATTACTGGTACTTTAATCTTTTTTCTAACTATTAATTTGTATTGGAATTGTTACAAATCAACTCTTTTTAACAGAGGTAGTATTTGACATTAACCTTTTCTGCTATTTTTTAATTATTATTTTAAGCTAAAGTGGTATATGGAATCATCCAAAAATATCTCTCTTTTTCTCTGATCAATGTGAGAATTTTTGTTTAGAATTTTAGGTTGTGTCAAATCCGGTCCTAGGTTGCTATATTTTGGTACGAGGGAGTATTTTTGTTTTGGATTTTAATGATATTTTTGAAGTTTATTTAGAATTCGTATTGAAAATCTAATTTCAGAATTTATTTTATTTTTTATTTTGAATTTCAATTAATCTCGTGTTGTGTTTTAGATGGACTATTCTTTCAATATTCCTTATTTTCTATTTTGAACTTTAGTTATTTCTAAATTGTATTCCTACTTGAACTCTTAATTTTCTTTTTTCTCTGATTAATATAAGAATTTCTAGTCTCCAGAATGAATGTGGTGTCTCCTTTTAACACTGTCTTAATACTATAATAGATAGATAGATAGATTTGCACGATAGAAATCTAGGAGATATGTACTTCTGCTTATAAAAATACAGACACCCAACAAACTCTGCAGTTATTTGTTGGATTTTGTCCCAACCAGCTGACCAGAGAAGACAGGTAGTGGAAACCCTCAAACCCACGTGTTCATGGAAACCAGGATATCAAATCGGAGTTGTTTGAACCATTCAGGGGAGAACAGAGTTCACACCACTGCACGACTACATGTCACTGTATCAACGTCAAATTCTTGAGCCCCACCGAGAGCTTGACAACGTGTTTATCCTTGTGCAAATGTTAAACAATTAAACTGATCTGCCACGACAAATGATATAGGCATTTAACATTGTTGGAGACAGGCCGCAATCCCTTCGACAATCCCCCACTTCGGAAGGCCCAGGACCGAAGACGCTCAACGAAGCCCTTTGGCGGCCCTAGACCAACGGCATAAAGACAAAGGGCCCAGCTCAAAGGTGAAAGGCTAAGTGTGCTGGGCGAAGACCAAAGGCTTCGGGGCGGAGCGATGAGGGCGCCATTGGAGCACACAGGGAGGCCGAAGAGGCAACCCGGCGAGTTGGGCCCTGTAGCGGGCGTCCTGACTAAGGGATGAGGGGGCTAAAAAGGCCGAAGGCCCATCAAGGGCCCGGCCCACGTAGAGGCCTCACGGCCTGCATGACGGCCCAACAGCCCGCCAAGAACCTGCAAACAAAAAAAGACATGAATACCCCTGTAACTGTCCCTATCAAGGGACTACGATGTAATACCACCTATAAATGAAACCCTAGAGCCTGTAGTTGTACCCCTAGGCCTATAAATAGGTACCCAAGCCACTGTAATGGCAAGGTTTTTGATATCAATACAAAAGATTTACTACTATAGTCCACTCTCAATTTTCATTGTTATTCTTCAACAACAGTTGGCGCCGTCCATGGGGCCCTCCCCAGGTGAGAAGCCGAAGACAAGATGCCTCCGAAGAGGAAGTCGACGAGTAAACGAGCAGCCCCACATCGCTACAGAGATGCAGAAGTCGATCAACCCGAAAACCCTCAGGTCGAAGCATAGGAGGAGTAGGTCGAAGAAGGAGCGTCTCCGACTCCCGTGGCTGCACCAGGTGGAAATGACGCTGTGGCGGTGCCGAGGGTAGAATACGAGGCCATGAAGGATAGTGTCCAGATGCTACAAGACATGCTTCGCCAGATGCAGGAGCAGCAGCAGCAGCTGTAGGCCCAATCTTAAGCCTTCGAACTCCAACAAGCTCCGGCCTCGTCTGCCCAAGCCTTCGGACTCCACCAAGTATGCAGCCTCCGCCCGCTTCGGCCCCTAACGCCTTCGTGATCCCACCGCCGCCGCCGGCTGCGACCGGCTTCGTCTGGCCCCATGTGCCCCTTGTGATGGCACCATGGCCAGCAGCTCCTTCGCCAGCCCCAAGCTTGGTGCAGCCTTCGCCAACGTAGTAGCCCCCTCAACCTCCTCCAGCAGTTGGGTTGACGCCGTCCATCAAAGCACAGTTGCAAGCTCTCCTTCAATAGCTGGGCGCCGGAGGGCAAGGCGCAATTTCTTCGCCACAGCCCGTCGAAGCCACCCCTCCTATAGGGGGATGGGCGGCCCCCGCCGTCATGCATCATCACCCGGCCCAGCCAACGCAAGCTTCTCCAATCTTCGGGGTTCCTTACCCCTGCATTGCTCCTTTGCCGGCGCCTTCGCTACATGCCGCGCCGGTGAACAATAAGAAGTCACCGCTAAACTAGGGGCTTCAAAGCCACCCAATCCCGCCTCAATTCAAGAACCCGTTGATCGTCAAATACGCGGGTGATTCAGACCCCAGCGAATTCTTGTTCTACGAGTCCGCGATTGAAGCGGCCCACGGTGATGAGAACACCAAAGCGAAGGTCATACACCTCGCGTTGGATGGCTTCGCACTATCGAGGTACTTCAACCTGCCGCCAAGTAGCATATACTCCTGAGAGCAGCTGCACGATGTTTTTGTCACCAACTTTCGAGGTACCCATCAGGAGCCGAAGACCCAGCAGGAGCTCTTTGGTATCAGGCAAAAGCCAGGCAAATCTATCCGCGAGTACATCTGAAGATTCTTCCAAGCAAGATGCCAAATGCAAGATATCGCCAATACGTCAGTCATCAACACCGCCTCGGCTGGTCTCCTCATAGGCCCCCTCACCAAAAAGATAACAAGAAAGCAGCCAAAAACGGTGGATGAGTTGTTTCACATCATCGATGGCTACGCAAGGGGCGAAGAGGACACCAAGAGAAGGAATGAGATCCAAGCTGAACTCAACCATGAAGGCGCACAAGGCCCGACAGGCGCAGCGCAAGCCAGACCGACGTCTTCGCAACGCCCGCAGTCGGCCTGGAAGAAGTTCCGGGACGAAAAGGGCAAACAAGTGATGACTATCGAAAAGTTAAACACCCTTCGGCAAAACTTCAAAAACTCGCAAGGTAGATCAGCGAAAAACAAGCCGAAGAGGGAGAAGGACAAGTTTTGTGCCTTCCACGGCAAAGCTTCGCACACCACCGAGCAATGTAGGAACATCTAACGTCCGGGGAGTGCTGGTCGAGGGGACCAGGGCCATCCTAGACAGGAGATCGCCCTAGGAGAAGCTGTAGACCAGTCCGAAGAGAACAGGCCACTTCAAATAGAAGCGTCTCAGGACGGGCAGCGAAGTGTGATTACTGCGATCACAGGAGGCTCCTCGCAAGACTTGGACTCAAAAAAGGCAGAAGAAGGCGAACGAGAGGACGATTAACCACATCGTCACAACGTCCTAGACCAAGTCACCTTCTTTCGCATCAACATCAATCACCTTCGGCCCTGATGATGCCGAATGTGTTTTCTTTCCACATCAAGACCCCATCGTCATATCCGCCGACGTCGCCGGGTGCGAGGTGCGACGTATCCTAGTCGACGGGGGGAGCTCGGCAGATATTATCTTTGCCGATGCTTTTCGGCGAATGGGAATACCGGAGGAAGCACTTGCTCCAGCCGCGATCCCGCTGCAAGGCTTCAGTGGAAGTTTGGTTCGTGCGCTGGGACAAGTGCAGCTCCAGGTATCGTTCAGCGAGGACGGCAACACCCGGACCGAACAGATAATCTTCGATATTGTGGACATCCCGTACCAGTACAATGCTATTCTTGGCCGTTCCACGCTCAACAAGTTTGAAACCGTGGTGCATCACAACTACCTACGGCTAAAGATGCCGGAGCCGAACAGTGTGATCACGGTTCGTGGCAACCAGCCATCGGCAAGGGCCGCCGGGCAAGCAGCAAAGAGTGTGCGCGAGATACATAACGTCTAAGACGAACGGCAGGGGACGGCAAGGGGCTACGGCTTACAAAAGCCTTCGCCCCAGGGCGAAGTCAAAAAGATCCCAGTCGACCCTGCCGACCCATCGAAAGTCGTTCCCATTGGCGGAGATGTCGACAAAATGCTAACAGCCAAAATGCTGGAAATCATCAAGCTGAATCTAGACGTCTTCGCCTAGGGCCCGGATGATCTATCAGGCGTAAGCCATGGCCTCATAGAACACCACCTTGCCGTCAAATCTGCCATCAAGCCAAGAAAGCAAAAACTGCGCAAGATGTCGATCGAGCGCCAGGAGACGGCGAAGGCGGAAGTCAGCAAGCTGATCCGGGCCAACGTTATCCACGAGGTGGAGCACTCGGAGTGGCTGACAAACCCGATGTTGGTCAAAAAGTCGAACGGCAAGTGGAGGATGTGTGTCGACTTTACAAATCTAAACAAAGCATGTCTGAAGGATAACTTTCCACTCCTGCAAATTGACCAGCTGGTTGATTCTACTGCCAGATGTGAGCTGATGAGCTTCCTAGATGCCTATTCAAGATACCACCAAGTTTTCATGGCCGAAGAGGACCAGGAGAAGACCTCTTTCATCACCCCCCTTCGGCACATACTGCTACATTCGTATGCCATTCGGCTTGATGAATGCCGAAGCCACCTTCGCCCGCTTGGTGTACAAGATGTTGGAGGCACAAATCGGCAGGAACATCGAGGCGTATGTAGATGACATAGTCATCAAGAACAGAAAAGCAATCGATCACGTCTCTGACCTAAAAGAAACCTTCGACAACCTGCATAAGGCGAAGGTCAAGCTAAACTCGAAGAAGTGTGTCTTCAGTGTTCGCGATGGCAAGCTGCTGGGGTTCCTGGTGTCCGAAAGGGGCATTGAAGCGAACCCCAAAAAAATTGAAGACATCCAACAGATGTAGCCACCCAAGAACGCACGCGAAGTGCAGAGGCTGACGGGCTGCATCGCGGCCCTTAGTCGCGTTATGGCAAGGTCAGCGGCGAAGGCGTTGCCATTTTTGAAGACTCTTCGAGGAGCCAACAAGTTCGAATGGACGGCCAAATACCAAGCCGCGTTCGAATCTCTCAAGACCTACCTCCAGGAGGTACCAAGGCTCACTAGCCCAAGAGCAAGGGCCGGGTTGCTGTTGTATCTAGCGGCCTCGCCGGTGACGGTGAGCGTGGCCTTGTTACACGAAGGTGAAGGCAGGCAAACACCTGTATACTTCATTTCTGAAGCATTACAAGGGGCGAAGCTCATATATTCAAAGATCGAAAAGTTGTCCTACGCCCTCGTCATGGCCTCCCGAAAACTCCAGCACTACTTCCAAGCGCACAAGATCACGGTGCCATCGCAGTATCCCATCGGAAAGATGCTTCGAAACAAAGAGGCCACAGGTCACCTGGGCAAGTGGGCGGCGGAGCTGGCCCTCTTCGACCTCCATCACGTGGCCCAAACAACGATCAAGTCGCAAGTTCTTGCCGACTTCGTCGCTGAATGGGCTTCGCCAGCGGACAGGGCGGCCCCACTGGTGAACGAGGATTGTTGGTCAATGTTCTTCGACGGCTCCTGGTCGCACGCCGGAGCGGGCGCCACCGCAATCCTCATTTCGCCCATGGGAACAGTCATTTGCTATGCAGCAAGGCTATAGCTCCCCACCACCAACAACACCACGAAGTACAAAACCGTCCTCCTTGGGCTGCGCAAGATAAAGGCATTGGGGCCCGGCGATTGGTAGTCAAGATAGACTCCAAACTGGTCGTGGGCCACATCAACAAGACCTTTGAGGCCAAGGACGAAGGAGTGGTGGAGTTCCTGGATGCCATAAGGGCCATGGAGAAGGCCTTCGCTGGTATAATGGTCCAACATCTTCCTAGAGGGGAGAACGAAGAAGCAGACACATTGGCGAAGGCCGCGGGCACCGGGGGTCCTTTCCAGTCTGGAGTTTTCTTTGAAGTGATCTACACGCCAAGTGTGAAGCACGAAGAGGACTCGCTGCAAGTGATGGACATTGACCAGGACACACAAGACTAGCGAACACCTTTTGTACGATTCCTTTCCAAAGGAACGCTCCTTGACGACGACGCTGAATCAAAACAGCTACAAGCAAGAGCATGAAAGTATAAGATCGTCGACGGGCAGCTGTACAAAAGAGGGATCTTAGAGCCACTCCTTCGCTGCGTCTCCAAAGCCGAAGGCGAAGAGATGATCAAGGAGGTGCACAAAGGCTATTGCGCGGCGCACATCAAGCACCGCGGGCGGTGGCAGCCAAGATACTTCGCTAGGGGCTGTATTGGCCAACAATCCTACGCCGGTGCGAAGAACACATCAAGAAGTGTCTAGGATGCCAAAAGCATGGCATGTCGCAGAATGCGCCGCAATACAAGCTACAGCCGCTTCCCCCAGTATGACCTTTCGCTAGGTGGGGACTGTATATCATAGGGCCATTCCCTGCGGCCCGAAACAGCTACAAGTTCGCGATCGTGGCAGTAGAGTACTTCTCACGGTGTATCGAAGCAGAGCCGCTGGCAGGTATAACCTCAGCGCGGTTCTGCAATTCGTGTGGAAGAACATAATTTGCCGCTTTAGCGTCCCAAGAGAGTTCATCACCGACAACGGAAAACAATTCGACTCGACGAAATTCAAAGAGATGTGCGAGGGGCTGAACATGCGGATCAACTTCGTATCTGTCGCACACCCATAGTCGAACGGGACCGCCGAAAGAGCAAACGGCAAGATCTTCGAAGCCCTCAAGAAAAGGCTCGATGAAGTGTCGAAAGGAAGATGGCCTGACGAACTCACATTAGTGCTCTGGGCGCTTCGCACCACTCCAACGCGACCGACAAAGTTTAGCCTATTCATGCTCATAGATGGCGAAGAGGCCATGACCCCGAGTGAGCTCGGTGCAAACTCGGCCCGGGTCACGATGTCCGGAGACGAGGTGGGGCGGAAGGAGGCCTTAGAGCTGCTCGAAGGGGTGCAAGTCAAAGCATTGCAGAAAATGGAGAAATACAACGCTTCAACCACCACACTGTACAACAGAAAAGTGCGGCCGAAGGAGATCTTGACAGGGCACGTGGTGCTTAAGAAGAAAAACAACCCCCTAGCGGTAGGTAAGCTCGAGTCAAAGTGGGAGGACCATATCTGGTGGCTCGCAAGTCGTGCGAAGGGGCTTACAAACTGGCGACCATAGAGGGCGAAGTGCTTGACCACACATGGAACGCCGCCTCGCTGAAGCGTTACTACATGTAATAAGCATGTAAAAAAAACTAAAGTAGGGTTATTATCCACAGCGGAGTCCTGAACCAGTATAAAATTCCCTGTGTCTTCGCATTTCTCACAAGTGACCCGAAAGGACAACGCCTGATCAACGCTCTGTCGAACAGGGGAAGCGGAAAGATCGAAGCATCGCTCGATCAAACGCTGAAATTGCGTAGCATCGTCCAAACACACAGTGTGAAATATAACCTACTAGACAAGCGCCAAGTAATAACTTGGCGCCATCTCTCGAAGGTAAGGGACGGCGAGCGGCTGAAGCATTGTTCGGCCGCAGAAAAATGCTACCGGCGCACAGCGTGAAAAGCTAACCCACCAGACGAGCACCAAGTAATAACTTGACGCTATCCATCGAAAGTAGGGGACGGCGAGCGGCCGAAGCATCGTTCAGCCACACAAAAGAGTAATAATGAATAAATAAACACACACAGCGCATGAAAGCCAACTCGCCAGACAAGCGCCAAGTGATAACTTGGCACTATCCGTCGAAGGCAGGGGACGGCGAGCGGCCGAAGCATCGCTCAGCCACAAAAGTGCACGACGAACGCATAACCCGAAAATGAAACAAATCGTGAAGCACAACCTAACAACGAGCGCTTAGTAATAGCTAAGCGCTATCCGTTGAGGGTAGGGGACGGCGAGCGGCTGACGCATCTTTCGGCCACTAAACCAGGATAAAGACGAGCGTCGAACTCGCGAGATATCAAACAAGCGTTGATTCCACAACGATTGAAGCCATACTATGTCGAAAGAGACAGAAGTAAACTAAAACTAATCAAATAGATTTTATTCAAAAAAGAATGTCGAAGTACAAAGAATACACATCAAATTACAGTACAATGTTACAAGTCTATTCCGAAGAGGACGACACCTCGCTATCGGACAAGCTGTAATCTACAGGGCTAACTAAACTCCCAGTAGGACTAGGAGTAGAAAATCTTGGCCGAAAAATGTAGTCACCCGAAGCACCTTTGTCTTCTGAAGTAGTGTCATCGCTTGTAAAGTTGATGACCGGGGAGTCGTGAGCAGCCGCTCCGTGCTCCGCCGAGTCGTCACTATCCAGGACGACGACCGGAACCTCATGGACGGGAGAGCTGACAGGGACGAAGGCATACCGATGGTTGGTAGTCCTGGTCGAAGTCGGACATGTCACGCCTAGGGTTCTTCCGTAGCCACTTCGCGACAGAACGAAGGGCATAGCTTCGACCGTTTATCACTACGGCCGAGACATGGTCTTGGGGCCTCAATACCTCATCTTCCCTGGCGGCCAAGACACGGCGAACTTGAAGTTCAGCGTTGGCTATAGGTAGTCAAAGCGAGGAAGGCATAGCTTTCGGTTAAGAGATACCTGATGTGTGAAAGATTTTTTCCATTCATAAGATAAGGTGGGGTCAAAGGCCTTACAAAAGCAAATTTACAAGAGGCCGGTTTTCGGCAGAAATAGCTATCCTAAGCTATAAAAAAAAAGATAAGCCGGGTGAGGGGGACCGTCACCCCGGTGGCGGTGCCTCGGCTTCTGGCACGTCTCTGCCTGTTTTCGGCATCGTTTCAGCGGCCTCACGTTCCCTCCGCTTCTCTAGCTGGTCGCGGAGGTGCTCGGCGGCTATCTCCTTGCCCTTCGGTACCCACCAACCTCTTCAGAAGGATCGGTAGTGGGACCGGACCTCATCCCCGCCCTCCCACACGCTGTTGTCTTCGACATCATGAGCGTAGATCGTGGGGAGGTCTCCGAGGTGGTTGCAGCCGCCGGCGTGGAGCACCGAAAGGATGCCGTAGCCCACAGTACGAGCGCAGCAGTTGCCGAAGACGCTCGAAGCGTCGCCCACCGCCCCTCAGCCACGACGCACCAGTCAGTGAATGCCTCAGCAGGGGCATCGTCTTCAGGCAGCGGCGGAGGAAAGGCGTCCATCCTTGTGAGCGCCACGAGCAGCATGCGGCTGGCGTCGATGGCCGAAGCCCGAGTGCTGGCCTCGACCTATTTTGCCTCAGCGAGCTCAGCGCGAAGGCGTTCCAGAGTGACTTCGCGGTCGGCGAGATGGGCTCGGAGCTGATTGGCCTCGGTCCTCAAGGCGGAGTTCAAAGCCTTGGCGTCCTTGACCGCCTTCTTCAAAACGCTCTGCTCCTATGCCAGCCACTCCGCCTTCGATGCCTCCTCTCGCTGGTGGCTCTTGAGGCCGTCCAAATGAGCGTCCATCATGCTCTCATAACACCTAGCGAAGGAGAGCACCTAGAAAAAAGGGGACGGCAAAGCTACAAGCTAAGTAAACCAAAGTCGAAGACCCAAAGAATGGACCGACGAAAGAAACTTGGGGGAACTAACCTTGGTCAGCAGACCACGAAGAGACAAGCCCGCCTCATCAAGATCGAACCGGTCATCAACGACCGGCTGGACAACAGAGAGCAATGCCAGGGAGCTGAGGCCCCTGACAAAAGGGCAGATCTCATCACGGCAGGTGAAGTCCTCGGTGACGAAGCTCAGCACTGGAAGGACACTATCGGACGTAGAAAGCATTGTCGTCGCTCGCCCGCTGGCCTCCATGGCGCCTCACTCGCTGCTGCTAGCAGGCTCTGACACGCCTTCGGTCGGCATGTCCTCTGCTGCATCGTCACTGTCGTCGTCTACGATGACATCTTCCTCGGCGGGCGAGGGGGGGAGTCCATTCTTGCCCTTTTGGCCGCCGGGTTTTGGTTCACCGGCGAGGTCGACTCGGAGTCACTAAACGCCGAGCCCAACACCACCGGCGTGAACTGGAAGTGGACCGCCCTTCCAACGCTCCCGGGGCGGACGGGGACGGCCGAAGACGCGCGTCCCGCCGAAGACCCGCGCCCAGGTGAAGGCCCGGTTCCTGCTCAGCCGCTAATGGGCATCACGACGTCAGGGCTAGGGGTTCGGCCGATGGCTTTGAGGTCTATGTCCCCTGCGTCGCCGTCCTCGTCGCCATCAGCAGCCGGCGGCAGCGAAGGGCGGATGGCCCGAAGAGGCTGAACCATCCTCGGGGCCATCCGGCTGGGCCCTGCTGCGTCACCAGCGGCCTTCTTCTGCTTCTTTCCCGCCGCGTCCCCGCCATCATAGCCCTAAGGCTGGATGGGGTTCTCACGGGGGGACCTCTTGGCGAAGCCGCAGGCACACGCGGTTCACCCTTCCCCCTTTAAGGAACTTCATAATCTCCCCGTACTCCTTCGGAGTCATATCCCCGACGAGGCACTTCGCCAGCCTCTCTATTTCGCCCAAGGAGATAACTACAAACCGTGCAAAGTTGCCTGAATTAAAGCAGATCGGAGCGAAACTCAATAGGCGAAGGGAGATCGAAGCAGATCAAAAGGAACATACCGAGGCGATCATCGGGGACGGCAATGGCAGGGAGATCACAGATCCGATTGTCGTGGTCGATAGTGATGTTCTAGGACCGCGCCAACGAAGTGACGCCCATCATGAGGTACTCCTCTATCAAGTCCCGAACACTGAGGCTGCTCGCAATCGCTCGAAGAAGCTGGCGGCGGGCCTCCAGCACACCTGTCGAGGACACCTTCGGGCGGGCGTCGAAGCGGGGGAAGCTCAGCGACGTCCATAGGGCCTTGAACTCGCGGGAGCCGGTAGCGTAGGAGATCTTGTGATAAAACCACCGCCTCATCCACGACTTCTCCCCGCATCGAAGCAGGAACAAGCCACAGATCGGCCTGGTCCGGCCGCATGATGAGTTCACGTAGCCGAACGCGCTCCTCTTCGGCCTAGCCTGCGTCACTACCGTCTTGCTGTAGAGGGCGTCCTGGTGAACGGTGGCGAAGAGGTCATCAATCGACCTTGGATCTACGCCATTAGCCCTCGCCGAGGCGGGTTTTCGAGGAGCCATAGGCGCCAGATGGACAGAGAAGGACGAGGTCGAAAAGGCGAAAGAAAACCAAAGGTCGAAGCGCGGAGGACGGCAAGCGCGAATGAACAGTGGAGAGTGATCTTCAAGGCAAGGAGACAGAATGGCGTCACGGGGGGCCGGCCGAGTCCATATATAGACGCGGCCACCCGGTGTCGACCAATCATGATGCGCCATGTGGCGCCTCGGGAGCGAATCTTTGTGATCGCAACAGGCGGCCAATGGCAAGTTGACGCGTGGCGCGAGTTGAGAAGGCCACGTGGCACCTCGGAAGGCAAACCGCCCCTACACGGCATCGATGGACACGTGGCGCCTCAGGAGCCGAACCGCCCCGTCGACGCCTCGACTGACGCGTGGCATTGTTGCCAAGGAGATGCACAAACCATCGCAAGGTGACAAGTGTTGCGGTTCACGAGAATCACCCTCATCGCACCGCGCGGTCAAAGGGCTTTACCGGAGTGCGGGACAGAGCAAAAGGTCTTGAGCTATACTCGGCGGAAGTAGGGACGGTGAGTGGCCTGCGGGGCAAAATGCATTATCCACGAGCTCGGCCGAGTCCCAGCTCACCCTTGCACGTGAGGAGCTTATTGGAGACATGCCACAATCCCTTCGAACAATCCCCTACTTCAGAAGGCTCAAGACTGAAGACGCTCAACGAAGCCCCTTTGGCGGCCCTAGACCGAAGGCATGAAGGCGAAGGGCCCAACCGAAGGCGATAGGCTGAGTGGGCTGGACGAAGACCAAAGACTTTGGAGCAGAGCGATAAGGACGCCATCGGAGCACCTGGGGAGGCCAAAGAGGCAACCCGGCGGGCAGGCCCCTATAGCGGGCGTCCCAACTAAGGGACGAGGGGGCTAAAAAGGCCGAAGGACCATCAAGGGCCCGGCCCATGTAGAGGCATCGCAGCCCACGTGACGGCCCAGCAGCCTGCCAGGAACCTGCAAACAGGAAAAGACAGATATACCTTGTAACTGTCCCTATCAAGTGACTATGATGTAATAACATCTGTAAATGAAACTCTAGAGCATGTAATTGTATCCCTAGACCTATAAATAAGTACCTAGGACACTATAATAACAAGGTTTTTGAGATCAGTATAAAAAAATGTACTATACAGTCTACTCTTAACTTCTACAGTCTACTCTTAACTTCTATTATTGTTCTTCGACAACAACCATGACTACTCTGAGTATATTATCGTGCGAAGACAGTTTCTTGAGCAGACATCGGAGCTCCCTCAGAGTGTTCACGCAATGTTTCGTAGACTGTGATGTCTCCCCTTGTCCGATCTGTCGGTCTGTTGTACAATCAGATGAACAACTTTGACATTGGAGCTGCGGTGCTCTGGATTTAGGTTAAAAAATTACTTTCACACTTTGACACGGGATTATGGGAACTTTAAAAAGATTACCAATGCATTCAGCAGTCCATGGAGTCAGGCGGCTGGGATTCTTGCACCGACGTTGAGATTACCAGACGGAGCTCGGGCGCGCGGCGGAGAGCCGGAGACTGTGAAGGAGGCGTCCTACGCCAGCAAGACGCACCGCGTAGCAGCGTGGGGACGAACTTGTTGGGCCGACATTTATGGGCCGCGCGACGAAGCAGTGGGCTAATAAAGCTTTCGAATCCAGCGTGGATGGTCCAGATTGGGTCGCTACCATTGGTCGCAATCGAAATTTGAAAGTTTTGTCGGGCCTCTGCTGAAATGCTGAATCAAGCATTTTCAATCGTGCTTTTGATACATCTTCCTTACCGACTTGGCCTGTGTACGTCCACACATGTCTAGTCAATCGATCACGGTCGTATTGAATGATGCAATTGCGGTTGCTCTTGGCATCATCCCAATCTCTCGTTCTTTTTAGATATTTTTCAGTGCTCAAGAACGAGAGATTGAGCGCAACAAAAGCTAAGCTGAACTGCAACAAAAGCAGATTGAGCGCAACAAAAGCAAAGCTGAATTGCACCGTACCGGCAAAAAAGAAAGCCGATGCTTCTTTTTTTCTGCCATTTTCGGCGGGAAAGCCGATGCTTCTTGCGTTGATCACCGTGCTGATCGCTTCGGCATGGCCGGCGGCGGCAGCATCGACGGCTGCACAGCCAGACGGCGCGTGCCAGCGCCGGTGCGGCGACGTGGACATCCCATACCCGTTCGGCATCGGCCGCGGCTGCTACCTCTACACGGGCGAGGGCGACGTCACCTTCGGTCTCACCTGCAACCGCACCGCCGACGGCACCTACCGCCCCTTCTGCTGGGAGTACGAGGTCCTGGACATCTCCCTCCGCCGCGGGCAGGCGCGCGTCCGCAACGACATCAACCGGTGGTGCTACAACGCCACGTCGCGGTCGATGGACGAGCAGAGCACCTGGTGGTGGGACGTCTCTGACTCGTGGTTCCATGTCTCCGACGAGGACAACCGGCTCACCGTCGTTGGCTGCAACTCGCTCGCGTACGTGACGTCGGTGAACGAGACCGAGTACATGACCGGGTGCATGGCCACCTGCCCCAGCGTGGGGCGGCTGGAGAACGCCTCGTGCTCCGGCATGGGCTGTTGCCAGGCGGCCATCCCGAGGGGGATCAACTCCTACGCGGTGGGGTTCGAGGAGAAGTTCAACACCTCCGGGCCGGTGGCCCGCTTCAGCCGGTGCAGCTACGCCGTCCTTCTCGAGGCCGCCTCCTTCGAGTTCAGGACGACGTACGTCACCACCGGTGACTTCATGGAGTCCACCGGCGGGAAGGTGCCGCTGGTGCTCGACTGGGTGGTCGGGAAGGAGACGTGCGGGGAGGCTAGACGGAACGCCACAGCTTACATGTGCGTCAGCCGCAACAGCGAGTGCGTCGATTCGAGAAACAGTCCGGGCTACCTCTGCAACTGCTCCGCCGGCTATGAAGGAAATCCTTACCTGCTAGACGGCTGCCGAGGTTTGCTTTGCTCATCTTCCTCCTGCAGTAAACTGCCTAATTTTGCTCAGAATTTGAGGTGAAGATTGTATCGTCCATTGGTTTTGTGAAGAACATAAAACGAAGGTAGATTTGCTTCTGCAGATTTCAACGAATGCGAGGACAGGAGATTCAATTATCCGTGCTCTGTTCCTGGTACTTGCATTAACACTCCAGGTGGATTCAGGTGTTCTTGTCCTGACAAAACAACAGGCAATGCTTATTATGGCACATGCGAGGCGAAGAAATCTCAGCTCGGAGTTCATATCGCAATTGGTACACCGTCTCTATGACCTACTTATTCAGTTCTCCAGTACATTGCACTTGTGATTATCTGCAGATCATGGATGTGTACAACTCCAAAATTTATTCTGTAACCACCCCCTTTACTGCAGGTGTTAGCATTGGTGTAGCTCTACTAGTAATCAGCATGTCTTCCGCTTACATGATCCAACAAAAAAAGAGGCTTGCCACTGTGAAAAGGAGGTACTTTAACCAACATGGTGGCCTGTTGATATTTGAAGAAATGAAGTCAAATCAGGGACTATCCTTCACACTGTTTACCAAACAAGATCTGGAAGAAGCAACAAACAAATTTGACGAGCGAAATGTACTCGGGAAGGGAGGAAATGGCACTGTCTACAAGGGCATTCTGAAAGACAGCAGAGAGGTTGCAATCAAGAGGTGCAAGCTAATCAGTGAAAGGCAGAAGAAAGAGTTTGGCAAGGAAATGCTCATTCTGTCCCAGATCAATCACAGGAACATCGTTAAGCTACATGGATGTTGCCTTGAGGTGGAAGTCCCTATGCTTGTCTATGAGTTCATCCCAAATGGCACCTTGTACCAACTTATTCATCGCGGACGACATGGATCGCGCATTTCCTTTGCGACACGTCTGAAGATTGCACATGAGGCTGCTGAAGCACTGGCTTACCTGCACTCATGGGCTTCACCCCCAATCATCCATGGCGACGTGAAATCACCAAACATGCTCATCGATGAGAACTACACCGTGAAAGTTTCAGACTTTGGTGCTTCCACACTGGCTCCAACAGATGAAGCTCAGTTCGTTACATTTGTTCAAGGAACTTGCGGCTACCTCGATCCAGAGTACATGCAGACCTGCAAACTGACGGATAAGAGTGACGTGTACAGCTTCGGTGTTGTTCTCCTAGAGCTACTCACGTGTCGAAAGGCACTGAACCTTCAGGCACTTGAGGAGGAGAAGAATCTCTCGTCGCATTTCCTTCAAGCTCTGAGTGAGAACAGGCTTGAGGGGATAGTGGACTCCCAGATACAAAGCGAACAGAGCATCGAGCTGATCGAGCAGGTTGCAGATCTAGCAAGGCAGTGCCTGGAGATGACCAATGAGAAGAGACCTTCAATGCGTCAGGTTGCAGAAGAGCTTGACAAGCTAAGGAAGCTGTCTCAGCATCCTCGGGGACGGCAAACTAGTGAGGAGCTGGAGAAACTGCTTGTTGGAGGATCTCCAAGCACGTACTCTGAAATAGAGCTTAGCAATGGGTATGTCAGCTTGACTGATTCAGCGTATTTAGGAATCCAATCTCCACGGTGATGCAATCTCTCATTGTCCCCATTCGAACAAAAAAACCCCACTGTCCCAGAGTCAAACAAGATTGCTGCACCTTTTCACACTATCTTGTGCTCCTGTCTTTATATTGGGTATATATACGAATTCTCGTTTCGTTTTGTTCACTAGAAACGCGTTCACGCATCGCCTGCTCGACTCATGCCAGAGGTTCACGACCGGTCGCCCGATTTCTCCACCATCGGCGCTAATTACCAGTCTGTAAGAAAAGCCCACACGCGGCTAATGAGACCCAATCGTCAGTATGGTGGGTGGCCTACGGTATGTGGCCCACGAGAACTAACGAAAATCTCGCGCTCGGAAATTTACTCTACGGAAGTAAATGGGCCGCAATACTAGGCTCGACATACCGGCGCGCGGCCATGCCTCCAGCCCAGCACTGCGTATGGGCCCATAACGTACGAAATAAATTGGCACAGCTCACGGCCAGCCGGCCGTGGTTTCGCTTTAGGGCATAGGTCGTCTTACTGTCTTTAAGCTTTAGAAATATTAGGCTTGTCAAGGATCGTTTGGCAAAACGGCCGTGGCTCAATTCCCACCGGCCGCTAGGGATGGCAATTACACCCGCGGGTGCGGGTGCCCGCGGGCGCCACACCCGACGGGCACAGGCGTGGGTGTAGAATCGTGTCCACGAGCGTCATCGGGTCGGGGCCTATGATAGACACGGGTCGGGGGCGGGTGACGAAGTTCGCCCGAGGGCGCCTATTGGGCCCCGTAAACAAGGGCCCATACGTACAAACGGCCCAACCCAAGCAAAACCCTAGGTGGCCTTATCTACTCCACCCTGCCAGACCGCCACCCCTCCCCTCGATGACCCCAACTCCCTGACGGTCATAATTGTAAGACTATGTTATTGATTGTGTCCTGTAATTCTGTTATATTGTGTCCTGCAATTCTGTTATGTCATGTACTTCTGATCAGTTTTGTTGCTGAGATGGTAATTCGAATGTCAAATTCTGGTTGTATTCATTGTTATGGTTATTTTGATATGTTAATTATTGTGCAATGAACGCACCCGCGGGTCTCATTGAGGGCGGGCGTGGCCAAGTGTCGCGGGCGCCGTCGAGGGTGGGTTTTTGCTCCACCCACACCTCACCCGACCCGTTGCCATCCCTACCGGCCGCTGATATGTCGGCCGTGCCGCAGGCCGTATCGGAGTCATGTGCCGCCCCCGAGCCGCCGTCTTTTCTGCCTCGCTGCTGCCACTGCTGCTGCCTGTAGTTGAAGCCTAGCGTGCTTGCCCACGGCGTCTTCTCGCGGCGCCGCCCGTCAGTCTGACGCAAGTGGAGGTGTGGTGTGTGCCGCAGAGCGCTGAGCGCACGCGCACGCCTGTGAAAACTATCCGTTCTCCCCGCGGGACGCGGCCGCAAACGCTCGCTCGTTTCTGCTGATGTTTCGCTGCTCGTGAAGATACGGCGAGTCATCCTGATTTTTTTATATTTTAGCTCTTTTTAAAAACTTATTGTATAAATAAATCCTTAAAGAAATTTATTCTAAAAATGAACCCTTTTCTCGGTACCCAAGTCCAATGTCTCGGTGCCAATGACGCTGACACTCTCACCCCTTGTGGCAGCCGAGCCACGCTAGTTGACGTGGAGCGGTCGGCACTAAAGAGACCGGCACCGATGACCTATTTATAAATAATTTATTTTACAAATAGGCTCTCTGAAGGGTCAAAATATAAATAACTTATTTACAAATAAGTCTTCAGTGCCAAATAGACTGGCACCAAGAACCTATTTGTAAAATAAATCATTTACAATAGGTCTTTGGCGCCAATCTTTTTGATGCCGACCTTCTTCATATCAGCAGCTATCATGACCTAAACTGACCATCCTGAAAGGATGAGTCTGAGTCGTAGTATTAACCTGCATAATCGTACTAGTCCTAGGTATACAGTGTTGGTACAACAGACGATGGAACCGTCATGGCACAACTGTCTTTATTAATAGACATAGTCTTACAAGTATGTTGGAACTGCAGACATACCCTAAGTTCACAATGATACATTAGAAAAAGAGCGGAAACAGAAACTAGCCCAAAACCACAAGCGCGACTCGGGAACTAAGCCGAAACCATAAAACTCCTTGAAGCCAGCCTGCTCCTGGAAGAACTCCTCGTCGGTTGGATCCATCTCTTCTTCCAGCACTAGGATGATATAGATATATATATATATATAGAGCAAGAGTGAGTACTAGCATACTCAACAAGTCATGGAAACTTAAGTAGTTAATGCAATCTTCAAAGAGTGGCTGTTTGTTTTGTCACTTCATTTTATTCAGAATTGCTTTGAATATTCTAAGTGGGTGCTTCTTGACAACCTGAGCAAGGTGGAGTCTCGCCTGATCGGAACGAATTGTATCAATATTTGATTCAGCACAACTCTTAAGAGTTGGCTTCTGAGATCCAGCTACACCAGCTGATCCATCAATAATGGGCCCACAGCCCTACTGTCCTCGACAGCTCCACCATGTTTCCAAAAACGGATTCCTGATCCACAACATTCTTTCACAAGCAATAGTCAAATAAAAACTATGCTAAGTAATCACCTCACATCCGCCAATGATCGTAGGCTCGGCTGTTCAAATAGTTTAGATCTCCGCAGAGGGGGTACACTTTACCCACACGACGCGACTTACCCTATCACCCAGCTTGCGATGAACAAACACGACTGGTGACTAGAGGTTTTCACGACAAGGCATTTCCGAAGTCGACACCAGGTTACCTCATGCCAATTGGAGGGGTCCATAACCAATGACCATACCATACCAGAAACCCAGGAGACATCCCCATCGCCCTCCCACACGATCCATAGTCCATTGGCATGCTAAGTGTTCCTGGGCGACTAGTTACTCAACCAGGGGTTGTCCTATATTACCCATGTGGTTGTACTGTTGTATGTTCAGATGAAATTCTAAAGGAATTGGTCCTTAGCTGCAATGTGAGAGACTCGCCATGTTGGCATGATCCCCGTATAGCAGATTTTGAAAAATCATTTTTGTTTTTAAGACACCGACCCAGGTGTCGGGTTTTCCAAGGTTTTACAAACACAAGTTTTACCCATCGTAATTATTTTTAAATTAGATAGGCGATCACCGATACCAGGCCCGTCGACACATGTACCGGGATCAGTTAAGGGAGGTGACAAGGATGTTTAGGGGATCACAATTATCCAAGGAGTCAATGCAACAATATAGGTTGGCGGCCTGTCGATCGTCTCGCGACCGTGGCCTAGAAATTATTTCCAGTGTAACCCGGTTAATGCAATTTTGGCAAGAAAAATACTTAGTTCAGGAATTATGGGCGCAACATGCTCAAAGGTGACTTGCCTTACTCAAGGCCTGAAGCTTCGCCTTCGAGATCCGCGTCTTGAGGCTCCTTCGACTCCGAAGCTATACGTGAAATGAGGCAAATCAACGAAAAGGCTAAAATAGAAACTCTATTAGTGACCTCTAAGCGTGCCATCGGATAGATCTCATTTTTAGAAAAATTTGGGAAGTGGAATGGAGCCAATCGGACAAACGGTTGAAAAGATATTAGTTTTTGAAGGTTTATGGACTTTCTGGACTATTGGAAAAGAGAAAGGAATTGGTTTTATTGATTTTTCTCTCATTGGGCCACTAACGGGCGGGGCCCATCAATCAGCCAGGGGATAGCAGGGCAGGCACGCCCGGTCCGCGGCTAGGAGGGCCAGCCCAGGAGTGAGGAGGCTTACCAGCGAGGCTGATCCATCATGCAGGACCCATTGTCAGTCTCTCGATCCAGCGAAACTGTTCACGGAGGAGTGGGACGGGGGAGACGATGGGCTAGGTGTACCATGGCAGCTCACGGTGCTCTGGCTTAGGCAGGCCCGCGTGCAGCCTCACGGAGCACTGTGTACCGGCGTCCCAAGCGATGGCGGGGATGAACCCGGGGCACACGTGTGGCAAAGAGGCGCCGATGTGGCGATGCGTTGGCCTCCGCGTGGATCCAACGTGGTGGCCACGGGGGTGTCATGAGGAGGAAGACAAACAGGGACCAGATCCTACGGCTAGCGGTGGTGCGGCCCGCAAGAGCGATCCCGACGGAGTTTGTTGGCGGCGAAGGCACTGGCGGAGAGAAGGCGCTACGAGGAGCAATTCCAATGTTTCGGATTCGCTGATGGTTGACTAGAGACGACGTATTGAGGCGGTGCACAGAGGCAGCGGGGATTTGGGGATTTCGTCAGCGGTGATCTAGAGCTTGATTCTATGCTTCTGGGGGTTCCTAGATGTCGGAGGATGAAACCTCGACGGCGGGAAGTCAGGAGACCCCCTTTTTGAGATTCGGCCAGGGGAGTAGTTCTTAGGTGTAAGCGGCGTCCGGTGTAGAAGAAAGATCGATAGGTGGATGATACGCGAAGAAGATGAGGGGAAGCAGGGTTCGGACCGTCCGTTCAAGGATCGGACTGTCCGAATCCCGGGGGCCCGAGCTGGAGGCAGCGGGGTCCGGACCGTCCGCTTCGGGTCCGGACCGTCCGAACCGTGGTGATCGCGCGGAACGTCGGGGAAGACGATCAACCGTGGCGCACAGAGGAGACAGGAGAAGTCCGGCGCTGGCCCGGGTTCACCGTAACTTACAGGATGTCATACAGATAGATTTGTGAAGGTGTTTGATGTGCCTAAGGATGGAGCTCGGACTCGCTTCCCTCGCGAGCCCGAGTCCGGCATGTGCTAGGGATGGAGCTCGGACTCGCTTCCCTCGCGAGCCCGAGTCCAGCATGTGCTGGGGACCCAGGGGCCCGGCCATCATGCGGATATGTGTCCGGGACCCGGGGCCTCGGACTTAAATACGGTTTTGATATAAGCCGGGTTCCGGGGGCCCGGGCTTGAAATATGGGATGTGAGACGACCTTCCGGACGCATTCTCGCCGGGGCGATGCTGTCTGGGCTATCGCGCCCTATTCCAGGTGTCGCGTTCCTAGGCTTGCACTCACCTTGGCGAGGCCGCCCTGGTTCGGCACCTCAGTGTCGGGCCCGGGGCACGGATTCGGGAATCTGTGCCTCGGCTCAAATATGTGCCCGGGACCCAGGGGGCCCCGGACTGTAAGGTGATTTGACGTGGTCGACATGTGCCCAGGCACGGGGTCCCGGGTAAGGACATGGACCATATCGGGACGACTTCTCCAGACCCGCCCTTGCCGAGGCGGTGCCGTCCGGGTACTCGCGTCCTGTTGAAGCTGTTCCGGATCGGGAGTGGGATCCAGACGTTGACTTTCTTGACTGTTGCCCAATCGGACCGTCCGGATAAGGATCGGACCGTCCAGAGCGAGGCGATCGGACCGTCCGAGTCCCAACGATCGGACCATCCGCCGAGGGTTCGGACCGTCCGAACCTCCTTGACGGGATTAGCCTGCTAAGGCTCCTGCCGGAAGTATTTGACCTGCTTGGCCAAGCTTTGGACGGCACGACACTCCGTGAGATCGTGCGAATCTGTCTCGTGGACGGCGCACCACTTCCGGACCGTTGCCGACGGAGACGGCGCACGTGCAGCCCTTCGTCGCTTGCCAGTGCCGTCGCCCCCGCGGTCGTCGTTGCCCCGGGGAGCGCCCATAGCAGCCAAGGCGAATTGCTCGGCGGCCGCCTTGTCCCTCTGGTGCCTTCTCCTGTCTCGACGTGACGCAGAGCGCGAGGACTCCTCTTCGGGGCCCTCGTCAGGGGCGTTGAGGCGTGGCCTGTTCCACGCCTAGGCCTCCTCCTTGCGGGCACAGAGGTCGGCGAGGCTGAACAGCTCAGCCGTGGTCTGGACATCGCGGGTGCCCATCTTCTCCAGCATGCGCTCGTCGCGCACACCTGAGCGAAACGCGTGGATAATTGCGTGAGGAGCAATGTGGGGGATAGTGTTACGGACCTGGCTGAAGCGCTGCAGGAAATGCCTCAGGGACTCATCTCTGTCCTGACGCAGGTCATGGAGGTCCGCCTCGGTCCCCGGGCGCGGGAAAGTGCCCTGGAAGTTCGCCACGAACTGGTGGCAGAGATTTTCCCACGAGTAGATGGAACCTTGGGGAAGGTTCATCATCCAGGAACGAGCCTGGGCCTTGAGGGCGACGAGGAAGTAGTTCGCCATCACCTTCTCGTCGCCGCCGGCCGCCTGGATAGCAGTAGTATAGAGCTGCAGGTATTTTGCATGGTCGATGGAGCCGTCGTACTTCTCCGGTAAGCTGGGCCGGAACTTAGCCAGCCAGCGTACTTGCCGGAGGCCTGGGGAGAGCGCCAGGCAACCCGAGCCGCCATACTGAGCGGGCTCGGGCGATGGATGACGGTTTTCCGTCAGTAGGTTGGAGCTGGAGGCCCTGGCCTCGAAACGCCTGGCGGCGTCCGCGCGCCGCTCGCGTTGCCGCTCCATTGTGACCCGGGCGTCCTCATGGGCTCGCACCCGGTTTCGCCGGTCACGGTGGTCGCCCTGGCCATTCTTGGCCCCGGGTGTGGCGCGTGGCGCCGCGCCTTGGGCTTGATCCTGGCTCGGGGCAGCGGGCCGGCTCGCGCTAGAAGTCGCGCGGCTGGTTCTCCCGGCCCCTGTACTGCTGTCGGTGGCGACCTGGCGATGGGCCGCGCCCACAAGGTGGGTGACCTCGTTGAGCCAGCGCCGTTCCTGGCCTCCGGCCCCGGTAAACACCGGGGGGTGGCGCAGGAGGGCTTCCGCCGCTAGGAGTGCTTCTTGCGGTGACGCAGGCTGGAAGTTGAGGTTGCGACGCACCGTAGAGTGGCGCGTCCATTCGCGCCTCATGGATGAGGCCGCGGCAGACCCGGCGGGGCACTTGCCGGCTCCCTCCGCAAGGGGAGGGGCCGAAGCCGGGTAATGAGCAAACTCGGCCTGCGCGGCGCGCACCACGCGCCCCCAAGAAGACGTAGAGGGAGAACGCGGCAGGCCCGCCGCGGGGCTAACATTGCCCGGCCGGGTATAGCCACCAGACTCCTCGTCGTCATCACGCGGACGATGGCCTCCTGCCATGGAGTGCGCCGGTGTAACACCTGAAAAGGAAACTCCCCCTACCTGGCGCGCCAGCTGTCGGAGGATGAAACCTCGACGGCGGGAAGTCAGGAGACCCCCTTTTTGAGATTCGGCCAGGGGAGTAGTTCTCAGGTGTAAGCGGCGTCCGGTGTAGAAGAAAGATCGATAGGTGGATGATACGCGAAGAAGATGAGGGGAAGCAGGGTTCGGACGGTCCGTTCAAGGATCGGACCGTCCGAATCCCGGGGGCCCGAGCTGGAGGCAGCAGGGTCCGGACCGTCCGCTTCGGGTCCGGACCGTCCGAACCGTGGTGATCACGCGGAACGTCGGGGAAGACGATCAACCGTGGCGCACAGAGGAGACAGGAGGATTTATACAGGTTCGGGCCGCACGGAGGCGTAATACCCTACTCCTGTGTGTATGCTATGTGGAGATGAATGTGGTTACAAGGTGAGCCTAGCTCGTGGCCGGAGCCGGAGAAGAAGAACAGTAGCTAGGGAGTGAGCTCGGGAGCATAGAGTTAGAGGTACTCAGTTCAGTGTGTCTCCTCCCCCCCTCTCTCGTCGGCTCGGATCCTCCTTTATAGAGTCAGGGGAGTCCACAGTGCCAGCACCTCGAGAGAGAGAGTTTCTGGTGATTTCTCCGGTCCTCCCCTCTGCTTGCGACGCCCACGCCGGAGTTGGAGGGACGTCCAGTTGCTCCCGTCCGCCTGCGACGCCTGCGCCGGAGTTGGTGCTGCCCGTCTGGTCACGCTTGGTCAGCACGTCGCCGTGAGCGGATGGAGCGTGGAGATGGGACGGCGCCTGCCTCCGCTGCCGGGGCGTGGACATCCGGAGCCTTCTTAGTCAAAAGCGCTCTGCCAGTACAGTGAGAGGAGCCTCCATAGTCAAAAGGGTTTCTGACAGCACAGGAAGCGGGCCCACGGAAGCCAGGCGCGTCACGCCCCGTCGCCTCGCCTCGTCATTGATGCGGGTAGTTGAGGAGCTGGCCGCTTCTAGAGATGTGAGTCCCGGGCCCGGGGAACGGCGCCCGGGACTAGCAGCGTCTCCGCAATGTGACCCGGGGACGCCGCCCGGGGCTGAAGCTGTGGGACCTGGGACCGGAAGGCCCCGGGCACAGGATGGTCCTCGGGACCCGAGGTCCGAGGAGGTGATTCCCGGGACCGGGCCCCGGGAACCGAGGACGTCGCTCCCGGGACCGGGCGCCGAGGCCCGGGCACGGGATGGTTATGGGCCCGGGACCCGAGGAGGTGGCTCCCGGGTCCGGGTGCCGGGGTCCGGGCACGGGTCAGTGTGGTTCCCGGGACCGGGCACCGGATGGTCCCCGGGACGCGAGGCCCCGAGAAGGTGGCTCCCGGGACCGGGCGCTGGGTTAAGGCAGCGCCCGACCCCAGGGACCTAGCGGGAAAGCCGCCGCAGCCATCCTTCTCTTGCGAGGAATGTGGGCCCGGAGTAGCTGACGTGGTAGGAGAGCCACGCGACCCCAAGGTATGTGGGACCCCCATTCCCGTTTCGCCGACACTAGAGGTGCCCAGAAACGATTCCCCCGCTTGGGGGTGAACGGTGAGCGGCGCTACGTGGTGAGCAGCAGCAAACAGCAAGGTGGCGATGCGGCGGTCGCAAGGAGGAGTCTACGGTGAGGGTCTAGGCCCCGAGGGACGCAGGCGGCCATCCACACGAGCTAAAAGGAGGGCAGAGAGGGGGAAACGGGATACGAGGCACTACTGTGATGAAGAAGCGCTGTGACGAGCGGTTGGTGGCACGAACGTGATCGTTTGTGCCTCGGCGTGAACGGGCGGAGAAGAGGGGAGATCGACAACGGCAGCGGTGGTCCCGAGTGTGGCACGAGCTGGACAGGCTTCAAGGTGGTACGGCGAGGAAGAATTTGGAAGGGAAGGCCCGAGGCGGAGGCGAGGATTTTATAGGCGATGGCAAGGTCGGTTGGCCAGGGGTCTCGGGGGAATTTCCCATGGGGGGCAACGAGCTGGCACGGTCAAGACGAGGACGGCGAGCTGGCATTGCCGGCGTCAGTGGTCTGCGCTCCACCGCGAATCATGACGAGGGGCAGAGCGGGGGCGCTCTGCTTCCGAGTGGGAAAAGAGAAAGTGAGCGAGGGCGCCGAGCACAAAAGCGGGTGGAGAAGAGAAAAGGGGAGCGGGTTCTCCCGCTTTTGGGACAGCGAGACAGGCGAGTGCCCAGGCAAGCCCATCCTCCGCTTGGCATCTAGCGGCAGGGCCAAGGTGACGGAAGGGGATGATGGCCAAAGCGGCGAGGCTAGGTTGGAGTGGAGCAGGGACATGGCGGTCGCCGGAGCAGGGCGGTGATGGCGGCAGTACTGCTGGTCGGCGCGCGGGAGAGAGAGGGCGAAACTAGGGCGCAGCGAGGAGTTGTTTGAATCGGCGACGGCGAGTGCGATTAGGAGCGAGAGAGAGGTTGAGAGGAACAGAGAGAGAGAGAGACAAGAGAATCTCTTCTTCCTCACGTCGGCCTCGGCACGTGCTAGGCACGTGCCGGTGCGGGGGAGAGGAAGGCCGAGTGGGCCGGGTGGCAAGCAGGCCAAGCGGCGTCCCAAGGGGGATGCTGAGAGAGGGGGAAGTGAGGGTTTGCGGGTTGGGCCGGTAGGGAGAAAAAGGAGGTTTGCGGCCCAACCGAGGGGAATGGATTTTGGAATCTTCGGAGAAATTATTTGAAAGAGAAGATTTGAATTTGAATTGATTTGAGAGGGAATTGACCACAAGGACTTGGGACTTGATCTGGATATGAAGGGATTGAGATTAGGGCCTTAGGCACGCACTAGACAACAAATTAAGGTCCATACTTTCGCATATAGGTTTTTATTAATTATTTTTTAGCCTAACGCTAGGCCGCTACAGTAACCAATGTTAGCTCTGCTGCCATGGGGGCAAGGGTGCTGGCGCCAGCGTCGTTGGCGCCGAGACGTTGGACCTCGGCCCCAATAACCCTAGCACCAAGAAAGGAGTATATTCCTAAAATAAGTTTTTTTTAGGGATCTATTTGTAAAATAAGTTTTTAAAAAGAGCATAAATGTTAAAAATCATGCTGAGTCATCCGAAGGAGGGAGTTTGGTTCGAGGCAGCGAGTAGGAGGCCAGCGACAGCCATCACGATCTTGGCACGGCACCGTGCCGACCATCAGAAACAAGAGGTCTAGGTAGTTATATTCTAGGACGAAGGGAGTATCTTTTGATACTCTCGTATGGTCATTATCCTCTGCTACTGTGCTCGCTTCTCACTGAGTTGCTAAACGCCTATTTCTGGTACTATGTTGCATCTTCAAAATATATGTACGTGCACACATGTCATATTTTTTACTATTACTGAAAATCTCTAAATCTGAATATTGTAACATGTTTCACGCAATTTACATCGACATAGATGCACTTTCCAGTTGACCCAGATCTCAACACTCGAACGCAGACTTAATTAGCTCAAAAGCATAATAAACCGCTTAAAACTGTATTGATTTTTTTAGTTGTACGTAGATGTTACAAATTTTTATCAAGAAGCTAAGTGCTATAAACTACTTAGCTTGACACCATAAAGAAATTTAATAAATGTATATAGAAGATATAACTCTGGCCTATATACAATGTACAGGTTGATAACTAGTAATATCTAATTGGAGATAAAGCGCACGACCTAGTCTCTGTGTGGCCGTTGGGGTTGTAGATGTGTGTGCTTATGGTTCCACTTAACAAAGATCATGGTATTTTTGTTCTTGGAGTTAGAGCTAGCTGTAGATATATCGTTGTTTGAGCGACCCATCTTATTTATATTTAGACTAAATAAAAGGTTGTGACTCAAACCACCTTATATTAGGCTATAACATTCATATTCGTAAGAATCTAGAAGTTAGTACCAAATATATCCAAATATGTTAGATCTTCCAAACTCGGGCGTCTAGTGCGTGTATGCAAATAATGAAATTTTGTTCTTTTCGTAAAGGAATCTAACAAGGCATCGATTTGGAATATTGGATTATTTCATTTCGCCTTTCTCTTTCGATACAAGAAATTTCAGGGGTCAAAAGTTTTGATCGAAGTATATGCGCCCATCACTGCGGCGCCAGACATATCTACCTTTCACCGAGTCACAGCCTCATTTTTTTTTCTCCATGAACACTGCCATGAAAACTTGCCTTTTTCATTTCCGTTCAAGCTCTCCACTTCGTAAAGATTTACACGCTCCAAAAGATTCAAAGAATATTGGTAAGAAAAATGAACAAGAGATCGACCCAAGGGGCCAATCCTCTTCCTAAATCTGGGGCAAATTCTGCATGCCACCGGCCTGGATGAACAGCTTGAGCCAGAAGTCCATGTCGTCGTCGTTGCTCGACGACGGCGAGGCACTGTCCGCGCCGAGTGGTTCGCCGCTCATCTCCATCCCGGAGTCGGAGCTGTCCACCGTCATTGCCAGCGTCTCCGACCAGAAGCTGTCGTCTATCTGGAACTCCTCCTCCGAGGTGAAACTGTCCGTAGTGTTCTGATCCGCAGACGAGGCCATCGAGTAGTCCTCGGTGGCGACCGACGTCGTCGTCGAGAGGGACTGCTCCGGCGAAACCGGCACGGTGGTCGGGCCATCGAGCGCCACCTCCACGGCCTCAGTCTTCTTGGCCTTGCGCTTGGGCGCGGCGGCTGCCCGCTGTGGATGGCCGGACGACGGCTTCGGCTCCAGCCGCTTCTTGAGGTGAGTGTGCCACACGTTCTTGATCTCGTTGTCCGTCCTCCCCGGCAGCCTCGCAGCAATCGCGGACCATCTGAACATTCGCACAAGAGAGTTAATTAATCATAATCAATAAACAACCTCACATAATCTTCGGCGTATCTACGGCTAGATTATATATATATATATATATATATATATATATATATATATATATATATATATATATATATATATATATATATATATATATATATATATATATATATAAAGGATGGATCGAAAAAGTACCTGTTGCCGAGTAGGTCATGGAGGTGGATGATGGCGTCCTCCTCCTCGCGAGTGAAGTTGCCGCGCTTGATGTCGGGGCGGAGGTAGTTGATCCACCGGAGGCGGCAGCTCTTGCCGCAGCGGAGCAGCCCGGCCTGCTTCGGCAGCGCGCGCCAGTTGCTGTGCCCGTGCCGCTCGATGTGCGCCACCAGGATCCTGTCCTCCTCCGCCGTCCACGGCCCCCTCTTGAGCCCCATCTTCTCGCAGCACGGAGCCCTCCCCATTGCTGCTGTACGTATACAGAGATCTTCCTCCTCTCCTGAGCTAGCGCCCAAAGCTGTGTGTTTGGATTGCTCGGCGTGTGTGTTGCTGATGCTTGGGAGGAGCGGAGCTGCGTCGTCTGGTGCTGCGGAGTGGGAGGGGCGTGGGCGGGGTATTTATACGCGGGGCGCGGCTACAGGGAACGTGGTCAATTGGGGCAGCTTCGTCGCAAGGGGGTAGTAGGCCACGGGGGAGACAAAAGGGGTGGGAATAGCTGAGCCCTCGTTTCGGTTTTCTCGTTTTTTATTGGCTCTGATCGAGTCCGTGTTGCTGCATCGTTCGTTTTTTATTAAGGGATTTGTTTGTACTAACGATATGTACTTTGTAGGGTACAGGCATGGGAGGAGTCGAGGATGCAGTGATGTATCCCCACAGGTTTGTATAAACTAGCCGTGAGATTAGATATCCAACGGTGTAGATTGATATGATGCTCGCTAGCTGCTAGGATAATTAACTGCTCCTAACTAGAATGTCGTGTGCTACAATAATTTCAAATGGCTATATAAGTGCTAAACGATTACCACTTTAACACTCTCCTTTTCATCTCAAAATACTTTAACTTATACCTTTTCTTCAATACTCTTCTCTCTGTCTTAAAACATTTTAACTTATATGAAATTAAGGTTGGGATTGAGAAATAGTTATGATTGGTTGAGGTGAGAAAGTAAGTAAAGAAATTAAATAAAAAAAATTGTGATTGGTTGAGATGGAGAAGTAGATAAAGAAATAGTAGTATTATGAGAATTTTAATTAGATCCTAAAAATATTAGTATTTTGAGACGGAGCGAATAAGTTTATTAGATTGCTTAGCATATAGTATTACGGTACAAAGATAAGCATTACCATCAACGCTCGATCGATAACTAATTAAGCCTACGTTGGCAACAACTTTAGACCATTTCGGCACGTTTTTACCTTTTTGGGAAGACTAATTAATGAATGCGAAGTTGAATCATTGACATAATCAACCAGTTGAGTGGTGCATGCATGCAGTTTGAACGCGCCGCTACTTCTGGCTTACAGTAGCCAGGAGCCTAGGAGTGCTTGTCGATCGAGGATTAGGATAAAAAGCAGCCAGAAAAAGAAGGCAAAAGTCGCATTGAGCTTCTACCTTTCTCTCTTTGGAAGAGCCATTTACGATTAATTAGACTATGATGGTAGAATATTTAACCAAGCGGATGAATCCAGCAAGTTCACTGTATCTTTTTCTACTAATCTTTTATGATGAAAGGGCTCAGTCATCAGGCACTGTGGTTTGAAATTTAATCGACTTTTCTCTCTGAAGACCTTGTGTGATATGATGATATATGATCATCGTGTGGAAAATTTAGACGAGGTCTGTGAGTGTGCAGATCGGTTCAATCATTTATTTTAAAAAAAGAAGAGATCGGTTCAATCAAGTGGGAGGTTTCTGCTAGATTTGGTATAAGCAAGTCGCCTCACCAGCTCGAATTAATGCGAGCGCTTCGCTTTGCTTTGTGGCAAGCATGTGATCCGTCGGCGTGGACGAGTACGTCGCCGTCGATCGCCACGGCGCGGCGTCGAGAGGCGTCAGCTAACGCTTCAATTCAACCCAGGGTGCAGATGATGTCGACCTCATTCTGCTGATCCGTTTGGTTGATTAGTAGAAGGATGAACTGTGCCGGTGAATGGCGACTAGCACAATATCATAATGAGACGTGATCAATCAGTGTATTAATTGCGCAAGCTTCTTTTTAGCTAATACGCTTTCAACGAATGTTGAGTAATTTTGTGGGGTTCTCTATCGATAGAATTCTACTATAAGTATTTTATCAAGAAAAGTGATTTTAATCATTGATATGTGAATTCTACAATTAGTAAAAAATTATTCTACTAAGTAGTTAAAATAATAGTAGAAATAAATCTATTAAATTAGAAAACATAAACAATCTAAATTAATTCTACCATCAATAAAGAGTATTATAAAACGCCTTCAACAATGTTATATATACTACTTGCATGATGCAAGTAAACTAGTTCTCGTCTTCTTGATCATTTGATCAAGCAAGTTCCGTGGAACGTGTAAAAGCATTCTACACGGAGGATGATTGCATAATTCTCACGAGATGTTTACCTAGCCCACAAAAATATCCTGTGATTTAGTATGTTTTAACCAGCAAAGCTCCCACTGTTGAGGGTGTGACACTGACACTCCACCACCCCGGGCCATGCTGCCAGAGAGAAGGGATATTGCTCAGCTAATGGGAGAAAGCAAGACGCCTCTGCACTCTCCCATGCATTGGGCGACGGCGATTAGATCCAGTTTGTGAGCAAGCAACTTCCTACTGGCGGCGCCCCGGTTTGCATGCGTCCCGGTCGACATGCTCATCTCGATCGGCTCATGCACGCACGCACTGACGCACACGGGGAGAAGCAATTTATGGCGAAAACGATCGATCGGTGCAAGGGAGCACGATCGATCACCGATCGATCGGGAGCTTAGCCCAACCTTGAGCTCGAGCTCGTCGATCGATCGATCGGCACGGCGCGTTTGAATGCCTGTACGGTGTGACGCGACGCGCGCTTCAGCCTTTGGAACGGTGAGATAGCCAAGTTGAGTACGACCTGAGCCTTTTTTTTTTTGTTTATGATGCTACGTACGTTGTGCTGGATTTTCGTTTGTCCGGCCCGGCAGCGCTTGGTCCCAGCCATGCCACATATGGTGATATCGTTGCCACAAATGGACTATGTGTTGTGCCGTCGCGGTTGGTTACTTGGTTGTAGTCATAAACTTATACCACCAAAATTAACTCGTGGTCCCCAAGTACACTAATGTATATTTGCTCACAGGAATATGGTAATAAGGGAATAATTTCATTTTACACACCTAAGTAGCGCAAAAGGTTTACTTAACCCATTCATCTTTTAATACTGGGTCAAATACATTATAGAGGTAGGGTTGTGTAGCTAATAGATAGTACCAGTAGCTCTAAAATGGTACTACGACGAAAACAAGATAAGCAACTGGTAGTACATATAGAGAACTTATTTTGCACCAACGATATATAGTGGTGTAAATTGATCATCTAAGATACTGTAACTCGGCGTTAAAGATACGACTAATACAGACATTAGGACCTCCTCTAGTCTAAAGTTTTAAAAATTTCATATGGAAACTCGTAGGAACATGACAAGATACAGTTGGATTTAGATCCCAACGATATGGCTACAACACAAACTTCACAACCATCTAAACATGCACATCATGCTCATCAATATATATGGTAGCTTTGTTGAATCCCTTCTCGTCTCAAGTTGTGTTACTAAAAGTGCTGATAGAAACCCCTCAAACCTTTGGGCCACAGGCAGATCTAACGTCTGGCGGATGATCCATTACAATTATATTGTTAGAAAACTTGAAATATAGTGATTTTAATAGCAATATTAGCTACACTTAAGTTTGGCCGTGCTCTAAGTTTTTTTATAGATCCTCCACTTCTCTGTGTTGTGTTGATATTTAATATCTTACAAATCTTCTTCAATGAAGGTGATGCACGCCAAGCCTCTTTGCTGACAAGTTCCACTATTTAGACCTTCGTGATACCTGATGTATGTAAAATAGTAACGTGCTATTCAGAACAACTTATGGCTATTGCTTCTTCTCTCTTTTTCTGTGAGCACACTTCCCGCTAAACAGTATGTTTTTTTTAAAATTTTCTATATATAAGTATCTTAAAAAATCAAATAGATCTATTTTTCAAGTTTATAATAACTAATATTTAATTAATCATACGCTAATGATATTTCTCGTTTTGTGTGTCTTATAAGCTAAGTCCATAAGCCTCACCGAATATGGTGTAAGACATGTATAGTAGTTTGGTTCTTGCTAGAAAATCCAACAAGAAGTTACCACGCTTCGGATGGATGCTTGAATTTTGAGCTATTTCAAAACAGAATTGCTAAAACACTTGCGACAGTTATGCCAGCAGGGGCAGGGATCAAACTCATGAGCTGCTCCCCCTCACGCGCGTCCTCTTTTTTTTGACTACGTGGAATCTAGTTACATATAAATTATACAATGTAATTTAACTATACTTATATTATAGTTATATTTAAAAGTTTTTAGAGAGATTTTCTGTTGGAAGTTATATAGCCACACCCTTTCCAAATTGACCAAAGACATATAACAAAAGTTTCTTTGCACGGCAGCACGTGCGCGTGTGCGTCCCTAGTTTGACCAAACTAAGGAGGACGACAGCAGGCAGTAGGCACGCAAGTAGTACGCAACTGTGCATTGCTACTGCAGGCTGCTTCTCAAGAGCAGAGCAAACGACGAACGGTCAAACTGTTCAACGGGCCTTCGCCTGTGAGTCAAACTGGCTGCGAACGAAGATGCCCTCCCATTGGCGGACGCATACGCATTCGCATCTCAAGTTTTTAGCTGAAGGCTGAAGCATCATCAAGCGCTCGCTCGCACTTTTTCTCGGCTTCACGATCGAGTCTTTGGCGAACTGGATGCTTCAAAGATGTGGGACTGTTGACCGCTGTCATGTTCATACACTCGCAGTACTCGTCGATCCTACGGTGTTGTGTTGACACTTTCCGGCGGCCATGTCGCTGTCTTTCCCCCGACGTTTTTCCAGCGGCAACGTGCTCGATCTGCGTTGGAAAGGTCTAATGCGCGATTGAGCTGTATATTTATGTGCCTGTGTAGTATACAGAACGGCTAGTTAATTAAGTAGCATGTGCATATGGTTTCTGTGATCACGTTAGACGACATGTAAGAAATGGTTTCTGTACTTCCGCATGCAGAGAATGTGTACGCAAGATATAGCATGTTAATGAATTGGAGTAGTTAGCAGTACTTTTTTTTATATTAGGGAGACACGAGAAAGAATAGCGCCACGCGAAATAAAATGTCATCAGTACATAATTGATTAAGTGTAAACTACTATAGACTTTAAAAATAAATTTATCTAATTTTTTTAAAAAGTTTAATATAAAAAATTTTTAAAAAACATATCTTTTAATAGTTTAAAAATCGTGTCTGTGACAAGCCAATAACTATAACCTAAAAATAATAGAGCCTTAGTGCATTTGGATTAACAGAAAACGCCGCGTACGTACGTACATACAATTTAAAAAGAAAAATGTTGTATCGTCCAGTTTAAGCGGCCGAAAGAAAAAAATAAGAACACCAACAGCTGATCAGTTTAAAGTAAAACGCTATTATGCCCCTCGTTTTTCTCCTGTGGGCTTAACTTCTAAACTAATCGGAAAAGCTAAGGGACATGCAGCTAATACTGACACTACATCATAACCAACAATGTCCTGCGATTATTTTTTTCTGAATGAGCGTCCCAAGAGGATATTATACAATATACATGCATCTTTCATCGATGCATAATAGGACAAGACACAGGTCCGTGCAAATTGCAAAAGCGTAGAGAAAACTGCCGCTTTTGCGGTCATCAACACCATGGACATCGTCGTCGCCGCCTTCGACATATCCATTTCCTGCTGCCTAGCCCACTTGTAAATTTATCATATATCAAGACGATTACTTGCAGGTAGCAGCTGCCAGGATCGTTCGTAGCTAGCCCCCTATATGATCCACAGTTCCACACAGCTGACAAAGTCCTGAAGTCTGAAGAGTGGATCCGCAGTCGTCACCAATCATGCCTGAAGTAGGGTCTGTCGCTGTACAAAGTTTCATCCGATCCACAGTAGCATAGTGCGATGATGTGACACTCTCTGCTCTACTAGTACTAAATTCTTCTACTACTATTATGCTTGATAGCGTTGACTGGATTGTAGCTACGTTGAACCCTAGTTTCTACCAGCAGATTTGTACATGCTTAAATGCATACATGATAATATTATCAAGGAAAAATTGTAGAACACCCTCAATGTCATCCTGTTTTTAAAATTTTCCCTTAATATGATTTATTGCAAATATCTCTCTGCTAGTATGGTTTGAGACCCTCTGACGCTAGTCATACATTCTCGTGGATCTTTTTCTAACCCTTCTTCCTCAGCGATAGTGTCATACCAGTCTCATCTTCCTCATTTTGAATCTGATGAAGAAACCAGCTACTATCGAACCCCATAAGACAGACGTAACTACTCATCTTCTAGGGACTCCGACGTCTAAGAGCGGAGACTCGTAATAACCATCGCCCATGGCGTGCTGGGCGTCACGATTGGGATGCTACGTCCCTGTCATCGGGCATGACTGTCATGAGCAACGACCCTAGTTACTCTCGACATATTAGTATCCCTTGGAACGCATATGTAGATCTTCGGCCACGAGAACACGTGAGCAGCGGCAATTAAAGGAATCTCAAACCAAGATGAATATCAAACTCATGGTAATATTTAGGGTGGTTTTTGTAATTTTCCTTATTAATAGAGGGTGAAAATAGGCTGACAAGTTCGCTTTAAAGTTAAAGAAATTATTATCTGCAGTTACAAATAAGTGACATTTTGGATATCTACACACCTGGACACTACTTGATAATCAATTACTAGTGTAAAACTTATGAAAAATATAGCAATGTTATATTACTTTAAATTTTTTTGCAAAAATATACAGTCATACTATTTTTAAAAGTTGAATAGAAATACCCAAAGAAATTTTGACGGTCAAAATTTTAACATATTGATTGCACGCGTTACAAAATTGCACTTATTTGTGGCTGTTGAACCATCACTTGCTTGTGACTGGAGCTTGGAAGGAGTACCCCACACACACATATATATAGAGAGAGGGGCTACTGTGCTTCGTGAAGTATGGATTGTCCTATGCTTTGTGACCGTTGCTATAAATTAGAAGTTTAAATGAGCGATCCAAATCGTTCATCATGATCTTCATATTGAAATAAGGTTGGAGACCAAATTTTATATTTTTTAAAAATTTTTTACTATTTTTTAGATAGGTATGAAATCTTGTTAATCTAAAGACTTCAAAACCGTCCAAAACCTATAAATTTATACCCCTCTTAAAAATAGTAAAAAATTTTCAAAAAATATAAAATTTGGTCTCCAACCTTGTTTCAATATGGAGATCATGATGAATGGTTTGGATCGCTCATTTAAATTTCTAATTTGCAGCAACGGTCGCGAAGCACGGGGCAATCCGTGTTTTACAAAATACAGTAGCCCATATATATATGTATATGTATATGTATATATATATATGTATATATATATATATATAATTCCCATGTTCGTACAATACCTTTATTTTAGAGACCTAAAAATTCTCATGTTAGTCAAAGAAAAAGAAAAGATACCAACCTTAGATCGTGATAATTCTAGATTTTAATGGTTGAGCCTCAGTTCAAAAATTGGAAACTTGCAGGCAATGTCAGATTCGCTTTGATGTAAGGCAATAGCATCACGACACCTAATTCTATTTGGAAACTGACATGACTTGGCAGTAGGAAACAAAACTAATCTCGAATTCTCACGTAAATAAAAAAATCTGGAAATTCTCACATCAATCTAAAAAATAGAAAATCTTGACCATCCAAACTTCACAATATTATAAATCAATGGCTTGGATCAGAATTATGTAGCCACATACCAGCATAAAGTCAGATGGACTCCTACACGTACTAGCGTAAATCAAATGGATTCCTATTCAGACACGTTCTTCTAGCACAAATTAATTGTAGAATTAGAGTGCAATGGTAATTACACGGACAAATCAACCAATTAGGACTCTGCACTGCACCGAGCAAAAAATAATTACCGCAAGGCTTAGGGAGAGTTCGGAAGTGAGAGAAAAGGGAAAAAAGAGAATAGCATAAAACGAGGTGAGTCATTAGCATATGATTAATTAAGTATTAATTATTTTAAACTTGAAAAATGGATAAATATGATTTTTTAAAGTAACTTTTATATAGAATTTTTTTAAAAAAATACACCGTTTAATAGTTCGGGAAGCGTGCTCATGAAAAACGAGAAAAACTTTTTCCTCTTCCCTCACTTCTGAAGTCAGACTTATAATTAAGAGAAAATTCCTTACGTGCTCTTAAGATTTTATTCAATCTCTTCTATACCATCAAATTTTGCCTTATCCTAAAAAAACCTTGGTCGGTGTGAGAAAGACCACCATCACGGTATTTCACTAAAAAGAGCTTAACCGGAGCCCGGCCGAGAAAGGTCATGAAAGATGGCCCCCCATATATGAGGATGTCGCCCTCTATGGTTCGGGCCTTGACCTGTGTTTTGAGGCCCAACCTACTACCAGCCTCATACACGGAGGCCATAGGTCGGTTCACTTATGCCGACCAGAGAAACCAGCGAGTGACCTTTTTTTACCCAGCCTAAAATTCGCTCCCATGGGGATTCGAACCCAGGACCTGAGGTGCTACTAAGGACACTGCAACCACTAGTCTACAGGCCCCTTCGCTTTGCCTTATCCTCTACATGCCCCTCAGTTTTTATTTTGATCCCCTCTATACACATTTTTTCAGTTAACCATTAGATTTTTTCTAAAATGACTATATTGCCCCTCTCAATTTATATGCTAATTTAGTGAGAAACATAATTCTCAACATGGAAAAGATTCATTTATAAAATAGAACAAATGGCATATAATTATTTAACAATAAATTTGAAAACTAAAGTTTAAAATTTTTAAATAAATTTTAAATCAAATTTGATGAAATGTGTACAACATTTTCACCAACATTTCAACCCAAAGGAAAAATAATTTTGGTTTTCAGTTTCTTGGTGAAACTCTTTATAGATATAATAAAAAAATTTAAAAATTGTTTGAAACGTTAAATTTTGTTTTTCAAATTTTGCATGAAATGATTCTATCCCATTTAACTGTATTATAAATTAAAAGTTTTCACATTAAGATTTATGTTTTTGAAGTAGTAGCAATAAGGATAAGAGAGAAGCAATATAGTTATTTTAAGAAAACTCTAATGGTCAACTAACGGAATGGGTATAGAGAGGATCAAAATAAAAACTTAGGGGCATATAGAGGATGAGGCAAAATTCAGAAGTACAAAAGAGATTAAGCAAATTCTCAAGGACATATAAGGAATTTTCTCTCTAATCAATGATAGATACATGTGAATTGACTGTGTGTATCGCCTAGGCACTTAACCCATCCAGGGCATCTCTTGGTAATTGTCCAGCTGATTAGTCATTACATTGCATTTGCTAACCTAACTCTACAAATTTCCTATAAATTTCCCAGGTTGTAATAAGTATACAATCTATCTGGTCATATTACATCCATTGATCTTATAAGGCGCGATACAATTTAAAATTTTTTAAAGGTTTAATTTGATGTTGATTTCTGATAAAATATATTCTCGATAGGCATGAAACTAATATCACCTAAAATCACTTTAAAAACAAATATGTTGGTTTGTTTTTTATAAATTAAATGTATGTGTAATCTTATAGGAGAGAAAAAGGCTAGAAATTCCCACATCAATCAAATATAAGAAATTCTATGGATAATAAAAAGGAAAAAAAAAACTTGACCATCCAATCTGTGTTGAAGTTGTAATAAACCTCTTAGATTACTATATCGAGTACTCACTCCATCCATAAATATAAGTATTTTTAGAATAATAATAACTTAAACTCTTTTAACTTTGACTGTTAAAAGCAATAAAATTATAAAGATTGATGATGTAAAAAATGATATCATTAGATTAATCATTAAACAAACTATACCATAATTTGTAACTTTTCTATTTGAAATAATTTATTTTTATATATAGTATTGATCAAAGTAGGATATTGAAGACCGTATCAAAATCTAAAAATGTTTATATTTGTGGACGGCGGGAGTAATTGTTAACTTCAACTCTTGAAATCCGAAGCCTGGTGAAGCTGGTAAATAGTCCGTATATAATTCTACGATCTTTTTCTTCTACGATGCTTCACAACTTCTCCAATAAATACCAAGCATAAAAAAAACAATCAACGCCACATCTGCCGGTAAACCATGCAATGAGCAACCGGCAAGTAAAAGAAGGCAGGGCATATTACAACCGGCAAAACAACAGGCCAATTCAAGTCAACGCTTTCATTGGATTTTTTTTTTTTCCTCTTCCAGTTTGCTTGCTTCCTCTCTCTGGGCCTTCCGGTACATTTTGCTAATCTTTTCTTATTATAATATTCCTATTTTCACATTGATTTAAATGTATTAGACAACACAACAATTAATAAATATTGCTAAAGAGACGGATCTCCACGATAAATCCCTAATTCCTGTTAAAAACACAACCACGTGGGTGCGAGTAGTGATGTATATGTGCGCATGTGTTTTCTACGTGATTGAAAAAAAAAATGATAGCTCGAGAAAAGCTACCACGTTCACTATATTGTGGTGGTTCTAAATTATAATGGTAGGGATCGATTCATTTAAGATATGGACACCCCGAAAATACATTATGGAGAGTAATTACTATGATAACGTGAAATATCTAGATGGATAGGATCTCGAATAAAAACCAAATAAGTACAGTAAACATTCATTCTCATCGCAGCCTTGCCATAATATTTACCCATTCATAATACAAATCCAACGTGCCGAATTCAGAAATAAAGAGATATTTGGAGAGTTGATTCACCAGTCCGAAATGGCGAAGTGTGCCTGTCAAACCACACAAAGGTGCCGACCAAACACGATACACACTTCTGGGGACATGGTCTACGGTTGAATCAACATCCATGCATCTCATTATTTCTAAATTCTTACTAATGTGTGACTAGCCCAAAAAACTATAGTCCCACACGTTCATCTTAGCAAGTAATATCAAATACAGAGGGTATTTAGCTAATTAAACAAAAGGTACAGATACAGACACATATTAACTAATATTTACATAAGTCTCAGAGGCCAAATAGTAAGTCCATCGGAAGCATGACTACCCAGAAAACCCTCAGGTAACCGACTAAGGGTAAACCCTTAGATAGGACCATCCTGACTAACCTGTTCACACACACATTCATCATACAAATCTTCATCTTCACCTATGCGTGGATCTATAGGAGCATTCACAAAAATAAAATATAACTCAGTACGCAAGGTACTAACAAGGCCACGACCAAACCTAACTATACATGTGAGCTGTAATTAAGGTAAAGGTTGTATGAAGAGGCTCAATTTTATTGCATAAAGCCAATTTTACTTCGCAACAATTTAAAAAAGGGATTCATAAATCAAATTGCATCATAGGCTAGCAGAATAATATCATGGCATCATTTTGCATAGATAACTACTTCACTGCCCTCCTTGGTAGCAAGACTATAATACAACTTAATAATCCAATTCCATTTCATCATCATTTCATCAATCACCAAGTATAGATCAGTATAAATCTTCACCCAAGCATCCCATTCCATAAAGCATTTTAAAAACATAAATCTATACTCAATGGACACAACCATGCCGCTTATGACCGTGAGCACGGCTAACCGATTAGTTTTGACTCTGTAGAGTTTGTACAACTTTACCCACATGATATTATTGCTCTAGTTTGTCCGGTACCCGTCGGTACCACCACACTCTACACATTGAATGCGGTCTAGAAGTCACAACACAACTTTTACATTACCTAACATTTAGCCTTGCACCAGCACGAGGTGTGTTACTCCACATCGAGGGGCTACCCCGATGCCGTGGGTGGTGGGCCCACGCCTTAACCCAGTACCGTGGCGGCAGCCTACCCGGCTCCCCACGAGGCACACAACATTGTATTGGACAAACTTAGACGCCTATTCCGTTACGGGATATAGGTAGCTCCTCTGAACAGCCCTATGTTTCGTTGTAGGCACTGCCCATACTACTCAGCCTACCAAAATGCAAGACTAAACATTAAGTAACTTAATCCACTATGGCTATCCCATACTAGCACAAGTGGTTGTACTATTTAACATGAGAATATGACACTGAGTTCGGTTCTTAAGCAACTCAGGCAAACACTCCCCCTATCGATACACAACTATCACATATGTGTATCATTTGCTTGCCCAAGTTTTAAAATGGCTTTCCTTCAGTTTTAGTTCACAAATATCATAAATATTCATCTCTGATCAGAAATAAATAAATTTCCATTTCAAACGTAATTAGATGGCCATGACTTATTTTGTAAGTAGCTAGGCATGTCTAAGCATATATACAAGTATATATCTTATAGCAAGCACTTAACAAGTACTTCTACTCATCCTAAGGTTACAAGTAGTAGATTATCAACATTTCAAGGTGGGTTATGCAGAAAAAGGGATTAACTACCATTGCCCACAATCTATATAATATACATAGCAAAATAACGATGCAAGTTAAAATGAAATCATTGATAATCCCAAAATTTAGGAACAATATGTTCAAAGGTAGTGGGATTCTTGCCTTGGTTCAGGTCTGCTTTAGGTTTCTCAATAAATTCTACCTTCTCAAACTCCAAAGACTCTTCTTCTAATTTTAAATTTTAAAGTTAAAGCAAAGTCAATAAATAATGCAAAAATACAAAATACTCTAATATGCATGATTTTTGTGCAGTGATTTGGTACTGGTTTCAAATACTTCTTGGTGAAATTATTTTTATTTTTGCGCTTACCATCTGTGAGATATGATTTTTTACAAGTTGTATGTGTCATTTTGAGAGTATAAAATGTACTGACTATCTGTGACTTAATTCTGTGCAAAATGAGTTCATAAATGGAAAGTATACATTTTTTTTATGAATTACAAAATTGGTTTGACATTTTTCTGAGCTAGGAAGATTTTCTTATGAATTTTCTAGTTAAAGCCCATTTTTACCCTTTTTCTATTCCCATAATTTTTAGGCAAGTTTGCTATATAGAAAGTGCCACTTTTAGTTCACCAGATTGTAGAGAATAAAATCACCAATCAAACAAAACTGGTTTCGCTCATTTTGGAGTTAGGATTTAATTTCTATGAATTTTACAACTAATGAATTGTACTATAGCAATTATTTTACTACATAAAAATTTAGTGGTATTTTTCTATACTGAAGGCGCCATGTTTTAGTTCACAGCATTAAAAAGCATAATTTTGTGAATCTACTGAAAGTTGGTTCATCCCAAATGGAGCTAAAATGAATTTACTATGAATTTTACAAGTTATCCTATTTTTCAGTTGAAAAATTAACACTTTAGTTATTTTTCTTTATATTTTTATATTTTAAATGGAGGGGGTCCACTGGTCAGTGAGAGGGAACTTTGCAGAAAAGTCCTCAGGATTTCCAGAAATGGAACCCGCGGTCCTCGGCCACGTGTGAGGTGATTTTTCTTAAAGAGTCCTTCGGCATCTCGTGATTTATGGATGGGTCCTCGGGTCCACATGTCATAGAGTTTGCATCTTGCTAATTAACCTCAAATCTTTTAATTCCTTCACAAATTAGCGCTCGCGCTCTAACTTCTCTACTGCCGAGTGGGTCCCACATGTCGGCGAGGCAGAGCAGGGGAGAGTGAGGCAGAGCGGAGACGGCGAGCTTCTCGGCGGCAGTGACGGCGAACGGCGGCTCGGCTCGGGTTGCGGCCAACAGAAGAAAGACAGAGGAGATCAAGGCGAAGCTGTTGGTGGTGGTCTTGTTGCCGACGGTGGCCGGAGCTAGGCATGGTGGCGCCGCAAGCGGCAAGGCTCTTCAGGCTGCTGAGGGAACATGAGCTACGATCGGGTTCTAGCCTAACCAGTGCATGCATGTGTGTCTAATATGTGCCTGGGTTCTCACCGTGGGGCTTGAGGAGGTCGGCGAGATCTGTGCAGCAGTAGCAACGTCGAAGACGACTCGGCGGCGGTGAGATCCCTCGGTTCCACGACGGCAACTCGCTCCAGTTAGCCTGCGGCTAAGATAAGGTGTCTACAAGGTCATAGGCTTCCTCAGGATGGCTCCTGTGCAATGAATCGAACGGAGACCTACCAGGGACGGCGGAATGGCCGTTAGAGCTCGGCGGCCGGAGAGGAAGATGATGGTGTCGTGCTCGTGGTATAGGGCTTCGTAGCTCGATTCTTCTGGCTTGTCAGCTCTGGTTAGGGTGGTGAAGTTGATGGCGAAATAGCTCGGCTTGGCTTTCTCTCGATCAACGGGAACAGCGACGACTGCAGCGGCCGCGCCCACAGCTCCGGTAGCGAGGACGGCGGTGCAGCGTGCACTCGACCTGCGCCACAGGAATTGGGGCAAGCAGGGATGGATTAGGCACCTAACAGAGAGCATGTTCTGGTGGAAAGCTTGCGGTGAAGCTCACCAGAGCGCAATGGCGACAGTGGATGGACCTGGCCGGCATCGGGGAAGAAGATGATCTATGCCGTTCTAGGGGCTCTCGCCTCGGTTTCTTCGGTGGAACGCGATGAGGATGACTGAATGAGCAAGCTGGCGAGGGTTGCAAGGTTGAGGGCAAGGCGAGGCGTTGGCGCGGCGCCACGTTGTGCACACGCGTCGCGTGCGTTCTGCCAATGGCCAGCGCATCTCTCCTCGTGCATCCGTGATGTATAGGGTTTGGGCAAGCTAGAGTGACTGAGCGGTGGGTCCAAGGACGATAAAGTCTAGATAAAGCAGAGTGGTATTGGTAGACAGTGGGTGGAATAGGTTTTAACCGAAAGTCAAGGATGAAGTTTTAGGTACCTAGTTTCCATTTTTCAAATTTTAATCCAAAATTTCCAAGTATTTTGGTCACAGCAAAAAGATTAATAGGGTCCTGGCTGAGGCTTGGATGAATTTTTAGTGGGTCTAAACTGGTTGCTAAAATTCTGGAAAATTTATATTTATTCATGATAAATAATCTAGTAATTGAATAAATTATTTCCTATATATGTTTCTATGAAGTTTGTTGCCCTTTTAAAGATAGTCTTGATTTTGCCGATTAGGGACTAGTTCAAAATACTGTTTGACTAGTTTGACCAAATTTTGTTGAAGCCCTAGAGAGGGTGATAAATTAACAATCGATTTATTATATGGTGAGATATTTTAATTATCTTCCTCATGAATTTTTTTGTTGGTCCAAAATATTCATGCATATGTTACTAGTATGAAAATACAAAAGCTCAATTAAAACATGGAAAATGTTGTTATGCTAGCATAAGAGATGTGTTTTCATTGCCTCCCGCATTTCATAGATCACTTTTATTTCTTTACAATTTTTTTTAGTATGTTACATAAGATATCAAAAGTTCAATAATAAATATGATAAACCTATCCAATATTGAAAAAACTGCATGCAATAGGACTAGAAAACTGAATCCTCCAAGGGTACCAATACCTCAAGAGTAATAAAGAAAGGAAAACTTGAGCTACCAGGCCTCTGCTTGACCAGATAGATTAAGATTAAAAAAGTGGCCTGGACCAAGTAGAGAACCAACACTCCAGGACTGATGGATCACGCGGACCAATGATCGGTTGCACGCGCATCCAGCAGCGCGAGTGAAGATCGTGGCGAGGTAAGAGCCGCCGCAAGCAAGGTAGCGCAGGCGCATTGTAATTTCGGAATAAAAGAAAGAAGGTCTATCTAAAACACAACACGACATTAATTAAAATACAAAATAAAAAAATAAAATAAATTCTAAATTTGGATTTCGATATGAATTCTTAAAAAACTTGCTCTGGGTGCTACAACCACATTAATTGAAGAAAAAAAGAAAAGATTTTAAGTAGGAATATAATTTAGAAATGGCAGAAACTCGGAACAAAAATAAGGAATATTGAAAGAAGAGTTCAACTAGAACACAACACGAGATTAATTAAAAATTCAGAATAAAAACTAAAATTTCTGAAATTGGATTTTTAATACGAATTCCAAATAAACTTCAAAAAGAACATTAAAATTTGAAAAAAATATAATAAAAAATTAAATAAGTAAAGACTACATGTCAAGAAGAGTCCACAGCAAAATACAATATATAAATATCCAAAAGTAATACTAATTAAAATTCAGAATAAAAAATGAAATAAATTCCAAAATTGGAATTCAATACTAATTCCAAATAAAATTTTTAAAAAATCATGAAAGGTAGGAATGAAAATATAATAAAAAATAAATAAGAAAAGACGCCATACCAAGAAGAGTCATTAGAAAATACAATCTTTAAATATCCAAAAGTAGATTTAAAAAAATTATAACAATAATCCATATAAAATAACATTGAAGGAGAAAAACAAAAAAAGAGTTCATAAGGAGAAACAATTTCTAAATAACTAAAATCGGAATAAAAATTAAGAAATATTGAGATAAGTGTCCATATAAAACACGACACGAGATTAACTATTATTCGGAATAAAAAATCTACCTATCGATTATATTATTAAGATAGTCTTGAAAGGAGGCATAACTTTTGCTTTGGAGTCTAGAAATTACCATGTTAATATTAGAAAAAGACAAAATCTACACTGTTAGATCATGGTGAACCTATATTATAACGGTTGAAATTTAAATGAATCTTTGACTAGGTGAATTCTTTCTAATTTGAATACAAGATATTATTGTTTCGAATTGGACATAGATATGCGAGGGTAGCATAGCACTAGAATATATACTATGCCATTTAGAATAGAAAATTCAATTGCTATCCACGTGAGATAAAGACAAAAGTATGTCCATATTGGTAAAGTTAGAGTAGAAATTATTTTTTAATAGAAGCAACGCATGTTGCAATAGGAAAGTACCCTTAATAGAGCAGCTAAGACCTTTAAGTGGCAATGCATAGTCTCAAACCGAGTTCTGGTCTGATTCTCCTAATTAACCATCTAGAACTTTGTACGAATTAGGCTATGCACATCAATCCATGATGGGTGGTGACAAGAATTCATAACAGCAAACCGATCAAGCCGCGTAGATTGAGTCTGAATAAAAAGCAACGAATACTAAAAATTAACACCAGCCCTTGATTGTAACAAAAACTTATGATTAATTAAGAGCATTGATTGATTAGGAGTTCAACAAGCCGCATGTAGTGTTGAGACTGGTAATTAGAGTACAAATCTAATTAAGGTCATCCACGTCCACATGTGGCTAAAAATAATAGCACTACTTAAGTATATTTTAAGCCGTGAAAGTTGCTATATTTTGGAATGGAGGGAGGAACAAAATTCAAAATAATCCATAATATTTACAATACATATATAAAGATATATCCTTAAAAATTATTTATTGGGAAGACTCTATTAAAATAAAATTATAACAAAAATGTTAAGAAGAAAATTATTTAAAAAATTCATGTGAAATAATATTGAAGAATAATTTTAGCTTTGACTAAAAATAAATTAAAATCAATGGCAGTTCGTTTCAAAGCAAATTCCATAATAAATACCTAAATCACTAAGAAAATTAGAGTTGAGAAAAATATCAATTGTGTCCGTATTGAATATACGATCTAAGAATAATTAAAATTTAATAAAATATAGTTATTCGGTTATTGTAGGAATTTCAAATATCTAGATGTTATGATTTGAAATATGAACTAAAAATACTAATAAAAACCAATGTGGAAGATGAATATTATTTTTTTAATAAAATAGAATTATCTACATATTATCTAATTAAACCCATATGTTCTGCATTCTACAATAGCTTAGAATGTGTGTATGATGACAATTTAGAGTTAGTACGAACATCGCAAAGTAATGGTTGAACTCTATTGTGGTGCATGGATGGTGGACCAGGATCCATGATCACGACTATAAAGAGTGCTTGAAAAGTACCAGGTTTACTCTGAAGATCTAAAAATTCTCACATTAATTAGAGAAAAGGAGATATATTTTTGGTTGATTCTATATACCACTTAAATTTAAAATAATAAATAGTAAAAATCGCAGAAAAGGTCCATGTCAAATACTACCTCTGTCAAAAAGAGTTGATTTGTAACAATTCTAATACAAATTAGTAGTTAGAGAAAAAGATTAAAGTTCCAGTAATTAATAGAAATCTATATTGTCGGGAGGGCAAGTACAGATAATTAAAAGGACAAGACATATTTAATACTTTATCTTGAGGTAAATGGCTATAAATCAACTCAATCTTTTTAGTACAAATTTTGAACACTATAAATTAACTCCTTTTGAGATGGTGGGAGTACCATGAAAAGTCAACGATGAACACAAATAATTGAAATTTGAATAAAAACCATAATTATCTATCTTATTTATATACAAACAAACTATATAGCCATATCACCTTCTTGCTACTTTGTTAAGGAAAAGCTGATACACCAAAACAACTAAGGAAGGAAAAATTTTAGCCGATAATATAGATATTAAGGGGTTGACGAAAGAGAAGAGCAAGGGAAGGGGAGAGGGATGGAGAGAAATAGGGGCCAGGATCACTGGAGACGGAGGAATGAAAGCCGTTAGAAACTAACGGTTACATATATATGTAATGAGCTCAACTCATATCAAACGGTTATGAATGATAGATTTGATCTTGATTCAAATGGTTGAGAAACATGACTAAGAGATATTTCATTCTGACGTTTTTAACTTTATGATCTAAAATAAAAAAATTCTTATATTCCAAAAAAAACTTCACGAGCTTTTGAAGGAAAAATCTAATAGGATGTCATATCAGTAAATGAACTACTCAATATTCTCTATTACACAAGAACTTTTTCGCAAACAAGCGGAACAGATATTGGATCTCAACCACTCTTAAATAGGGACTAAATTGTAGAAAATAAGTATCAAATAAGTGAGATTGAGTAAGATGCATACTTTCTATTGTTGGCCGACCAAGAGAAATTTTTGTAGTGTGTGATTGTGTGAATATATAGAAATACGCATTATTAATTTATAAATATGTGAATATTTGTTATAATTTTGAGTAATATTATTAGATACTAAAACTTTTAAAAATAATCTAGTTGCGTAAATGTGCGAGCCACTCTGCTAGTTAAAACTATACCTCTGTGCAAAACTGTGAAAACGACCCTGCTAGGTAGAACTTATTGATTAAGATTAAGATTTCAATAGTAAAAATCAATGACATAAGTATTATTTAGCAACGACGGGAACAGAGAAATAAATTAGATGCGCCGTTACATAGGACTATATGAGCAACCATATTGTCGTCATTACGCGGTGGAAGTGCTGAATCCAAAGACCAAAGCAAGATTGCTAGTTTGCTACTACTCGTATAATACGCGTAAGGTAAAGAGTCTCAGTCGAGGAGCCTAGAATAGAACTACACACAGTGAACAAAATTTGGCTACGACCTAAGAGCATGTGTGTTCACACAGTACCCTGTGTTGGCTCACTTCAAGCCTTCTAGGCACGCGATTATGCAATTAAGTTGGTACACCTCACTAACACTTTGTTACTAATTCTTGACGATGCGAAATCTTTGACTACACGTCGATACGAGAACAAGAACTTTAAAAAAGAAAATAAAAGTTGGAATATATTTATACATATGTAGGAGCTGCACATATGTATCGATGTTCACATGTCCGCTGTGTTAACGTCAATTCGACCGTCATCTGATCGTCATTTGTCACCATGGCGTTTAAGTCCATCCATGACGACCGGTACAACGACGGCGTTCCTCGTTTTTTCTGCTACCAAGTGAGCAAAAAACCTAACTTTTTTTAGACAATTAACTCCTGCACTAATCAAGTGAGTGCCGAATCTGCTTAGCTTTCCGGCATTTTGGATCTTGGAGAGTATTGTGACCTTGACTTGAGAAAATAGAGGCTTGATGCGACGAAATGGGAGTCGCTTTTACCTCCCGGCCGTCCCAAATCCAAAAGTTTCACAGGACGCAGCATGTGAAGAAATTTGGCTTTGAGTCTGCATGGCTTTTTATCTCAGAGTTGATTTTTTGGTGACCTTGGGTTAATCCAGTGCTTGCATGTGTTAAAAGTGAAGATGAGACGGTAAAAAAAGTTGCAAAGCTACGGCGTAGCTTGAAAGAAATTATCACCGAGCAAGCAACAAGCATCCATGACGAACACTACCAAGTGAGTGGTCATGTGGAAAGGGGACAGAATTTGGGACTTAATTGGGCTTTTCGTGCAGTCCTACTCCGGGTCACCGGCGGTCTACCGAGGGCAAGAACATCTTGGCATTTTGTGGAGCTCACCAACGTAGAAAAGCTCTCAATCTCAACCAGTTCCAAAGGAGAAAAGAGAAAATACTTTGCTTAACTATATAATTCAGTTTGTCTCTGGCATCCTTTCTCAGTTAATGAGTGAAACCGTTTAGGCCGAATACATCTTGACTCAAAAGCGGGTGATTGATTCCCATTATCCAAAAAGAATAAGTCAAACCGTCAATTTAGAGAGATTTTTGTAAAATCATTATCATGATTAATATTTTATGATAAATAATTGGCTTTATAAATTATTTATTTAACGAAAATTTGTTAAAAAATATAAGTCGATTTTGGTGTAAGTGTGTGTGACTAATGTGAGTCAGGTTGCGTTATCTGTGTCCAGAAACGGTTGGTTTGTCTATGGGTGTGCAGGTGACTTATGGTCAATCTTGGTCAACGGTAGAATCGTAACTACGCTCAGGAAGAAGCCGAGGTCCAGAATGATCAAGGATGCCGGGTGATGAGATTGGACACAATGTAGCATACGGTGGATGGATATCGTATGGGCGGTCTTCGCAACGGGTTTTGCAAATTGGGTGTGCAAGTAGCGAAAAAATCACGAATAAATTTGAAGTAAAATTGGAGAAGGAAATTAGAAGAAATATTTAGCTACAACACTGCTACAGTACTCGGACTGGATTGCTACAGTAGTGGCTGCATGTGAGGGAGTTCGAGTTGGCTGTGGAAAAGAGAATTTAATTTGGTAAATTGTAATTAGATTTGGTAATTAAAAGTTTGAGTTCTAGTGGGACTAGGAGTTCTATTCTACTTTGTGTATGAGGTTTTAGATATAAATAGATGAGGAGTTGAGACTCTAGAAATATAATTTTTGGAAGAGAGAAAAGGTAGAATTTAGTTTTGAGAAAGAGGAGTGCTTTGTATGCGCTTTGTAAACATATCTTGATGCAATAAAGTTAATCTACTTTGAAGAGCATCTTCGGTGTATATTCTTCTGAATTCCAACGGTTCATTCGACAAGAGCGTGGCGGCGAAACGGCGGTTCTACCGACGGACATACGGTGGTCAGACCGCACAAGACGGTCTGATCGGTGCACTCTATCCAGGTTTGGGGGTTTCTTTTATTCAGTAAAAAATTTTAGTTTTTAATGTTCCTACCATTCACTTTCCTCTGATAAGTTTGGTTCTTGTATTCGATCCTGTAATTTTATAAGGCCGAAAACATTTGAGAGATTTTCGCGGAGAGTTGAAACCAGATGCTCATTTTTGGCCCGGAGAGGAGAGGGCGGAATGGCCTTGAGCTGCTGCTCACTGGCCTGAAGTGAATCAAGTGAGCTCTCTAGCTCAGGCCGGCCCATGCAAGATTGCAAACAATCTTTCTAGCCGTAAAACATACCAACACATTGGCCAGTCTCTCTGTTCCTCTCCAAGCCGTAACGGGCTAGGCACCCTTCTTATCAGCTTCTTGACCTTACTTCTACTTCATTAATTATCGTAAGCACGCTTCTAAACGACTGTCTTTTATAAAAATTTTCTATACAGAAGTTATTTTAAAAAATTAAATAAATCTATTTTTTTATAGTTATTAATTAATTATGTACTAATGACTGTCATGTTATATGTGTGATAATAAGTTCAAACCTGCACTAGCCGGCCTAGCTTGGTTGTCTTGGTGACTTGCAAAGTTGGCCATGGCTACTCTGCAAAAATCGTAACTGGGCTATACTAGATGGCCCTCTAGACTCCTCTGCTTGGCCGGCCTACGGGCCTTGTAGACTACTCCACGTACGCGTCGGGCTAAGAAATTTTTACTGTTACTAATTTAATTTTTTTTTTAATTTATAAAACTAATTTTCGATTTGAATCATTTGCAAAACTAGCCTCTTGCCGCCCTGGGCCACGGCGGGATTTAAAAACCACCGTGGCCCAGGGCGGCGAATAGCATCCCCGTCATCCGGGGCTAACGGCGCCGGCCACCGTTAGCCCCGGGGAGGCCACGTGGATTCGCCGCCCTGGGGGACGGCGGCGAATGCCCCCAGGGGGCCGAATGCAAAATTACGGCAGCGAATGCAATTTTGTATTCGGCCCCCTAGGGGCATTCGCCGCCGTCCCCTAGGGCTGCAAATCCACTGGACCGTCCGCCCAGCAATCGGACGGTCCGTCCGCACAGGGATCGGACCGTCCGATCGAACCGTTCCCTCCCGATCGGACCATTGCCCAGCCCAGGCCTCGGCCCCCTGGAGCCATTTGCAAATTACCAAATTTGAAAATTTTGTTGCTAATTTTTAACCCCAAAATTTTTGAAAATTTATTTGTCAAAATTAAATTCTTAAATTCTATGTATTGTGCCATTGCATTTATTGAGTCGATGTTTAAAAAAAACCAAATATCATATATTGTTCGCGTCGTGAAAAGAACTTGTCAAACTGAGGGTATTCCCGGATCGCCACTTGCATTCCACTCCTCGTATGTCTGGATTGGCACTCGCAATCCACTCCTCCCCGTTTTTCGCCTACACGCTTAACAAAATTTAGTTTTAATCGTGGTTTAGGGTATGTTTTTGACAGTTTTTTTTATAATCCGACGATGGTGGGCGTTGGTTTGTAAAATCGTGCTGATCATTTTTTCAAGTTTATTTTTCGTAAAACTTAATTAATGACATGGTAATAGGCCGGTCCGTTTTAATGACATGATAATAGGTAGATGCGAGCCATTCGCATTGTGGCATGATGAATGCGACACCCATAGTACGAAATACAACAAGCGAGACTACATTGTTAGCAGTACAATGTATCTGAAGGATGGGATCGAGTCTACAGGAGGTGAATATGGACATGACAAATTTAAACAAGTAATGCGAGACCTATAAATAAATAAATACAACAATAGCCCCTAGGTCATACGCCTCCTCGTCCTCCTAGGCTGCGCTCGCACGTGCCCGCGCGAGTACGCCAGGCGGTCCGCCGGTACCCCACGGGTAGCTCGGACCGCCTGAGCAGCAGGGGAAGCACCGGCGTCGTGCGGCTGTGTGTGCGGTGCACCTCCGAGCTGTGACGACCCGATCACGTCCTGCTCCGGAAGGAGGTCGTCCTCGGTAGAGATCCAAGCAGAGGTGCTCGGGGCAGATCCCCGCCTAGTGTCCCCCAGGTGGAGGTGAGATCCGCTGTGTGGGTCTGGTAAAGAAAATCTCGCGTTAGCCGCATAAAAAGTGCAGTTAGTTATGTAGAATAGGTTCAATCCTGACGTACCTGACAATCCTCGCCCGATCGTGGAGGCTGCCGACCTCGATCCTCCGGCGGTACCAGAAGGACCTGCTCCCCACGACGTACTGGCCCCTGCAGAACCCGCCGCTCCTGCCGATGTCCCTTCACCATGTGACGCATGTGACGCCCATGTTTCTGAACTGCTTATAAAAGTTTGCGCCCATGTGCCGCTCAGCTCCTTGTTTCTGAACTGCTTATAAAAGTTTGCGCCCATATGACGCATGCACCATCTGCTCTTCGCATCTTCCCACACCGGAGGGTATCCCTTGTCTGCGCAGCCGTTTCGCAGCTCCTGAATTGCACGCAGCATCCCTGGATGACGGTCATGTATGAGACATACATCTGGCCTCATCCCCACCACCTTTTCCTTAACCAGCTTCAGAAACCAGTACCAACTCTCTGTGTTCTCGCCCTCGACGAAGGCAAAGGCTACTGGCAACACTTGGTTGTTCCCGTCTACTCCGATTGCCATCAACATTTGCCCTCTGTATTTTCCAGTTAGGAACGTGCCGTCGATGCAGAGAATGGGCCTGCAATGAACAAATGCAAACATGCACGCCTGCAGAGAGAGGAAGGCCCGCTGAAGGACGCTCTGCTCAGGACTTGCTAACGATGGGAAACTTTTGATTTCGGAGTAGCTGCCAGGATTCCTCGCACAGATGGTTTGCAGTAGACGAGGCAAATTATTGTACGAAGCTTCAAAACTACCGAATCTCATTTCAATTATCTTCTGTTTGGCCCCTCCATGCCTTGGCATATGTAATGGTGTACTTGTACTTCTCCTCGATGCGGTTGATAATTGACTTGGGCTCGAACCGGAGGTTCTCCACAACAGCATAATACAGCTCTGAAGCGATGAATGCAGATGATATGTTCTTGTGGTACTTCTGAACACCCGGAAGATGGCAGTTGTGCTCCGTCACGATTGATACGGACCAACAGTCGTCATATTTCTTCCTGGATGCGTACATCCTCCATGGACATCCATCGCTTGAACTTGCACATTTCACTTCGTACACCGATCTTGTGGACTTTGATACCTAGAACTCCCTCCCAAGTGACACGGCCCACATCTTCACAGCCTCTGTCAACTGTGCTTTTTCGGCGTATCTAGCGCCTTGCACCACTTCATTCTGTCGATACTCCCATGCCACGGTGTGCCCCTCTGAGACAACGAGTCCGGAGAAGTCTCGTTGTCCCATTCTGCCGGTGTACATCGTCCTCCGAAGAATCATCATCCTCCATATGCTCAGGTTCTGAGTCTTCAATTTCCATCTCCTGTACTAGACCTGGGTGTCTCTCCCCTTCATCTGCAAACCCCCCCGGTCCCATGTCTTCTTGGCCTCCTTCCTCTCCGGTACCCTCGTCTTCTGCCTCATTTTGCTCCCCTGTTTCATCGGGCCCTTCCGCTGTACTCGGACCAGCCTGATCAATGCTGACCACGTCATGCACTACCACTAGGATGCTCGGTGCCCATCCTCGCTGCAGTGCACTCTCCACAAAAAATACCCAGCTGGCCGTTGAATCTATTGGCATCAATTCCCACCAAAAACCTTCCACAGCCCAGCTAACCAGTGCGTACACCGTAATTGCATTTACTTGAGGGTCTACTCCGAATCCCCTCATTAACCAATTGTAAACTCCAGGAAAACTTCTCTCAGCTGGAGCTATAATTCCCTTTTGTGCTACGTTGAACTCCGATAAATCTACCCCATATTGTCCTTGTTTGACATTTCCTTCACCGTGATATATCGCGAATACAACTCTATTTGCCATTTCTGTTCACAAAAAAGATTTTATTAATCTGTACTAATCAATATTCGTTCTATAAAAAGGCTATACGTATGAGTCAAACCATTATCGTTTCTATATTTTACAAACTGACCCAGCGGCGCTAATAAAGTTATACGCTAGGTTTATCTAACGTGTCAAAATGACGTATACCAACGATGGCCATGGCGGAGCATATTTATTTTTAAAATATCTACAATTTACTACTTCTCCGCTATGTTCTTTTAGTACGGCCAAATAAATTTAACACTAACGATGGTTATGCCAAACCGCTAATATTTTCATACTATATCGGATATTACACTACAAGTCTACTACTAATTAACATTTGTCTAAAAAATTGACTACATAACAGAGGGAGATCAAAAAAATACCTGGATTCGGCTAAAAAAATCTGCGAGGGCTTCGCCGCTGTACTTCTCCTCCTTTCCCTCAGCTCTATTGGACGAACGCTGGAGACGAAAGGGAGAAATGACGCGCGGCGACTGCAGGAAGGGATTTTATAGGGGCCGGCAAAAAACCGCCCTCCCCCAAGGTGGCGAATGGCTATAACCCGTCCTGGGGGACGGCGGCGAATGTATTCGCCGCCGTCCCCCAGGGCGATGAATCCACGTGGCCTCCCTGGGGCTAACGGCGGCCGGCGCCGTTAGCCCCGGGTGACGGGGATGCCATTCGTCGTCCTGGGCCACGGCGGTTTTTAAATCCCGCCGTGGCCCAGGGCGGCAGAGACTAGTTTTACAAATGATTCAAATCGAAAATTAGTTTTATAAATTAAAAAAAAATTAAATTAGTAACAGTAAAAATTCTCGGGCTAAGCATCTTTCTGGAAGGTGGGCAGGAACATGCACGATTCCTTCCAGCTCACGTGTCCAACGGGATCCACCTGTCGCTCGCCGTCGCGGCCTCGTCGCCTCGCCGGTAGTAGTAATCGCCGTCGATTTTGAACGTCAACGGCCCACGAAAATTCCAACCATCTCCCCCACAAGCCTACTCCCTGACCCGGCCGACTAGACCACAACACAAACGGCAAAAACCGCACACGAACGCGACGGAGCAAAGCGACTCCGGGGAACTGACCGAACCTGCCTGATCCCTCAGCTTCCCTCCTCGGCTTCTTCGCCGAATCGCCCGCCGCGGCTTTTGTCCTCTCTCCTCTCCTCTCGGCGGCGGCGGGATCAGATCGGGCGTCCCCTGATGTGGCGGCGGCGGGTGCCGTCCGGGTTAGGGCTCTGGGCCGCGGCGCTCGTCGCGGCGGCCGTGCTGGCTGCCGGTGGCGGGGCGGCGGGGTCGGAGCAGGCGTATGTCACGCTGCTGTACGGGGATGAGTTCGTCCTCGGCGTGCGGGTCCTCGGCAAGTCTATCTGCGACACCGGCACCAGCCGCGACATCGTCGTGCTCGTTTCCGACGGCGTCTCCGAATACTCGCGGAAGCTGCTCGAGGTACGTGCCCGCCTGCGATGAAGCTCCTCCGGTCGACTAATTCGGTCGATTTGTTATGGGCGTACTTGCGGATCGGGGAATTGAGCAGGAAAAAAAAAACTTGATCCATTTTGTCCTGAGCTTATGTTTTTTAGTCAAGTTTAGTGGGACCGCGTGTCCCTCATCTCGCAGTTAAGTTCTGATTTACGATGATGTAGAATTGGCTAACTGGAGAATGCTCGTGAATGGAAGTAAAGTTGAGAGCAAGTTGGGCAGTTTGTTAGGAGTTGATGTATACTATTATTGTTGCTTAGTGTACATTTAGCGTAGTTGCTTTATATTTGAAAGGAGGTCTTTCGGATTTTTTTAGAAAAAAATTAAATGAGAGCTATTTAATGCTTTTAGATGTGATGGTTCTTATTTGCATATGTCCAATCCCTGAACACAGCAATCTTAAGGAGCACCTTTGCTATCTTATGTGCTTACTTTAGCTGACTCTCCACAAATAATTACCATCTTTTTCACCGCACTGTCTACACTTGATGACGATGGCCTGGTTTATTCAGATCTATGAAACCCCTTTTCAGTTTACTATTGATAATTTATCATGTTAGTGGTTAGTAAATCCTGAAAAATCCATTCAGATACTATCTTAGATGATGCATTATTAGACAATCTGATAACAAATAATTGAGCTTATGTGTTGTAAGACTCCCACATCCGCACTCTTGGGTCCCTAAAATAAAATAGCACCCAACGGGAAAACGCTGTTGTAAATTGTGTTATAGTTCACTTTGGAAGTCATTTGGTTTTTGGAGGTCACATTGATTCTTCAATGGTCACTGGTATGAATGATCATTAATTAATGTCTCACACATGCCATTTTAGTTAGGATAAAATAGTCTCATCAGTTCTTTTATGATATTTGAGATTCTGTTGTGGTCTTATCTGCACTGTAATCTTTGATGGCAGGCTGACGGGTTTATAGTGAAGCATATAGCACTGCTGGCTAATCCTAATCAAGTAAGGCCTATGAGGTTTTGGGGAGTTTACACGAAGTTAAAAATATTCAACATGACAAGCTACAAAAAAGGTCTGATTGGATAATGCGTTCTGCTTTCTAGATGTCATGGGCATTTTGTTTGTTTTTGTGTCATTTGAATTACCTAGTTGGTCTAACTATTCTGATATGTTTTACCACACTTTTTTTTTTCTGAGGTCAGTGTTGTTCTCATGATATATTAATATATTTATATATATATTTATATTTGTTTTGCAGTTGCTTACCTCGATGCAGACACCATTGTGGTGAAAAGTATTGAGGATATTTTCAACTGTGGGAAGTTCTGTGCAAACCTGAAACATTCTGAAAGGATGAATTCTGGGGTAATGGTTGTTGAGCCATCTGAAACTCTTTTCAATGACATGATGGACCAAGTAAACAGTTTGCCTTCTTACACAGGAGGTTAGTACATTCTTTCTGGAGCTATGTACTTATGTTTGCTTAACTGGGCTGAACTATTTGACAAAATTCAATTTTGTTATTAAATGTTCGTGTTGCTTTCTAAGAGGCTTTACCATACTATGACAAACTCTTTTCCTCATTGCCTTCATTTATTATGAACTGTTGATGCTGCATATGCACGATTTGAGTCCTATTTGTTCTACACTGGTTATTGTTTATATTTTACATCTTATGGATCTGATTTTGGACATTTATTTTTTTATGCAGGAGATCAAGGTTTTCTCAATTCATACTATGCTGATTTTGCTAATTCTCGTGTTTATGAACCCAATAAACCTATAAGGCCTGAACCTAAGACTCAGCGCCTTTCCACATTGTATAATGCTGACGTTGGACTCTACATGCTGGCCAATAAGGTTATACTCGAATCACTTACATTGATTGTTCTCTTGTCATGGTAACAAAGGGAAAATTTATCTGAATTTTACTTTCTTACCGCTGTATCATTATTCTGAAGGACCAGCAAAACTTTATTCAAATTTTTAATAGTGGAGTATATTAAAAAGTTTCACTCATTAAGCATAAGTTTATTTAAATCCTTCTATCGTTCTTGACAAGAGGGATACTAGTTTCCCTAGATATTACATAATGTTTTGCCCCTTCTTGAATGAAACGTTGGACGAACTTGGTGCTCAAATCTGACTGCTTCTCTTGTCTTAAAAATATGTTCCAGACTCACATAGGACGGATGGCGCTGGTGTTATCTCTGATTCCCAGCAAAATTAGTGTTTTTTTACTCTAATGCCTCTTCCTGTTCAATTCAGAAACTAGTTAATCCTAATCCCCACATGGTTCATGGAGAAGAATCCAGTCTTTTGCAAAATAAAATTAATATACAGTCCATATGGAACTGACTGATTTTTTCCATATTTGCAAATAATATCAAGCAGTGTTTTTACATGAAGAACAAGATGAAGAGTGATCACAACTAACATCTTGATTCACCCATGATGCTCTGTAGCTCAACATAATTAGCAGCATCTCATTTATGATTTCCTAATCCTGGCCCTTTTCTAGAGATCTGCAGACTGGCGGAAACATACCTGTTTCTGATGGTTTTTTCAACCCTAGTTTTTAGATGGCCTTGTTTTTATTTTCCTAGGAGAGCATGATTATATTGCACAAATGTTGCATTAGTGGTTTCAAACTGTGATAGGCACAAACGTGTTGGATTCTCAGGCAAAAGATTCAATATCATGCGCTAACGAGATTTCCAACTTGAACGTTTTAGCACCTTATGATTTCTCATCATATATTATCTGCAGCCTGCTGATTGTTTGTGAATCTCACCTTTCCTAACTTTGCTGCAGTGGATGGTTGATGAGAAAGAGCTTAGGGTTATTCACTACACACTTGGGCCTCTTAAACCCTGGGACTGGTGGACAGCTTGGCTTGTTAAGCCTGTGGCAGTATGGCAGGTACTTAGCTATTTCTTTTGTGATTTTAATAGGACAGAAAATAGCAGAATGGCGCAATGAACTTGTGTTATCCATGTTTGCAGGATATTAGGAAAAATCTTGAAGAGTCTCTTCCTGGAACTGGTGGAGGGAGAAATCCTCATGATCAATTGGTGGTTAAAATTCTTTTCTTTCTCCCTTTTTGCATGCTGCTCTGTGGTTATTATGGATCATGCTTTCAGGTTAAAGTCCTTCTCTTGCTGGACATATTTTTCTTTAATTTCATGGACATGCACCTAAATGTCTGCCTATCTCATGAACTTTACAGACTAACAAGGAGCTGCTGTGTATAAGATCTCTGTGTGCCTTTGCTAGACGCGCTCGCCACAAATACAAATCTGAAGAGGCACTTCCTTCTTATTCAACAGTTGGAGTTGCTTCATCTTCCTTTGGTATATCAAATCAAAAGGTTGGTTACCTTTCAAGTTTAAACTATTAATAGTGGATCTTTATCTATATCTTCTATAAAGTTAGAACCTACTCTCTAAAGCTCAACATGCAAACATGACATATCATCCCCCACTAGCAATTATTGTATCATAAAGCTCATGTAAACATGCCACATCATCTACAATTTATTAGATTCTAGAGCTTAACATGCAAGCATGTCAAATTATCATCTCCTATACCATTTCTACAATATTTCAACATATATTCATCTATCATTTCAACAATATTTAACATACATTCATCCATATATTCCGCAGCAAAGCGCGGGGCATTATCTAGTTGTATGTATGTAAGATCCACTACGGCCTGTTTGGTTGCCTGGACACACTCAGCCAGGCTGGTTGGCCTGACTAAGTGAATACAAAGTGCTTTGTTTGGTTGCTTGTGTTGGTAGAGCCTGGATGGCATGAGTTGTTGTTTGGTTGATTGTACCTAGGTTGCATGTAGGAGATGTTGTTTGGTTGGTTTTATAAGTCTCGGGTGTGATAACCTTCTCTTATTGATGGTGAGGCTACCTTCATAGATAAGGATAAAGATTTTCCAGGTGCCAAACATTTAAAACACTAGTTGATTTAGACTATTTATTTTTATAATAATTTGCTGTTAATATACACAATTCCAGCTAGATGGCACATAAAATTATCACATGCGGACTTAAAACAAAAAAATCCAGCTAGATGCCATAATCGTCATATACACTGACTTAAAAAAAAAGTTTACATTTTTATAGGAGTATTATCCTACTATTATCACAACCGATGAGGAGAAAAGGAAAAAAAAAACTGCAGGCTCGTCGGCTTGTAGATCCGTGGCCGTCGAGTTGCTCGCCTTGCTCCGCCACTCGCAGCGGACTGCCTACGCAGATCCGCTGCCACCAACTGGTCTCTGTGCCCTGCTGCTTTCCTTGCTCTCACAAACATACAGATCCAGCAAAGCTCGTTGTCGGCAGGAGAAGTGGAGGCGGCGCCAAGTAGCGTCCAGATCTGACCGATCTCGTTGTTGCTTGTCGTTCGCCGACGTCGCAGCAACCAGATCTGGTGAGGCTCTTCGTTGCTTGGTGCTTGCCACAGTGTGCAGATCCGGCCAAGCTCGTCCTCCTCCTCCGCGTCCGCTACCATGCCTCCCTGGTCTCTGTCGCCACCGCGGCAGCGTGGGGATGCAGAGGAGCGAAGGAGAGCCAGAGCTGGGAGAGGAGTGCAAATGAGAGGTGAGTCACGTGTGCGCGGTGGCCCCTGCGACGGGCTTGCACGGGTGGTTGTGAAGCTGCATGCGCGGATGCAGGAAAAAGTCACACGCCTTGCATGCTGCAGGCTTGTCTCATGAGCGAAGGTGAAGATGGGCATTTCCCTCGGGCCTGGCTGTGGGGCAGAATTTGCATGCGCACAGCCTGGCCCTGACACTCGCCCAGGCAACCAAACAAGCCAACCGATACATGAGGGATGCAAGCCAGGTGCAATACAGGCAACCAAACAGCCCCTATGTGCATCATTGCCTTCAGAAAAGTATTTTCAGTAATTTTCCTAGCCAATTTGAATTAGATCTTTGTTGGCTATTACTTCCTTTGTCCAATTTATAGGTGTGTTTTTATTTGGCATAGTGGTTGAACTTTGGCTACTAATTTTCTCTTACAATATACTGTTAGTGGCTACAAAACCAGTATCGTATAATAGCACTTTGAACATTTTTTGTGCACTAAACATGAATGTAATTTCACTAACTATTAATTGAAACTAACAAGGTCTGGACCCTTCCCAAATGGATGGACGCCTTTTAAAATTGAATGGAAGGAATAGCATATAGTAGCATGTTAAACATTCGTGACATCAATAGATCAGTAGAGCTTTTCCTGTTGGATAATGTTTTCTAGTGAAGATCAGGATTGTTTTACAAACTTGCATAGCTTCATCGGATGTTGGTGAATGTCCAGGTCTTGTTTGCCTCAAAGGAACTATTGCGCAAAACCACAGTTAAGAGGGGTCATCTTTATGCTATTTTCACTATTCTAATTAATTTCTGAATCCTGATTCTGCATATCATATCTCATGCTATCTTTCTAACAAATTGAGTTTGCGTTCAGGATGATAACTTGATGTTTTCCTAACTCGCTTGCAGTTACATAATGGAGCACATCTGAAGCTGCCTTCTTATTGTGGTGCAATCAGTGTGCTAATCTGCTTTATTTCTGCTTTAATATCTCTTGCCTTTGCCTTTATTATTATTCCACGGCAAGTGATGCCATGGACGGGTTTGCTGCTGATGTATGAGTGGACCTTTGTGACATTCTTCTTGCTATTTGGGAGCTACCTCCGTGTTGTATATAATTGGGGAAGTTCTAGCGCAAATCATGTTGGGTATAACAATTTGGATTCATCGGAAGATCATGCTGGTGCAGGTTTGTATACTTACATGACTTCTTGCAAGTTTCGTCTCTTGCTTAGGCTAAAGTGGTCTGGTCTGTTTGCAGGATATCAGCGGAATACGTCGGATTGTGACACAGATGCAGCTTTCTATTGGTCAGGGATGGCTATAATATCTATTATAGCACTGCTATCACCAACAGTACTGGGAATAACTGCTCTTTTTGCAAAGTAAGATAGGGGGTGGTTCATTGTCTTTTTTTTTTTTCATCTGAAGGAAATCGACAAAATAATTCCCAGACCGTAGCTACTGCTCTTTTAAGTATTCAGTTGGCTCCCTTTTTAACTTGTCAAAACTGTGTGAGCCTAACAAATTTTGTTGTGTTCTTTCCTTTGGCAGGCTTGGGTTGATGGTAGCAGGTGGTGTGGTGCTGGCATCGTTTATGACGTACGCTTCGGAGCATCTAGCTATCTCGGCCTTTGTCAAAGGTCAAAGAGACAGGAACGCCTCGAGAGGTAGCATTTGTTTTTTTTACTAGTCATTCTTTGACCACGGCAATTTGTTTTACCTTGTGCTCGATATGCCCCTGTTGTATTTTGTATCATATGTCGATCTGTAAAGGAAAATTTTGATGATTCATTTAGTGGAAAAGGTTGTCAGGAAAAAGCAGTGATATGTTGGATAGAACACAGCCACCTTTGGCTGCAGTTTTGGTGGCTCTTGATTTAAAAGCTTAAGCCTTATCATAACCATATGAACGTAAGAATTGACCGTTTCTTTTGTTCCCGTTCGCAAGCAATTCACTAAACTATTGAGGGCATATAATTGTGTGCCACCAATTCATCTTATCAAGTCACCTAAAATGACGAAAGCAATTGAGGAAAGCCATTTTGGTGGCTCACTTTGGTCTTTCACATCTTTTAGGGGTGATCGGTTGTGCTGGCTGATAGGTTATACTGGCTGTGGCTGCGCGGCCGTAGCAACAGCAGCAGGAGCAAGCTCAATAAGGTGGTGTTATAGGTGTAGGTTATAAGCCGTACATAAAAAGAAAAATTTTATTAGCGTATGATTAATTAAGTATTAACTATTAGAAATCTGAAAAATAGATTTATTTAATTTTTTAACATACTTTCGTATAGAAAGATTTTATAAAAAAACGCACTAGCTTATAAGCTATACATAAAATAAGGAATTTTATTAGCGCATAATTAATTAAGTATTAACTATTAAAAACCTGAAAAAGGATTTATTTGATTTTTTAGATATTTTTATATAGAAAGTTTTTGTAAAAAACACAGTAGTTTTGTGTTTCAGAAAATATGCTAATAAAAATCAAATGAGTAGCCATAAGTTAGAAGCTAAAAAAACACCACCTAAAACGCGCTACTAGCAACAGCAGCAGCTTGGGTATGTGCTGTAGCCACAGCAATAGCAGCCGATCACCCCTTTATTTTGACTAAATCAGCTTTTCAAGTTGGTATTTTGGCTCAATGTGATTCTTAAAACCTACTTAGGCTTAGTTTAAAAGCGAGAAAAGAGAAAGAAAAAAAAGATTACGCAAAATGAGATAAATCATTAGTGCATAATTAATTAAGTATTAGCTATTGCAAACTTAAAAAACAAATTAATATGATTTTTTAAGCAACTTCTATATAAATTTTTTTAAAAAACACATCATTTATCAGTTCTAAAAATATGCTAACAGAAAATGAGAGAACGATATCTTAATATATATACCACGTTAACAAGACAACTTAGCTATGTTATGGATGGACGTTATGGTATAGTGTATTAGTGACGTCGCAATAAAGTCAAGTCAGATTTGGTAAGTGTTGTACTTCCTCCTTTCCAACATAATTTTATCTTTAGCATCTCATTTGTTCCATAAAGACAAAATACTTATGGATGGACGTTATGGTATAGTATATTAGTGACGTCGCAATAAAGTCAAGTCAGATTTGGTAAGTGTTGTACTTCCTCCTTTCCAACATAATTTTATCTTTAGCATCTCATTTGTTCCATAAAGACAAAATACGTTAAAATTTATTAAAATAGAGAACAAGTATATTAGAGTTTATTAAAGTAGAAAACATATTAGTCTTCTACTAGCTTTATATTGGTATGGGTGAGATGGACTAAAGGTAGTGTTTGAAAGAGTTTATGGCTTGTGACTTAATGGTGGCACACAAAACGGAGTAGATTATTAGCATATGATTAAGTATTAACTATTACAAACTTGAAAAATGAATCATTTTGATTTTTTAGAGATACTTTCTGTAACACTCTTGCCCTGGTACCACCTACAGTGATACCAGATAGGAAACGTCGTAGGAGATTGGTATGAACCAACTCCCACGAACTACGTTGTGGGTACCAGTCTTAGGAAATCTTGCTGATACCTGCGGTCAACCGAGATGTACCATAGTAGCTAGAAATAGAATACATTTATATTATACCTTTATAAGTGTAACTTCAGGCAAGCCCTGAGCAATAACCTTCAAACAGAACAGCAGCAGCAGAATGACAGCACAGCGAGAACCCAATCCACAGGCAACAGCTTGGGATTAGGAAAGAAACCCTAATCTTCGCTTCAACTTCACTCATCCTGAAGGAGGGAAAGATAATGGATTGAGTACATACATACTCAACAAATCACGGGAAAAATATGAATATGCAGGCCACCGAGAAAGGCTGGGTTTATTTCGCAAACCTTTTATTTTGAAACATTTTCCAAAACTCTAGGTGTAGGTGGATCTAGGTTTAGCTGGAAAGAGGCTCTCGCCTCGATCCTGTCCGTGAATTGCTTTCCAATAACTTAAGAAGGCGAATAGATTTTAATTGATTAAAGTTTCTAATCTAAACTACCGCCTGTTGGACCACGACAACGGTTCAGTGTATATCATCTATTAGTTTATTTTCACTTTCGTCCTCCTCAGGACAAAACCTTATTTCATATTTTCTCTATTATTTTCCTTTCACTTTTGTCCTTTCTATGACCTCATTCATCTCATCATCTCAACTTTGGCTCCTAGAGCCATCATATCTCCAGCACACTACTTCCACTCGAGAAGTCTAAACTATGATGCCATCTGACATCCCGATCCACACAGGACCGGTTCAGACCATTTAATGGTCATCCATCAGTTGACCCGGCCGATTTTAGTAACGGTTCCCAACCACAAACATGCTTCACAAACTTTTTATAAAAACAAAGCTACGCTAGAGGAATCACTTCACATCGCCCATGATCGTGGGCACGGCTATTCGAACAGTTCAAATCTCTGTAGAGGTGTATGATTTCCTCACATGACGCGAGTTTACTCTCTTACTGGCCAAGCAGAGGAGATTCGCGACAAGGCATTTCTGAAGTGTCTCAAGGATTGCTTGATGCCAACTGGACAGGTCCCAGACCAAGTACTAGGCGAGTCCTAGACTCCTCGTACTCAGGATCCCGCGGGTGCATCTCATATCACCACCCCAGCGACTCCACGTCCAAAGGTAACCAAGCCAACTCTGGGTCTACTAATTACTTAGCCAGAGGTATCCCATTCCACCCATGTGGTCGTTATGTGCTATGATCAGTGCAATTTCCTAAGGAAACATATTGACACCGCATGTCGGATTAAAAGATTTTATAAACCCAGGTTTTCCTATTTCGACAACACAGGTGATTTGGGTGAAACCGTCGATACCCATGCTCATAGAGCACAGATGCCAAGGTAACATTGAGGTGGAGCGACAAGGAATAGGGTTTTTCAAGCTTACAGGTTATGTCAATGAGGGGAAAGAGAGAGGTTGGGGCTGGTCCACATGTTAGAGAGAGAATAAGGGAGAGGCCACATGTCATCCATACAGGGAAGAGTAAAAGGGATGGACCCCACTTGTAAGTGATACATTTATTAAATCTTTGATTAATTAGGTGTGGGGCCCACATGTCAGTGGGTGTTGGCTTAGGAAAGGGGCAGCCCACATGTCAGAGAGATATGAGAAGGGGGCTACCCATCAGTGGCTGTAACAGGGTGGGCCCCTATGGTAGAGAGAGGAAGGGAGGAGGAGGCCAACCGGGGAAACGACAGCGCACGGCGGCCGATGCCGTTCCGGCGAACGGCGGCTCGCCGGAGGGAGCAGCATGCAGCGGCGGAGAGCGGAGGCAACAGGGAACTTGGTGAGCGGCTCGGATAGGGCGGTTGGTGATTGATGACGGCCAGCGACGACGTCTAGTAGGCGACTGCGAGAAGAAAGGTGCATGGCGGTGGCGGGAGTGCGGGCGCCGGCGGTGAGGTTCGGCAAGGAGCCTCGGTGCTTGGGGGAAAGGAAAAATAAGGAAGAAAGAGGGAATGGGGAGGGGGGGAGCTCACCGGAGAGGGAAAAAAAAGAAAAGAATGGCAGTGGCGGTAGTGCTCAAGCTCAGGCTGAGCGTGGCAGGGTGACAGGACCAAGGCGCGTCTGTGGCGATGAGGAAGGATGGGAGGCGGCCGGGTTTTATAGGGGAGGAGCAGCGCTGGAGGACGAGGAAGTAAGGCGGTTGCGCGAGGTCCTGAGCACGGCCATGGCGGTGGCGTAGCAAGCGAGGCGCGGGGCGGCTGCGCTGGCCAAGGCGGCTTGGTCCACGGGCGCGGCGCAGCAGGAGGAGATGGCGGTGAGGTCGAGGAGGGCACGGCGGTGGTGATCAGCTGACCGTGATGCGACGCGACGACGGCGACGCTACGAGGTCCACGTAGGCAATCAGTCGAACGACTGTCGGCCAAGAGAGAGGGGGAGAGATGTGAGGGAGACGGCGATTCTAACGCGTGGGCCCGCTGACAGATAGGGTCCACGTGTAAGAGACGGGCACCCGCGAGCTCTCGGCCGGAGGCTGATAGATAGGCCCTCGGCGTCGGAGGCCGAGGGGCGTGCGGGTGTGAGGAGAAAGGCCGAGGCCACGTGGGCCAGGCCGAGGAGGAGGAGAAGGAAAAATGAGCAGGCCGAGGGAGAGAGAGAAAAGGGATGGACGACCAACTGGAACAGTGCCGATTCTTATTTTTCAAGAGAATTTCAGGGGGTGATTTCAAAGGGGATTTAAATAGATTTTGAATCCAAACTTGATTTTTGGTTTTAGACAAATCTCCAGGATCCAAGAAAGGCTTCATGGGTAGAAACTATATATATATATATATATATATATATATATGACAACTGTTTGGGGCCTCATGGTGTCCGGGCCTCAAAGTTTGAAATACACAAATTTTGTTCAAATTTTTAGATTTTTCAACTTCTAGGTATATATCCAAGTGTAACAGTTTGATTGATGTCCATACCTTGCAACAAAATATCTTAAATTCAAAGTTATTTCACTATCACATATCACATACCTAGAATTATATGTTTAGATGACACATACCCAAAATCAAAATTTAAGAAAAAAGACATGCATAAGTTTAAATTCAGTTTAAACTTGTTTGAACTAGCCAGTAAACAAGTTAGTGTTCATACCCAAAAAGTTTTAAATAAATGTTCATACTCATTTAAATTAGTTATATATCTGATTTGAATTTTAAGGCCCGGGCACCATGGTGCACCAAGTAAATTTTCTACACACACACACATATATATATATATATATATATATGAGTTGGAATTTTTAAAAGGGATTTTTGAAGAAGGAAAGAGAAAGGAATTCCAGGGGAATTCAAATCCAAATTTTGAATATTAAGCAGGGATTTTGGAAAAGAATTTTTGAGTGAATTTTGATTTTTGTGAGGAGCAAAAATAAGGAGAATTTTAATGGAACACTTCGGAGGGAAAACTCGAATTACAAAATTTGAATTCGGAGGTTTTGAATTTGGTTCGGGACTTTGGTTGGGGAACTTTGGGGTTTCAAGGAGGAATAAATCAAGATCATTGCCAGTTAATCCTTAGATCACACACAAAGACATCGAATTTTTGAAACTAGGGTTTTTATAAAAATAGGTTTTTAACGGCCCAAAAAAATCGGGGTGTTACACTTTCGTATAGAAATTTTAAAAAATACACACCGTTTAGCAATTTGGGAAGCATGTTCACGAAAAACAAGAGAATAATCCACCTCCATAAGCCCTTCCCAACTCTGCCTAAAAATGAACTCTTTTTGGGCAGAAGTAGTAGCAATTTTGTATAGTTTATGAGTCCTAGGTAGTATTAGGTTACTGTTTATTTCTTTTTTTTTCCCTATTAAGACATCTCGATATATAAAGATAGCCTAGCGTTGTATTAGGCCTTAAACAATAAGAAATATAAGGGAATTTATCCTAAAAATTCCAGCCGTATCAGCAAATTAAAAGTTAGCTATAGATATATACTACACTATTAATATCTGGCCCACATCTATCCTTCTCACATAGCTTGTTAGAGTTATCTTTTCTCCTATGTTCTTCACCTAAGTATAAATCTGATGTATCAATTATTATAGCTAATTTATATTATCTTATTGTAGTCGCTCTAATATTAATTAACATGATATATATGACAAAAGCTGAGCGGGCATTGAAGGTAATGAGGAGAGAGGCAAGACTATTCTTAAACATTGTGCACTGGGGAGTTAGATCTAATACAATAATACTAGTGTCTACTCCCCCGTCTTAAAATATAGCTATCTAGTAGAGTTTTAGAAAAAATTAAGAATTAGGGTGAAAGGTCTAAAATACCCTCATTAATAAATGGTGGGGATGATGGGAATTAAGAATAGTATGCGGGTCTCGAGGGTTAGTGGGATGATGAGGCTACTAGGGGTAGCATGAAAAATAATGGGGTAAAACCATAAAATTCATATTTTATATATTCTAGATAGTTATATTTAGAATAAAAATTAAACATAAAGGTAGCTATATTTTAAGACAGAAGAAATATATGATATAGGCTCTATTTTGGAGAGCTGGCAACTGTAGCTGCTTTCAGAACCTCTAGATCCTCAAACAATCAGATTTTTACTTATATTATGAGAAATTAGTAGCACATAATTTAAAAATAAACTTGAATCTAGAAAAACCATATTTTCTATATTCTCACCAACTAACTACTCAACAGCTCCTTCTAATAATATCAACCTCCCAAAACAAGAACTAGAGTTTTGCATTGGGAATGCCCTCGGTGTCCTCCCGAAGGGCAAAAGGGTCTACTCAAGTCATAAGTTATGGCCCACAACCAGTTTTAAATTTTAAATTTTAATTTTAGAATTAGTTTAGGGATTTCATTGTTTTGGTCACTCAGTCTTGATTTTTGGCTGTTAAGAGTAGAAGTGTACATGCATTGCCAATTATTTTTCTTTTTTATTGGTCACATGTCTAATATCTTTGACTTATAAGCTGTAGAAAAAAAAACCCTTCTAGCACATCGTAATCTAGTTTTTTTAAAAGCATACCCTAATCTAGTTGTTCTAAATTCTAATTTCCTTCTTGTGCCTAATCTCGTCCTTATAGCCCTCCTTCGCTCATCCGAGGAGCCATCATTACCCTAGCAATATGAACTTGGTTGGATCAGCAATATCTCTTTTCTTAAACGGATGATGGTTTAGAAGCCGTGCAGTTAAACTTTAAAATCTTAAATTCATATACTTTTTTTATAAAAAATAGAATTTGATATGTGAAAATTGTACCAATAAATTTGTATTTAGTGATTATAATATATCTTTTTTTAAAAATGTAGATTGGAGACTATGTTAGGGCTCCTTTGGAGCGCGGGGTAGAAAAAATATAGGAATAGAAAAGGCACATGAATTGGGGAGGATTGTACGTGTAAAGCAGATAATTAGAAAAATATATGAATTTTATAGGGCGTCGTGTTTGTAACACAAGAATTTTAGAGTAAATAGTAATGAACCAGATGATTAGAAAAATAGGAATTTTATAGGGCGTGGTGTTTGTAACACAGGAATTTTAGAGTAAATAGTAATCTCATTTGGTTTTAGACTAAATCCTACCAATTATTATCACATTCCCACCACTAACAATAGGCTATTGAACTATAATAGTAGCAAGCAATGGAGATCATTTCCTTGTTCTTTGAGCACATGATTTCTTCCATAGAGGTTGGACTAGATTCCCTCTTTTCTATGACCACTAACAGACTTATGCATTGCAACGGGCCGTGTTACTGGAATAGGCTAGGAGTTTTTTACCAGTTGGACGTTTCTTTTTTAATTTTGTTTTATTCTCTCAGCGCAAGCGGTGTGAGGAGGGAAGGAAGGTGGACGACTCCGCTTTTAAGGAGTAGAGAAAACACAGAGAGTGAATAGTGTTCCTACGGGATTGAAGAGATCAAATCCTTCAAACCAAATGCATGTACAGTAGCCAATCCAAAGAATTCCAAATCTTCTATTTTTCCTTTATTTATTTTTTATTCCTTAGGCCCCTTTAGACGCACGACAGAAAAAACATAGGAAAACAATAGGAATTGAAATGACGTGCTTTTCTAATTCTACAGAAATTAAATACACACGAAATGGGTAGAGAAGCTTTTTGATTACAGCACAGAAAAAATTGAACCAAAGAAAAGTTTTCAAAAGAACTAACTTCTTGCTTATTTTTTTATGGAATTGACCATAGGAATACAATCCTATGGAAAATTTCATATCTTCTTGCTATGAAATTTAAATACTCCAAAAAATCTTTTGCCGATCCTCTACTTCAATGGGACCCTTAATGTATAAAACGTTAAAAGTAAAAAGGGAACGGAGGTAGCAGCTGTTCCGACAAGCAGGAATGACCTGCACCAATAGCACAAGCAACTACTAGCACTCCCGCAGCTAGCAAGTTTGGCCACTTGCAGATGCTTGCTAGCTTTGGGAAAAGCGAGCCCCAGCCGTGCAGGTGCCACATCACGCTTGTCGTCTCTCCCGCGCGTGCCGTGGCGAGATCAAAATCTTCTTCCCCCGGGAACCCATCATCGATTCATGGGCAGCTCTCGCCATTATTGTAGTTTCCACTCGCCACTGCATATGCGTCCCCCACCGCCGGACGACTTTGTGGCCCGCGCACGGGACCGTGCCGTGCCTGGCTGCCTGCGGTCCGGTCACTTTCGACGACTACTCGCCGCGCGCATCCTTACACAAAGCACGGTGGCGGGGGAACTGTTGCGACGCGCAAAAACTGTTCCCCCTGCCGTCGAGAGATGCGGTAGGTAGGTGGGGATGAGCCTGGTTGTTCCATTCAGGGCATATAGTGTAAAATGAGTAATCACTATAAATGTCAATTTTTTTTTTTGAAATAAGCTACATTCATTTCTCGTGGAAATAAGATGGAATCGTTTAATCAGATTTCTTATGAGAAAAGGAAGCCTCGTTTGATTTATATTATTGAGTGAATTATTGTTAAGGATTATTTAATTATAGAGGTAAGTTAAATATTTTAAGAAGTAAACTAAACAAATAATTTAAAATAAATGGTCCAAGTCACACAATACAAGAAAATATTTTTAAAAAAACTTATTTTTTAAAATATGAAACAAATAATCCGTTTCAATAATATGGTAAATAAAGTAAAAAGAAGGGCGACAGCTTCTGCTGTAAACGTTGTAGGAAGCCAGCAATAGTAATGTGTTTGGCTTGCAGTCCTAATACGATGCAACCAGTGTTGGAATTGCTAAATGGGCTAAGGCTCATGTGGAGAATAATTTCTAGAAAAATCTCAAAGGTCCACCTCATAGGGAGTGACATGGGAAGTTTAGTACCACCTTGCTAGTTCTAGAAGAGGGAGATCTCCTTATAAGAGTAAGCTCTCTCCTAGTCATTTAAGACATGTATAGTGAGAGAGAACTAGAGGAACACGCGCGCGCTCGCTCGCCTCGCCATGCGAGGCGGCGCACGTACGCGACATGCGCGTGAATGGTCCGCCAAAATTGGCTTCTCATGCTTACGCAGATGCAGTTTTTGTTTTGCTGCAAATCTTAACAACTTATCTAAAATTTGTTTTGAACTCGCGGGATAATTTAGAGTCCGGATAGGATACGCACAGCCTATCCAGTTCGGTTACGAGATAGAGATCGTGCGGGCGTCCTGATCACACGTCCTAATATCTCTATAAATACCGAGCTGCTATATCCACACAACATATGCGAAAACAGTCTAGAGTTTGCCATCTCTTCTATTCTGAGCCGTCGTTCATCGTCTACTCCGTCCCGATCGTCGGCATGCACCGGCGGATTGGGAGAGCAGGTCTCCGGAACCCTCGCCTTCGATGTCCTGCATTGGGAGAGGGCGAATAAAGTTTTTGGGAAGCGTTACGCGTTGGGAGAGGGCGAATAAAGTTTTTGAGAAGCGTTACGCGCGACTGCTCGCTGTGCGCCCGTCACGACTCGTCTTCCTTCGCGCGTCGTCGTCATCATCGGGTGCCGCGCGTCGTTCGTGCGATACATGCTGCGCCCGTATCTGCTTCACAACAGCTCTTACAACAGGGCTATAGGTACACGTACACTATGTCTTCTGTGTTTGATTAATTCATGTTAATTGCTGTCATATACATGTTTAGATCAGATTACATGATCCTATTTACTTATGCTATTAATGTTATAATTTATTTATAGAATAAATTAAATCTACATGTGATTATATTTTTAACAACCAACCTATTTAGGTGCATGCTAAGTGATCATCATCTGGTCAGATGGTGCGGTTGTGAACACAACCCACCAAAATATTAATTAGTGATGGTATTCATTAATTGCGTGAGGCACAAACCCTAACTTCCCCGCGCGCGAGATTGCCAAGATCGAGGGATTGTGATGGTAAAAGACCAGCACTTTCTTCCGGTGTAGAGAGGATACGTAGGAGTAAGAGCGGCCGGGTTCTTTTTTCTCGTGAAGGAGAAAGCATGCAGGCGAGACTGGAAGCATCATACTGCGACAGTTGAATATGAGATAAGGCAGCCGTAGAAGCTCGATGGGAAAATCTAGGCCTTCCGGATGACTCCAGACGAGGAGACGACGGCGACGGGGAGGGCGATAAAAAGGCGCCGCCCCCGGTTCACTGAACGCGTGACGCATGCGCGCAAAGCCAGGTTCCTTCCGAGATTAACCCATCTTTATAACCAAAAGAGCCAATCCCCGCGATCCACGCACGTGCAGGCTGGGTTTGCGCGCGCTTCACATGCATGCATGGGCAGCGCATGGCTACTCCTCCAGTCCTCACTGATCATCGTTGTCCATCGCCTCGTCGTCTCCGGCCGTGGCCTGACCTGATTGCTGTTCGCGTCGTCAGTCCGTGCAGCGCACGCGGTGACGCAGCGTTCCCTGGTGCCGGCCATGAGCGCCACGTATGGGTCCCGAAGCCAGTGCAACAATGACTGAATTTGGCTGTTTCCCTCCGCTGGTTGTTGCGTTTCACCAGCTCACCGATGTGGCTAGTGCCTACGGGATGCGTGTGATCTTCACGAAGATCACCACAGACAGATAGCAGAAACGAAGAAAATCTGCTTTCTGCTTCGCTGTAGCTAGCAACTGGAGCAATTGGCTCTGGGAAGACTAGTGAAGTCCACTGCATCGGGACGACGGGACGGTGGTGGAGACTGGAGAGCTGGTGGCCTAGTAGTTTACTATTATTATCCCGCTGGTCCCCGTCGCCGCAGCGAAATCGCACCGGTCGATCAGTCGACGAAGGTGGAAGGTCCGGAGAGGCTGAGCTAGCGATGAAAAGTCGCTAAATCGACGGTATCATTTCGCAAATCCCGATTGGTCCCCGAGTCCCCGTGCCGGCGGGCGTGGCGTGCGATTTTGTTATACTGGGGAGGTGGATGTGTGCGTGTGCGTGTGGCGTGTGCGTGTGCTGCTATTCACCGAGTCGTCACTGCGCTTCTTCTCAAGTAGTGGGGGGGAGCAGAGGGGAGACGGCGATAGGGCGCTCGCCATGATCAGGTGGGGCTCCGCTACCGAACACCACGAAGCCCAGGCCCCGGCCACGCCCATGCTGCTGAGCTCGTGATCCTGCGCTCCTGGCCACAGGCTGCGATTCGGTGTTGGTGCGCTCCCTCCCGCAATCTTGGCCGCTTGCGCTTCCCTGATCTGAGAATCTTGTCGCGTGCTGGGGGCTTATTTTACGGCGACCGTGCTCATCTTCTTCCTCCTCGCAGGGCTTCTGGTCTAAAGGCGGCTATCAAGATCCGTCCTTTGTCCTTTGGTCCGGACTGAGTCCGGTGGTTTCCTGAGGACGCGCACGGGACATGCTCGACGAAATGCCTGTGAGGGGGATTTGCGCGCTCTGAGTTGGTGGTGACAGGTGTTCTTGGTCTGGCCATGGTGGATTGAGTGCTGCGGTGGGATTGGTCCCTGAGCATGGCCGGGTCGGAGAGGAGCGTCGTTTGGTTCAGAAGGGACCTCAGGATCGACGACAACCCGGCGTTGGCCGCCGCGGCAAGGGACGGCTCTGTGCTCCCTGTCTTCATATGGTGTCCTGCTGATGAAGGACAGTTCTATCCTGGCCGGTGCTCCCGGTGGTGGCTTAAGCAGTCGCTCCCCCACCTCAGCAAGTCGCTGGAGTCGCTCGGGTGCCCGCTTGTGCTGATCCGAGCGGAGAGCACCCTTGAGGCTCTTCTGCAGTGCATTGATTCTGTCGGTGCTACCAGACTGGTCTATAATCATCTGTATGGTATAGTTACTTTCTCATGGTGTTTCATACATCAATTGAGTTTCTTATTTGTTATTCTATTGCTGTTTCTTTTTGAAAAGATATTCTTTTTTTTTTCTTTACACTTTGGATGCGAAGAAATTTGACCATTATGACTTTGAAAGTCTTAACCAGCTACATCGTGTACTTTTATGCTTTCAAAAGGCTCAACGTTATTAAGTTATGTAACATTTATACGTTATGCTAAATGTAAATTGACAGTGAAATGTAGCCTTACAAATGTCATTTACCATAAACTGTTACACTAGGAGGAAAAAGCTCCAGGCTTGACATCGAAGAATGAGACAACTTTTTCCATTTGAGCTAGTACAGTATTGCTATGAGATAAACAACTTCAGTTTTTCTAGTTCAGGTTTCAGAAATGTATACCTCTAAAGTTGGTATGGAGTACACTTGAGTTCTCTATTGCTTCATTCCACTGGCAGTTTTGTTTTAAATTTATTCCTTTCAGATATGCTGTCGTAATCTTATTTATTCTCACTTTTCTAAATTTTAGACCCTGTTTCACTTGTGCGTGATGACAAAATAAAAAGAGAGCTCTCGGCATTGGGAATTTCTATCCACAATTTCAATGCTGATCTGCTATATGAGCCATGGGAAGTTTATGATGATAGTGGACATGCATTTACAACCTTTAACATGTACTGGGAGAAGTGCATGAAATTATCTGTTGACATATCACCATCACTTGCACCTTGGAAATTGGTGCCAGTCCCAGGTAGCTCGTGGCTATTGGCCTACCATTATTTATCTTTTTTATTTGTGAGGATTTGCTATGTTTTAATTTGTCTGTACTTGTGGAGTTTTTTCTAGATTAAGTCATTTACTTGTAAGCATTACTCATTTTATATTTGCAGATTTAGTAATTGGTGCCCCTCAACCTTTACACTCAATGAGTCAACATCTAGTTTGTCAAGATATAGCTGCTTTAATGCGTAACAAATTTTTAGTTTGACATTCAGGTGCGGAGAATGTTCGTAGTTGTTCTATTGATGACCTAGGTCTTGAATCAAGCAAGGATGAGGAATCAAGTAATGCTTTGCTAAGGAGGGCCTGGTCTCCTGGCTGGTGCAATGCAGAGAAGATGCTTGAAGAATTTGTGTGCCATGGTCTCCTAGAATATTCAAAACATGGAATGAAGGTTGAGGGAGCTACAACGTCATTGCTATCCCCATATCTTCATTTTGGTGAAGTGAGTGTAAGAAAAGTATATCAACTTGTCAGGATGCAACAAATCAAGTGGGAAAATGAGGGAACATCTGAAGCTGAGGAGAGTGTTCACTTCTTCCTGCGATCAATTGGTCTTCGAGAATATTCACGGTACTTGTGTTTCAACTTCCCATTCACACATGAAAAGTCATTGCTGGGGAACTTGAAACACTACCCTTGGAGAGTAGATGAGGAACGGTTCAAGTCCTGGAGGCAGGGAATGACAGGATACCCATTGGTAGATGCTGGCATGAGGGAACTTTGGGCTACTGGATGGACACATAATCGGATAAGAGTTATCATTTCAAGTTTTGCTGTGAAATTTCTACTTATTCCATGGACTTGGGGTATGAAGTATTTTTGGGACGTGCTATTGGATGCTGATCTGGAAAGCGATATTCTTGGTTGGCAGTACATATCTGGGAGCTTGCCTGATGGCCATGAGCTCAGTCGTCTTGATAATCCAGAGGTATGCAGTCATTAAAGCAAAGCCTTATACCGTGAAATCATTTTTTGGCTATCTGGTAAGCTTGATTAGGGCATGTTTGGTCCTTACCATATTTTCTATGGCTCTAGTGCCAAAAATATTGCTTGACACATTGTTTGTGGTAATCAAGTCACCTGCCACACTTGGGGCACTATTGGCTAGAAAACGAGGGTGTGAGTATGTGTGACAGTTGGGGCCATGAACCAAACTCTGGCCATACCTTGTCAAGCTTGCTTACATTGATGTGGCAAACTGTGGCAGTAAACTAAATACATAAATGTGGACAAAGTCTAAAAGGAATTTAGCGAGTTCTGTTCATGAGAAAGTTCATATATGATGTGCCTAGATTAGATGTTTATATCCATAAAATTCTCTACAGATTATTCACGTTTCATTATTCCATTAAAAGATGTTGAAGAGAAACAGCTCAGGAAAAAAAAACATTAGTTAACTTCAAGAATTCTGACTCTAGTGTAGTTACTACACCTAGTCCAACTTATCCTGGTTTGCCTGAGGCTTAAAACTGAGCTAGGATTTGCACCCTTGGAGTGGGAAGCAAGTGATTTTTAGGTATGCCACCTTTTTGTTTCTATAAAATGCTATGTGAATAATGAGATTCTTAGTGTTTGTCATACTCTCAGTGAGTAGCATTTTACTTAATCACAAATGGAGTGACAATCAATCAAATAATTCTACAAAAATGGCGTGCTGAAATTTTGTTTTCCCTCTAAAAGACGGTGGCTGCCAGGCCAAGCTTACCCAACTATGTAATTGTGTAGTGCCGAGATCATAGCCCAGCAGCCCCAGCCAACTTGAAAAAATAACTTGACATGGCCAGCATATGCGCCTTTTTTCCTTTAATAAGGGTTGATATGATGAAACTAAAATTTGACATGAATAGCATATTTTCGTTCTTGTACGGACTAGTTTGTTTTTCAGTTTTCTTGTTGATTATGGAACATGTGATAGATATGTATTATGCCTTGTGCATATGGTATTAATAGATGTGATTTTTACTGTTTATGCCATCTACCCTACGATTTTCCCTTATCACTTATATAATGTATTGTCTATAATCAAAATTTAACAATATATGGTTTATCTTGGTACTTCCTACAGATGCATTCACGAAACTTTGTGGCCTTCCTTTCTGCTTAGTTTTGAACTTGTGGTTTTTGAAGTATCACTGTACTATTAGGCAGAAGAGCTCACTCTTGTGTTATAATTATTTTATATGTCTAAGTACGTAATATTTTACCAATGACGTGCAAGATATTTATATTTCCCTTTGGCTTTTTTATGCAAAACTAGGTTCAAGGTCAAAAGTATGACCCGGATGGTGTATATGTAAGAACTTGGATACCTGAACTAGCTAGAATGCCAACAGAATGGATTCATCATCCATGGGATGCACCGAGCTGTATACTTGAAGTTGCTGGAGTGGAGCTGGGGTTTAACTATCCTAAGCCAATAGTAGAACTTCACATTGCTCGGGAGTGTTTAGATGATGCCATCTCCACGATGTGGCAATTGGATACAGCTGCAAAACTTGCAGAATTAGATGGTGAAGTTGTGGAAGACAACTTGAGCAATATCAAGACTTTCGACATCCCAAAAGTTGTTTTGAAGGAAACATCTCCACATGCTTTGCCTGTTGATCAAAGAGTGCCATATGCTAGCAGCAAGGATCATAATTTAAAGTCAAAGGAATTGAAGGCCTCAGATAACAGTTCTATTTGTGTTGATATGGTCAGGTCCTCAAAGATGGAAGCAACAAGCTCTGTAGCAAACTCACCGGTATCAAGGAAGAGATCCAGTATTGACACTGCATTTCATGTCCCCACTTGTTCATCTTCAGCTGAAGTGCATTCACAGATTCAAGATCATGCTGGTTCTTTAGTTGGGCCTTCAAGATTTATCCTGCAGGAAGCAGGGAGAAACTGTGTTGATGAGGTAAGCTTAATCATCATATTTGGTAGACAATTGCTGAAAATTTTGATGTAAACTTTTCATCATGTGCTGTTTTCTATCAGGCAAGCAAACATCCCATGACATTGCCACCACAAGACCTATAAAAGAATAATATTCAACCTCCAAGGGACTAGGTTTAAACAGCTTTGAGCGCTCCATGATATAGATGGTGTTCTGAAGTTGTGTCTTTCACCTTTATAGTTAAAATGAACAGCATGGAGCGCTTATATCGTGGTTTATCTTAATTCTAAACACAACTTCTGCTACTATGACAACTCATGGTATATTACGGAATTTGCTGCAAGTTGAGTACTTCTGTTGGCACAAATAGCTTTGGATAATCTAGGTGCTCAGGATGAGTAGTGGAAACCACGCATTTCACACTTCCACTGCTTCTAGAACAAGTCTAGATAGGATCAGTAGAACTGTGCAAGTTTTGTACTCAAATGCCATAGCATGTAAACTTTAGTACTCCCTCTATCCCATAATAGTAGAACTTTTTCACTTTTTGAGAAAATTAAGGTTAGAGTGAGGAGTGGTTGTGATTGGTTGAGATGAGGAGGTAGGCGAAAAAATTAATAGAGGGATGGTTGTGATTGGTTGATAGGCGAAGAAATAGTAGTATTTTGGGACAAATTCAAATGCTAAAAGTAGTAGTATTATGGGTCGGAGAGAGTGGATATTGCTGGAGGAAAGCCTCTATCGAAAATGAACATAGCACCAAACCTACGTTTGACTAAGACTTTTTCTGGCATCTTTTTTTTTTTTTTGCGAGAGGCATCTTTTTGGAATTTATCTTTATGTACACCATGGGAACAAATTCTGCTCAGTAAATTCACAACCACGACATCAAACCATTATTAGCCATGTCTTCTCTATGCATCACATCCTTTCCCCACTTAACTAACCATATATGGTACTCTATACTGCTTGACTGCTTCAAATCCAAACTAATGCCACTTTGCAGGTAGAAGATAGCTCTACAGCAGATAGTGGTTCAAGCATTTCAAGACCATCAAAGAGCCGCATAATTGCCCTGCCTGACAAGGAAAGTCAAGGGCGTTCTCAGCAAAGCAACGGGTGTGTGTCGGAGTAAAACATGTGATCATAAGGAAATTTTGTACATTTTGTAATCAGCTTTTTTTGTCTTTGTTAGACTGTATTCTGTAACTAGTTGAGAACTGAGCTGACACGGTTTCCTCTCCCATAAGAAAAAATGCAACATCTTTCCTTAGTTGCAATAAGAGGAACCTCTCATTCAGTGGCATTTCAACCCTTTTTTTTCTGCTCGCTTTGTACCTGACTTAGATGATCAAATATATCCTGTGGGATTGTGACTTGTCATGTAGACAGATTTTGCACTCTGGTTTGCCGGAGTTCTTAGTGCTCACATGATCACCGGGCACTGGCGCGCAGCAGCGGAGACGTGGCCTGAGAAGATGGCTGCGCTGCCAGTGGATTGTGGAAATAAACCTAGTATCTGCTTGTGTGAGATCTTGACTGTTCGTCCACGATCGGACGAGCCATGCCACTCGTAGAATAGATCGCAATCGGTTTCGTTGTACGTCTCCCCCATGGCGAGCGGCGCGACCGGCGTCCGTACCGACCAGCTCTCCTCCTGGCTCGCCGCCGTGGCCGCCAAACCGGCAATCTTCCGCCGCACGCATGCCGTCCTCCTCACATCTGGCCACCTCTCCTCCAGCTACTCCGTCAACTGCCTCCTCCGCGCCGCCTCCATCCCCTCTGCCTGTGCCCTTCTCCTTCGGTTCCTCCTCAATCACCGTCTCCTACCGGACCACCTGTCCCTCTCCTTCTCCCTCCACTCCTGCTCCCGCCTCCCGAGCCACCCCGTCGCCAGCGTCGTCCACTCCCTCGCCGTCAGGCTCGGCCACGCCCGCGACGTCTACGTTGTCAACGCCGCCGTCTCTGCCTATTTCGCCGCCGCTGATGTCACCGCCGCCGAGCGGCTCTTCTCGGAGACATCTAAGGATGTCGCCGACGTTGTTACGTGGACCACGATGGTCACCGGGCATGCCAACGCCGGCGATATCGAGCGAGCGAAGTGGTTCTTCGACGCCATGCCCGAGAAGAACGTGGTGTCGTGGAACGCGATGCTGGGCTCGTACGCTCGCGCCGGGATGCTGCCGAAGGCGCGGAAGCTGTTCGACCAAATGCCCAGCAGGAACGCGGCCACATGGAGCTCGATGGTCACCGGGCTCGTGCAGTCCGACCACTGCGAGGAGGCCTTGAGGGTGTTCAGCGACATGGTCGCTAGCGGCGTCGTGCCGAACGAACCCGTGTTGGTGAGCGCCGTCTCAGCGTGCACGCAGCTGAGGTGGATGGAGCACGGTGCATGGGTGCACGAGTATGCCGAGCGGGAGCTGAACGGGGCAATGAGCGTCGTCCTTGCGACGGCGATCATAGACATGTATGGCAAATGTGGGAGTATCCGTGATGCCGTCAGGGTGTTTGCTGCAATGCCGGTGAGAAACATCTACTCGTGGAACTCAATGATCACTGGGCTCGCCATGAACGGCAGTGAGAGGCAGGCCCTGTCACTCTTCTGGAAGATGCAGCTGGCTGGTGTTCGACCAAATGACATAACATTCATCGGTTTGCTGAGCGCTTGCAGCCACTCAGGTCTTGTAGACGAGGGCCGCTGGTTGTTCAACAGGATGGTTAATCACTTCGAGATCCAGCCAGTCCCAGAGCACTATGGTCTCATGGTTGATTTGCTTGGACGGTCCGGTCATGTCAGGGAGGCAGTGGATTTCGTCAAGAACATGCCTGTGGAGCCGCACCCGGGCTTATGGGGTGCGCTTGCTGGTGCCTGCAAGATCCATGGCGAGGTGGAGCTCGGTGAAGAGGTTGCCAAGAAGCTCATTGAGTTGGAGCCTCGGCATGGCAGCCGGTACATCCTCCTGTCAAACATATATGCCACCTCGAACAGATGGGATGACATGGCCAATGTGCGCAGGATCCTGAAGGATCGCAAGGTCCCCAAGGGCACAGGCAATGCCATTGTTGGAAATGATTCTCAGTCTTCAGGGCATGAAATCCATTCGTGATAAGTCCATTCAGTGTGACGTGCACTTGCACAAGTTGCTTGCCGTAGGGAAGAATCACATTCACCTTCATTCGACTGAAAAGAACCTCCCTGAGGATATTGTTTTTATGGAGCATTTGGAAAATTCATAATGGGATATACTTTAGCATTCTTGATGGGTTAGTTTGCAAGTGCTTGGAGAAGAAACACTCGGATTATGAAGAAATGGTGACCAATATGTAAGGATAGGCTGTTGGCAGTGATGGATCACTTTATTGGAGATTTCAAGAGGACATGGTACTTGGCACCACAGTTGCCTTGATGATGTAGTAGATTTTGAGATCTGAGAATTAGTGGATAGAACTGCTGAAAGCCTTGATGCTAATTTCGTTTCTCTCGTCCTGTTGCAGTGCTCCATTCAACTCTAACTGTCATCATTTTGGTTTTGTTTTCTGGCAAGTAGCAGGGTAGAAAGGTAGCGGTGCTGCCACTGCCATGATCTTTCTGTGGTCATTGGGCTGATACAGCGAGGTTGTGTTGTTGTACTTGAAATATCATGTTTCTGGCTTCATTTTCAGTAAAATGGAAATGGTACCAGGGAGTCTATATGCTCTGTTCTTCCTAAAAAAAATGAAATGTTTGTTTGAGATATGCATCTAAAAGGTGAAAGGTGACTCCGTGGGAACTACAGAACAAGTGTGTTATATGCGTGAAATATGATTAAAAAAATCAATTTTGCTGCGATAAATTCATTGTTTATGAATAATTCATGGCTTTTAACATAATCTGGTGGATATGCTCTGATGGAAAAATATGTGTTGATTTTCCTCACATGAACTTACCATTTTCAAAGCAATCATGATGACAGGACTGGTAGTGGTTGTGTGTACCCCTGAAAGGTCATGTGGGTAATGCTGGAACTGATTGCACTTATCAGATACCTGAGACTTTGCATGTTTTATTCTCAAAGAAACCATTTGAAGTGTTCATGGAGTTCGGTGGATATGAGCAGAGTAATATCCTCATAGTATGATCAGTATCCTAATAGGTGGCCTGTTCCTTCTCCAGAAATCCTCTCCTCTCATGTAACTTCTCGGTAATCTGTCCTAGTCCCTCTCTAATTACTCTGTTCCTAGCCCTAATTATCCATTCCTGATTCTAATTTCTGCAACTATACTGTATCATGTGTTTGGATCGGAACATAAGTTGTTCAGTAACACATATGACCACTACTCCCTTCGTCATAAAATATAGCTACCTAGAACTGAAACTTTTTAAAGTGATTAAGAATTATGGTGAAGGTTAAAAATACCCTCATTATAATAGATAGAGTGGGACCCACTTTAGTTGATATTAGGTGAATCACGGAGGATAGGATAAAAAATTTTATGCTAAAGTTTATCTTTTACTGGTGCAATTAGTGCGCGCGCACGCGCTGACTTCTTAAGTCACGCGCGTGACGCAGCAGCTGGTGAAGCACTAATCGCCATCATTAACCTATTAATCACTAATCACCATCATTAGTGTTTAATGATTTTTAATTATAAAATATTACATAAATAAGCAGAGTTAAAAGTTTTTAAGTTTCAGTTGAAAGTTTCAAAAAATCTAATTAAAAGTTTTAAATTATTAGTATAAAGTTTACTATTTTTTAAGATTTTATTTTTTAAAATATTATTATTTTTAATTATTTTTTACTGTGCATAGCCCACTGCTGCATGCTGCGATGCGCGCAGATGAGCTTTTCGTATCTTTTACATATCCTAGGTAGGTATTTGGAACATTAGCTACTCCTATATTTTAATACGAAGGGAATTGTTGCAGAAAAAATGTTGAGGCACGTCAACGCCAATTCTCCGGCAAAGCTGCAGCCATCCGCTGCTGGGCTGGGGGCAATTCAGATTAAGCCTGGGCCCACTCTAGCAAGACCTTGCGGGCTTACGACCCTCTAACAAGTGGCACGCTGCTCACCCCTCGGCTGCGGCGAGTGCCTCCGGGCACCCTCTTGCCGCTAGCCCGCTACGGTGTTGGTGAGGTGGTCCGTGGTCGGGTCGGGTGTCTGGTCATCTCTCTCTCGTCTGGCGAATTTTTACTGTTACTAATTTAATTTTTTTTAATTTATAAAACTAATTTTCGCTTTGAGTCAATTGCAGATCTACCATCTTGCCTTCCCGGGCTAACGGCGGCCGGCGTCGTTAACCGGGTCTGACGGGGATGTCATTCGCCGCCCTGGGCCACGGCGGTTTTTAAATACCGCCGTGGCCCAGGGCGGCAAGTGGTTAGATCTGCAAATGACTCAAATCGAAAATTAGTTTTGTAAATTAAAAAAAATTAAATTAGTAACAGTGAAAATTCCTCGTCTGGCGAGCCACGTCGCGAGGCGCACAAACAACCCAGTAGCCGCCCGCCCCGCGCGATCACGCACCCGGCACACGCCGTGCTCCGCGCGCGTGCCGTGCGTGGCGAGGAGGCGTGCGCGCTCGCGGCCGGCCTGAGGTGAGGTGGGAGGGGAGGACACGCACGGCACGGTACGGGCGTTACGGCGTTGGCGACGTGCACGCGCCACGGCGGACGGGTGGTACGTGCCGGCCGGCCTTGGCAGAGGCGACGTAACCGCGGAAGGTTTTTTTTTTTTTTTGTACGCGAGTGGCGCACGCGTTGGTTCGCAGCGGCGTGTGTGTGTGTGTGGAGGAAAACCGATCAGGTCGAAGAAATTACTCGGACGGTGCATGCGCCGATCGATCTGTGATGCGAAAGCGACCACCGGGCTAGTCTGAATTTTGTCTGGTCGAAGTTCTCAGAGAGGGAAAAGACGACTGGGCTTTCCTATCATTCAGCAGAACAAATCCCGCCTGTGTCTGGGGGAGAAAAAAAATGATTAAGCTCTAAACCATCCACAACTATTCTTTCATTGGTAAGCTTTCTTAACTTTCCAGATATGAGAGCCGTCATACTCTTCCCAATAATAAGTTGTTTATCAGATCATCAGCACTTATGTTCACTGATCCATTCTCTTTCACAACTATGGCACTACTTTCTTTGGGCACGAAAATGCCCATCAGTCCATCACGTGGTGTGACTTCGGAAGTCTGATTACCATTAGAACTCCATTAATTTCAAACCTTATAAGCACACAGGTGATACATTTTCTACTTCAAGTACTACTCCGTTCTAAAATACAAGTTTTTTTAAATTTAAATTTTATACCATAATATAAGTATTTATGTATTGATTTGTATGATTCTTATCATTTTAATGATTTTAAAGTCAATTATATGCTTAGAAAAAGAATCTGAGCAATTTAAAATTCAAAAATTAATAACTAAAATAACTAAAAATAAATATTTTGATTTAAACTTAATATTTACTAAACAATTAAAAAAATTTATATTTTAGAATAAAATAAGAAATTATGATAGTCTTGCATTGTCAGGTTCTCAAGTAAGAAGATGCTTTGCTCCACTATTATACTAGCATTCTCTAACGTCAGAGAAGGGCTAAGAGCATACTTCCCCGAAAGACCGCAATAGCCTGAGAATTTTTTGAGTCTTCAGATCGGTGCCCAAGAAGGGAACAATTATTGGTATATTTGACGAACAAATTCTTGCGTGTTTTCTTTTCCAACTGCAGAGTGCGCCATGTGTTCTTGTTGCACGACGTTGACTAGCTATTGCATCGGCATCAGTCAGAGAGAATGCAAATGGGGAACGTCACATAAGACAATGGCGCCGTCACGCGTGAGATCAGCCAAAGTTACAGTCAAAGTGATACGTTGAAACCTGGGAGCGAGCAAGAAGCTAGCCAAAAAAATTGGCCGATCGATCGGTTATCTTGCAATTTGGCCGCTCGGCGTTTCTTCAAACGTGTACAGCGCAGTCGTCAAGTGAAAACGGTCTAGTCTCGCTTCTGGATGGATCCATTGGTTCAACGAGTTTTTCACACTCAAGATTTTTTGCCTGCTCCGTGCTCATTGGGTTGGGAAGATTTTTTCGCAAGTGCCAGTTGGTTTAGCCACTCCTTCAGTTTTTCTTAACATGTGTTTTCAAGTATGTTTCGTACAAAAATTTTTATATAGAAATTACTTTAAAAAATCAAATAAATCTATTTTTAATTTTTTAATAATTAAAACTTAATTAATCATATGTTAATAGCTTGTCTTGTTTTACGTGTGCTAAAAATCTCGGTCTTATATGTAATAGCGAACGCAGCCTAAGACGAGGTTGTTTAAGCTTATTATCTTGTTTTCTATAAGTATGCTTCCTAAAACGTTAAACGAGACTTTTTTTCAAAAAATTTATATATAGAAAATTCTTTTAAAAAAATAAATCTATTTTTAAGTTTGTAATAGTTCATATTTAATTAATTATACACTAATAATATTTCTAGTTTTACGTACGGCGCTTATAAGCCATCGCAGGCTGTTCCGAAGGCTCCCTAAATCACACAAGCAAAACTGACCGATGTACTGCGACCAAATCTTCTTTTCTTATATCAGGTATACTACCGCACTTTTTAACATATACTCCCTCTGTTTTTCAGCAAAATTAACATTTAAAAATTTTAACTAATAAATTAACTAAAAATATATGAGTTTAATACCATGCATATAATATCATTATATTCGTATTTGATAATATTTTTATATAATACTAATCTTATGTTTCTTGATGGAATATTATAAAAGAAACTAATGATAAAAGTATAATATTGGATACTGTATAAAAACCTAATACTCGTATATTTTTAAACGGAGAGAGTAATATTGTTGACTTTTAGATATAATGTTTGATTATTCGTCTTATTAAAAAGCTATGCATCTATCATTTATTTTGTCATGACTTATTTTATAAAAAATACTTTACAAATTATTTATATTCTTAAATATTTAGACTAAAATCTTAAATAAGATGAATGTTTAAACTAATATCTCACTGACGTTATATATATTTAAAAGAGAGAGAATATACTACAGGGACATCGTATACTCAAATCGCTAGTTCACTACAAACAAGAACTCGTCATGTATGGTATCAATGCTGAAATTATATATTATACCGAGATTCTTCTAGAACTTGGAGAAAACCTGTGAAAACTACACCTGTGTTTACAATATTAACTCAGTATAGTATATAACCCACAAACTAATAGGCTTTGAAGGAACATATAATATTAGTGCTAGTAACGATAGAGACTAAAAAACAAAAAAAAAGAAGAGAGAATCAACTGTGTATCACTAACTTTGGTCCAGTTCCATAATTTATCACTAACTTTGATCAGTTTCATAATATGTCATCATATTTTATTTAACTTCTATGATTTACCATCACCGTCCAGTTAGTTTTCGTTTGTACTGTATAATTTTTTTCTAATGACCAAAATATCCCTAAGATGAAAACTTCCAAAATTTGACCGAAAATTCAGAATCACTAGATTGTAAACTGACAAAACTAGCAGAAGTTACCAAGCTCATATTCTTCTCTGATCATATATGATTATATAAGCCCTTGTCACGGGGGTATTTCGTTCCAGGGGTATTTTGGTCACTAGGGTAAAATAGCACAGTATAAACGGAGGCTAACTGAACAGCAATGGTAAATCGTAGAAGTTAAGTAAAAGACGATGGCATATTATAGAAATGAACGAAGTTGATGGTAGATTAGAAAACTCAGCCAAAGCCAATAGTATACAGTAGATAATCTCAAAAAACAAAGGCAACCTCTCTCTTCTCCTCAAGAATATACTACTAGTCCGTAACAATGTGACAACTGTACATGCAAAGTTTTATTCATCTCAAGGGCAACCAATCTGACAGCTTTGTCCACTCTGAAAATTATAAACCAAAACTATTTTAATTTATATTGAACATGTTGTCAAAGAATCATTCACCTAGAAACTATTAGCTTTTGCAAAACCTCCTGCTCAAATCCATAGGAACGACAAATCAATCTAAATACAGCTATGCCTAGTAGTATCTTATTGTAGCTCTAAAAAACAATAAATAATTGTCGACTCTCAAGAATCTCAACTTACGTAGCCGTGTCATGCTAAAATTCAACACCTATGATGGATATTATTCTCTTCGTCCTAAAATATTCTAGGATGGGACATATCCTATTATAACCAATGTGGACAGAGGGCTCTTCAGATTCGTTTGAACTAGAATATGTCCTATCCGATCATAGGTTCTTATATTTTGATACGAAAGGAGTACATATTACTGTAGAATATAAACATAAGTATAGTAACACACTAAACACCTCACATGGCCACTTGGGATAAGAAAAGAACACAGTCTTCTCAAAAGATGACTTATTTCTATAACAAATTTTCCTTAACGAATTGATTAGGAGGGCCTACACTGCACTAGTGCACTAGCAAGAATCTTCTTTAACCAAAACCGTACAAGCCACACCCCCAACCAAAACCCAAAACCAAAACCGGAGACGCCGTGATAGCCGGATTAGCCACGTCGTACACCACCCGCCAATATAAGCCCCGTTCCGTATCAAACGGCACGCCGTCTCCGTCACCGTCAGCATACGGGAAAAGCTCCCGCGGAGAGGGACACGGCCGTCTTTTCGTGGCCTGCGCGCTCCCACGCGTCGCGCAGCGATTGGCCTCCCGTCGCTCGGGACAGCGACGTGCCGTGACGGGATTGGTGGCTGCGTTCTTCCGTACCTTGGCCGTCCGGAAAGGCCCCCCTCGAAAGACGGCCGAAACCTTCTCGAAGGGACGTTAAAACGGACGGGGTGGTAGTGGGCCCACGTGAAACGCCGGCGCTGCTGGCGCGTCCGCTTATCACCATTAAATGCTGGGGAAGTCGGGCCCACCGACAGCGAGGTGTTTGGGCCCACCGAATAAAGCCTTCTGCGTTGGGGAGTGGTCTTGCTGGTGGGCCCGGCTGCTGCCCGGCGTGCCACTAACGTGCAGCGCCAGAGCGGCAGATGAACTACTTGCGATAAACAACGTTGCTGGTGTTAGCGGAAAACAATGTGTTTAGCTACCTAAATCAGATTCCGAGCTCACATTCTAAAAGCCATGGAATATACTAGTATTGCAATTTTTAGTTCTGTTGTTTGTTACATGGAGTAAAAAAAAAGATTGGACAGATTTGGTTAATTAGCCAATGATCAGCTTCTGCTTTCGTAGAAGATAAAACTTTGTTTGTTGTGAATGAATTTCCACTGCTGAGGCATGGAGGGTGCGAATTTCCTAAGCGAAATCGTGCTTATTATGAACCGGACGGAACATCTTTTTTCTTTTCTTTTTTTGAAAACGTCAATTGCTTGCATTATCTGAACTTATGGGTATGCATTATTGGTACCAGTGGATACTCAGAATACACTTTCCTACCAAAAAAGCATGGTGTCGAACAATGAGCGGCTTAGCACTCGCTAGCCCCTCCATTAATTAGAAGCAGCCAATCTGCCATCAATCAACTTATCAACCACTGTAACAACAAAATTTGGTGATTGACTACGATCGTTGCAATCAACCTAATCTATAATTGAGTAATTTTGCATCTTAGAGAAAGAAAAGCAAATCCAGAGCAAGTAATCCAACACAACTGAACTGAAACACAGACACCACCGGTGCAACCAAAGTTTGTCATTACCCCCGGTGCACGCAACACAAGAAAAAGCGCCATTGCGAAATTCCAAGTCTACCCTCTTCCAATTAGAATACATAGCTGAGGATAAAAAAAAAATAAAACTACGGTACGTGGTGGCATCCCACTTGCTTTCGCGTCAAGGAATGAGATTAAACTTATCAACTCAAAATTTGTTGTACTATTTACTCTTTAGGTGTTTCTTCAAGTGGATAAGCCTATATAGTTAAGGTTTGTTGAGACTTCTTTATTTTAAGTAAATACTAGTACTGTACTAAACAACAATAGTAGGATCTTTTAAAGCCCTCCCTCGTTTAATCAAAGACATTGTGTACGTATGCTATACCCATTTTAACTTTACAACATATCTCATTGTTTATTACCAAATCCGGTTACAATATTTTTCTCGTGTTCCTTTTTTAACGTCCATACAACTCTTCACTTAATTACCATATATCATATCGTTCCGGATAGTTTGAAATAAGATCCGAATTTCATATGAATTTTACCGCTACAGTTCCTACTAAAATAATTTGCTTGGTACTTTGGTAGTTTTCTTTCCAAAAAAAATGTAATGTTATAAAGAGTATATGTCTCACTAGATTAAGGGGTGTTCGAATTGGCTTATTGTCTTGACTTATAAGTTATACGTAAAACGAAGAACATCATTAGCGTGTAATTAATTAAATATTAACTATTAAAAACTTAAAAAATAGATCTATTTACTTTTTAAAAAATACTTTTATATAAAATTTTTTTAAAAAACACACCGTTTAATAATTTAAAAAATATACTCACAAAAAAGAGAAAATAAACCAGGCTTATAAGCTATCAAGAACGGGGCGTTAAGCCTTTAGGACAACTGGGATTTGTAAATGAAAAGGGATCAAAGGGCACAATGGAAAAGACATAAAATTCAGGCAGGATCCGAATATTCCGCTAGCCCGATGCCCGCGTCGTTAAATAGCTCACCATTCGGTGGGATGGAGTTTACCCCCAAAATCACAGGAAAAATCACTGAAGTATGAGTGGAGAGCTGAAGAGGGACTACGAGATTGGCGAGGAGATCGGTCGCGGCCGCTTCGGCGTGGTCCACCGCTGCACGTCGCGCGCCACCGGCGAGGTCTTCGCCGTCAAGTCCGTCGACCGCTCGCAGCTGGCCGACGACCTCGACCGGGAACTCGCGGAGCTCGAGCCCAAGCTGGCCCAGCTCGCCGCCGCGGGCAACCCGGGCGTCGTGCAGGTGCACGCGGTGTACGAGGACGAGGCGTGGACCCATATGGTCATGGACCTCTGCTCCGGCCCAGACCTGCTCGACTGGATCCGCCTCCGCCGCGGCGCCCCCGTGCCCGAGCCCGTCGCCGCCGCCGTCGTCGCGCAGCTCGCGGAGGCGCTCGCGCACTGCCACCGCCGCGGGGTGGCCCACCGCGACGTCAAGCCCGACAACATCCTCCTCGACGTCGGCGACGACGGGATCGACGGCTCACCGCGCGCTCGGCTCGCCGACTTCGGGTCGGCCGCGTGGGTCGGCGAGAGCGGCGGCACCGCCGAGGGGCTCGTCGGGACGCCCCACTACGTGGGGCCCGAGGTGGTGGCCGGCGGGGAGTACGGCGAGAAGGCCGACGTGTGGAGCGCCGGGGTGGTGCTCTACGTGCTACTCTCCGGCGGCGCGCTCCCCTTCGGCGGCGAGACTGCGGCCGAGGTGCTGGCCTCCGTCCTCCGGGGCAGCGTCAGGTTCCCGCCTAGGCTGTTCGCCGGCGTGTCCCCGGCGGCCAAGGACCTCATGAGGCGCATGATGTGCCGCGACACCTGGAGGCGCTTCTCCGCCGAGCAAGTCCTCGGTAAGCACCACCACCAAATCTACTTGCCCCCTCTAGAAATCCTTGTCTTGGACATCGAAATGTTCGTCGATTTCAACTCGTCTTTCCCCAATTTTCGATCCAGATTACAACCATCTTATGGCCTCCGTGTTGTTCGTAATGCAGGCCACCCATGGATCGTGAGCGGCGGAGGAGCCCGAGCGATGGAGCAGCCAACCTGAACGGCGGCCGACCACGTCAGGGCAGACAGAGGCAGCGAATCAGTCCGCGCCGTGTGTCGCCGTAGTCCGAGGAGATACGGTGATATTTACAGCCGTTGTCTATACGGTTTTGTATATAACGAGACGGTTAGAGAGATGAGAGATCCTGCACTGGATACTGCAGGATGTCGCGGTATTGCAGATTTGCAGTAGAGTAACCAGAGTATCGATCGAACAAGAAGCTCCTAGGCTTCTTTTTTTCAGGCTGCTCTGTCTCTAGATCAGAGAGCTTTTAATCTTCGCCTTCCTTTTTGTACGATGATGAGGTTGTATATACGCTAACGTACGTACGCAAAACTTTGTACAAACGGATCGGAGTTGAATAAAAATCGGCCTTGTGCTTTTGCTTCGGCTTCCATTTTTTTCTTCTCAATCATTTTCGTCTGCCTTTCGGCCGGCCCATGCTTGGATGTGGAAAGAAAAATGGGGATGAATCTCCTAGAAAAATAATTCTACTTCCAGCAACGTTCCATTCAGAGCATACAACAAGGAGAGGAAGACGAGATTCTGAGTCACTTGACACAGCGGTGCGCCTTTACGCTGAGCACGACTGTTTTTCACCATTTTTATGTCAAGATCCATAATCCACTGACCACCGCGTGCTTAATCTCCAACGAACGTTCAAGCAGGAGGTGAAATACAGAGCACTGGAGTTGCAAGCGATCTCTATTTTGCCTTCTTTACCGAACGAGACGTGGTGAAGATGACCCGGCCGGTGACTGACAAGGATCCCACTGGCGTTTTCCTCACCTTTCATCTGTCTCCTCCCCCAACTGTTCCACACTTCACTCCACCACCACTCATCCAACTTCCAACTCTTTTTTCCATACCTTTTCTTCCCTTGCAAGAACAGATGATACAGTAGCAGTAGTACTGTACGGTTGGTACTGTGCATCTCACGGGCGGCGACTTGTCACGCTTGGCTGCCTCCCTAGCGAGGGGGATTTTTGGCGCGGCATATTCCGCGGTTTATCCCCCTCGTCCTCTCGCACAGCTGTCGCCGCCCGCGTTTTTTTGCCCTTTCTCTGCTTGGTTTGCAAGCAAAAAAGCCTGCGGAATTCGGAGGAATCGTGAGGCGGGCAGTGCAGGCACGCGGGGCGGCCGCGGGGGACGGACGTACGGCCTCGGTCTCGCATGCGGCCGCATAGGTTGGCACGCTTTGACCGAGCTGAGCGCCTGAGCCGCCGCCGCTGCTGCTATAAGCAGTTGGGGCGAGCTGATAGGCCGGTGCCCTTATTCTAGTGGACGTCTCTCTCCGAATCTCCGGTGGGCGGTGGCCTCCGTCCGGCCAGGTGTAACCGTGGGATCCTGGCTCGATCGACGCCGCCGCCAATAATGGAGCTGAGGGCCGCAGCTTGCCAAGCAGTTGCTCTAGGTATGCCAGAAGCTAGCACGGTTCACTAGACCATTCTCGAGCCAAAAACGAAGGGTCAATGGTTTTCTCGGTTTTTTTAAAAACTGTTTAGAAACCGTTTACTTTTAGATAAAATACAGCATAATATTGTCAAAAATTTAAAATTTAGTTTAATTTATTTGAACCTAACAAAAAACCAAGGGTCAAGCCAGGTAGGTTATTGTCGGTTTTGTAAACCTGTCAGCTAGGGCTAGATCAAATCTCTTCATATCTTTGCGTTCAAACCTCACTTTAAGATAGATAATTTATTTAGGTATCTTTTGAAAATAGTAATCGAGGTAGTAGATGTCTCCGATGATTGTTAAGATAACCTGGTTCCCTTGGAAATGGTGGCATCACCACCGTGTTAATGCTGGTCCGGGTCAATTGGGAGAGTATAAAATTCATGATCGCTTTCATCGTTCAGTCGGTACGCTGATCAGTGAGTCCGATAATTTAGTGGGATCAATCATCTATGCGCTTATCGCACATTACCATGGTCTCCTCCTTGTGCACCAAGCTCAGCATCACCCGTTTTGTTTACTAATTGTCCTCTTAATTAATTTCTTAATCTTTTTCAGGCCAAAAACTATTTTAGTTGTTTGCTGTCGCTGCTGGATCATGGCCATAGTATAGTACTACTAGCTAGTAATAGTCCATTGCTATTGGCTTACCGTGACTCAAATGTCAAAATAAACGTATCCTCACACTAGTACTTCGTGGTGTCTCTCTATGATTGGAGACGAGAAAAATTGGTATATTTTGGAGATGCCGATTGATTCAAGACGAATTTAGCATTGCTACGCTAAAGCCAACTAATAGCGTGTAAAATCACGCTAGCAATTTATCACTTTCGGAGAAAAACGAGTGGTAACTCACAAAGTTGATGCAAATTGCCAATTCGCTGCTAATTGAGACGTGAGATGCCCACGGAAATTAAAGCCGCCACGCATCGATTCCGGGTGTGTGAAAGGGATCATTCGAGCATCAGTTGCGGCATATGCGATGAGCCGGCCGGTGGCACGTACATAACGTACGACGAACATTCAGGTATGCACACACATGGCCTAGTTAGCTTAGCAAAGTCTTCATGAAGAATCCGAACGGACGCTGGTGTGATTGATACGATTCATTATATGGCTTCTCGTCCTGATCCGTTTCTCACGCCATGTCGATCAGTGGGGCTGCGGGCCACGAACTTATCAACTTATCGTCAGGACACGACGCAAAAGGATTTGTAGCCGAGGTACTACTGTGATTAAAATACGAGTAGGAGTAGTATTAGGTAGGTTTTTTTTAGCTTATGTTTTATGTCTCATTTTCTATTAGTATGCTTTTCTAAATATAAAATAGGATGTTTTTTAAAAAACTTTTCATATGAAATTATCTTAAAAATTAAATAAATCTATTTTTAAAATTTTTAATAATTAATATTTAATTAATTATATGTTAATGACATTTTTCGTTTTACTCGTGGTTTATAAAAAAACACACAAGCGAACCCAGCTTTAATCAGCACTACGCATCAAATTAAAGGGCAAAAAAGAAAAAGAAAACGCCTTCACCGATCGATCTCACCGCGAGGGATGCAGTGATCGGTCGCCATGTGGGTAGGAGGGTGAGAGGGGGACATGTCACGTTGCGGGGTGTGGGCGCGTGCGTGCCAGCGGCCGGTCACCTCGGTTTGGGCCCGGTACGTGGTGCTGTCGCTGCCCGCGCATCTGGACACCATCACACCAATCACCCGGTGCAACAAAAGCAAGCGAGCTGCACGTACAGCAACATCTCGCGCTCGGCCGGCCGGCCGGCTCTCGTTTTCCGGCGTGTACGTGCTGATGAGGGCGAGGTACGCGGCTGAGTGCCTTTTTCTCGCGCTTATCTTAAGCACCGTCGTTGGAGAAAGCCCGAGGTCGATGGGGACCGGACGGTAGCCTACGCAGCTACGCTGTCTGAACTCTGAAGGGATAGACATGTACCGTACATGCAGGTCACGTCTCGTTCCGTTCGATCCGTACCGTGGCCCAACCGATGGCACGCATACCGCGTACGTTTACTCCCTCCGTACGAGACTGTAAACGGGAGTTGGTGAAATTAAATGTGCTATGGTTATTGATTAGTGAAGATAAAAAAAATGGATGAGCAAGTTAAAAAAAAGATGATATTAAATAAAAAATAATCGTGATTGATTGAGATAAGAGAACAAATAAAAAAAGTATATAATACTTTATCTGTTTATAAATATAAAAATATCTAGAGTTTGAAAAAAAATTCAAGAAATATTAGTACATCCTCACCAACTTCCTCATTTGAATCCATTATAACTATCCATTGTTTACTTTTTTTTATCTATTATCTATCTCGACCAATAATATGTTGAGTGGTTGTCAATCACATGTTGTCACCATTTGTCAATAAAATTGTCAAACTTGTCTAAAGCTAGGTGCTCAAAATTTTTACCACAGGTTTGTAAGCCTAAGAAAATCTTATCACACTTTTATGAGTCATTGATGCTTGGGACAAGTTATTGAACGAGATCTTGCCGTAAGTGTACTGCAACAAAGCAGTTGTTTAAGTTGATACTTGTCTAAACCTTAGAAGTGATAAATTGTGGCAAGTTGTGGTTGACAAAACTCTTAATTAAGAAAGAAAAAACTCTAGATGTGTTTATATTTTTGGACGGATGGAGTAGTATTCTAGGATAACATTTGATGCTACGCCCCTTCCCCTTGAAACAAAGGGTTTATATAGAAATTGTTTTAAAATTTAAATCAAATAGAATTGTTTATTTCCTATTTGGCTCTTTGAAACAAGGGATTGAAGCTTTTCAAATCCTATAGTATTTCTAAGAAATCTAGCTCAATGCACACATATTTTAGAGGAAAGTTACCAAGAGTCCTAACCTTCTAGAAAATTTTCTTATAGTTTATCTCTCCCATTTGAATCTTGAGTTTTCCTATGGTCTATTTAAACAATTGTTTGTGTGTTCTTTCTTTGTTTTGCACCAAAATTTTTATTAAAATTTTGTTTTTTTTATACCTCTATTTTTTCAATCATGTATTTTCAATAAATCTATAAATAGTTGTATTTTGGAAGGAAGAGAGTAGGAGTAGTACTTCCTTCCTCTGTCTCAAAATATATTTATTTATAGGACTTAAGCTTTATCCAAAAATATAATTATTTTCAGCTCTTTTGATATTATTATGTCTATTATATTTTATCAACTATCCTGTACCTATCAATCATTCTACTTCCTCCAAGTTTTCTTATACTAATAAAGAATAATATAGTTTTTTATTCTATTTCTTAATACCTCCAAAACTATCAAAACACGGAGGGAGTACTACGTTGCATCCAATCAGTGTGTCGACGACGACGATGAGCAGCAACGGCAGGTCAGCTGGTCGATGGAGTGCTCGCACGAATGATTCATGTGCTTTATGTCTTTTCAGAAATTGGGTGGCACGCGAACATTACCGAGGGAGACGGAACGAGATCCTCTAAATTAAATTAGGTGATTTTATTATCAATGTCACTAACATATAGATCCCTAGCATAGTCAGAAGATCCATGTCCCAACGGAGACAGGATAGGTGGATACCAATGTTGATTGTTGTGTAGTTCTGAACTCTGAACTTCTGAAGGACAGCTGCTTCGACGAATAGCTGGACATGAGGACATCCAGGGACTCCTTTCTGTTACGGACGAACAGAAAAAGGGAAGTTTGTTTGGTACGTGCTGTCGTCCACTCCAGCTAACACCAATGGTTTCGCTCTTGTCTTGATCGATACACGCACGCTCAGGTTAGGTGCAGTGCATTTCCTGCTCAGTATTGACGCGTTTTCTGGTCGTCTCTTTGCTGTTTTTTTTTCAGGTAGCTTATCACAATATCACATGCCTTTTTGAGTGTAACTGGTGTAACTGATCCATGATCAAAGCAGGTATCGATGGTCATTTAAGTATAAGAAATGGTTGGGTAACGTCTACACGGTTAAGCTTAGGCTGGTCTGAAAGTTAAGTGCCACAGATTGTCAGTTAAACATTTCTTGTTGCACATCGTTATATCTCACATCGAAGAACCGTGTTTCTTTGGCTTCATGACGCATGGTTAGGCCTATGAAATATTGTATTCGAAAATAAAATATAAAAAGATATGGGAATGGATGAGATTGTGCGCTCTCTGTTTCAGAAAAAGTAGTGATTGCGTGTTTGCATGGATCCTAAAGAAAACGTCATCACATATAGCAGCATGCTTCCCTCTGGACTGGAATGACCTAAATTTTGCTTCGCGAAGCATCGAGCCATCGATGATGAACAGAACGGGATGAGACAGGATGGAAGCTGGGCTCTCACGCCCCGCAAATGCATCGTGAAAACAGAACAGATCGGGATGAGACAAGATTCCACCTGGGTTCTCGCCCCTGAAGAAGCATCGTGAAAACACAAGGCTTCGCCGGATTAGTCAGGCTGCATTTTCTTTGGTCGAGAGGATCTCGGCAGGCAATGGTGATTTGTAGTCAACCAGAGAGGAATCAAGTTGCCAGACGAATGGGTAAGCTTCTCTTCGGTCTTCATGTTATCTAGCTGGGCTGAAACTGCCGCTAGAACCAGCCCATATCTCAATTATACGCATACAGCATGACACTTTATGGTAGGAGCATAATAGAGATGATAGAACATTAAACATGACCAAAGCAACACACCAATTGGCAATTGTGCCTTATACCCAGAATAAAGTACGGTTTGTAGCAGTGCAACAAATATCATGGCAAAAAATATTGGCCGGATCAGATGGAAATCATCGAGATAATACAGGTAGAACACACCAAACCACTATTCGGTTAGATGCGCCGGTAACTCTCTCAATGTGTGGCTGGATTGGTCCTAGTTGAAGTCAGGCTTCTCAGGGTAAGTGCAGCCAGAACGCTGGATTATAACATTTGCGGCATAGCAACCAGCCTTCACACAGTCCTCAATGCCCTTCTGTTGAACCAACTGTGAGAGGAAGCCTCCAACAAAGGCATCACCTATATAATAAGAATAAAAGGGCGGTAGCTTATCAGGAGAAGCACACAAAATGAATAAAAACCTGTCTGACACCTAATCGAGCATTTTAACTTGTTTCTAAAAATTAGAGCTTTTCGACAGTCCTTGGGAGTCACGAGGGTAAGAAAACTAAACACATATGCTAGGCAGTTGGCATCATCCAAATTTCCAGATAATAAATAGAGCTATTGTTGTAGGTCATCATAGTGAATATTCCTAAAAACATCTGTGTGCCAAACAGTTTGATTATGGGTGTCCTCAGAATTAGTTAAGGCAGACGGATGCTATAAATTAAAAGGAAAAAATATTGCGAGCATAGTTATCTTAGGACCCCTCAAAATGATACTGACTCATTGTTGCGTAACATTCTTGTAAAATATTGAGTGTTTTCTAAGAAAATGCTAGAAACAGAAATCAACTCATAATACTATAAAAAGAAACATGTACCTGCACCATTGGTGTCAACAAGCTTCTCCTTTGGCAGTAGGATCACTGGGAATGTTTTCACCTATCAGCAAAATATTATGTAGGTTCAGCATATCATATTATACTTGGACTATATTCCAGAAATTTCTAGAATGCTAAAAAAGATAAGACATTTGATTCCTTATTTATATAAAATGGCAGAAGAGCAATAGATCAATTAGGAGTAATATATTTGACCAAGAAATAATTGTTAAAGAGACAATATGCTTTCAAAATGTGCTTGCAAGGTTTTAACAGAGAACCATAAGTTCAAAGCCAAACTTGTTGCAAAAAATAAGGATGAGTTGCCTTCACAAAAGAAAGAAGGAAAAGAGGCATTTTTCCATTGGAGAAGTGAAACGAAAAAACATATGTACGTTTACCATGAAACTAGCAGTTTGCTTCTACAACTAACATATATGATGAAAATGCAAGTTGAAAGTTAATATCAGGAACATATACCTGTCCATCCTCAGCGACAACTACTGGATCAGCACCTTGAGTAATCACAGCAATCCTCTTTTGTTTGCCTGAAGCCAAAGGGAGTTGGGAAATCTTCAACGCGATCTCCTCAACATTCTCAGTCTACAAATTTATAAAAGTAATTGGTCAGCAGTGCAAACACCATATGAGAACATTAAAAGAAGAGAAATGACTAATTACCTCCCATCCACGGACTTTAGCGAAGATTCTTGCTTCTGTTTCGTTACCAAAGATGTAGTCCACATACCTAAATTAGTAACAAGAAGCAAGTTTGTCTTCAACAAATGACCTCAAATCCATATAATGAGTGAACGGAGAGAATAATAAGCCCTCAATGGCATGACAAAATTTAAACTGGCTAAAAGATTGGCACATGCCAAGCATAGGGAAATGTCTTGACAAAACATGAATATATATGTTGCTTTATGCATTACAGGTAGGCATGCGGTTTCAAATAAAGTTTAAAATATGACTATATGAGGATTGCAGCACTTACAGCAGAACCTTCTCCTGTGCATCACGGAAAAACTCGCAGATAAAGGGAGCAGAGAGGTTCATCAGGAACACCTGAAAACAACATGGTCAGTCAATCTCTAGAAACCACTTCAAAGGGAACTCTAATTCTGATAGAATTTACCTTCTTGTTAGCTGCAGCATGCTCAGCAACAAGCTGAATAGAATCTGGGGAGACCGTAAGGAAAAAGCCAGCAATGTAGATGTATTTTGCTTTCTCCACTGTCAATAACAATGTCATATACGTCATGACAATAGCCATTACACCATTTAAAATGAATGGAGTGCGATAAACTTGATGCAAAGTCTAAGCAGTGCCCCCAAGGTGGGAAATTTGTAAGATTGTTGCAGAAGTACTTCTTTCTCAGAAATTCATGGATCCCGAACACACCCATATAATTTTGATAGTAAAATTCGTGTCAACAATCAAATTCACAAGCACACCCTTATTTCCAAATATAAGAACATTACTTCTTTTGTTCAATGCAAAAACAATTTAACAGACTATTCTCCATAATCACTGACAGCTGTACACTGGGTTTGCATACATAATGAGCAACTAAAGTTACCGTGATATGGTGATTAGGTGGAATTGTTTTTCATAGTAAAGCATGTTCAGCTCTTCCAGAGTATAAAAGTTAACAGAGAAGTATGCAGTTTGCATACATAATGAGCAACTGATGAGTCTGTTTGCATAGCATAATGAGCAACTAGAGTGTGTACTATTGACTATGCAAACAATATGCACAGAAATCCCCCAAAATACTGGGATGAAGTATGAGCAAAAAGTTCAGAAGATCTCAATAGACAATTACCTAGTGCCCAGTTCTCCAGTCTCTTAAGATGCTCAGATTTGTAGCAGTTCGCTGCTGATAAGTTTGCAACCAGTGATCTGGTTACAGCCAGATAAAGAGCTAAACATCAGATATTATTAAAGAAAAAGGTGCTGAAATATTCTGAAAGAACATGGTAGGAAAAACAGCTTAAAATCATCAAGATGTATGAAGATAATAATACTTGGGACATACAAAAACTACAGCAAATTACTACAGTAACGCTTAATTAGAAATGAGCAGAGTATGTCTAAGAATCATAGTTCCATTAGAGACCATACAGGAAAACATTGTAACCTAAACTGATATATCATGGTTTTAATTAAATTAACATGTACAAATTTGATTTAAGAAGTTTAGCAACAACCTGCAGCAATTTTACTGAACATCACATGGTATAATCCATACCATATAGATTTGGTAAATAATGGCTCTCTAGTGTTACCAATGTAGCATGCAACACAGTGGAATCATGATCAAATATCCGTGTGTTATACATATCCAATGGAAGAAATAAGAAAGCAAGAAGAATGCGTAGTCAGATCTATTTATTTATGAAAATATTAGCACTACTGCAAGTGCTCTTCCAACATTTGTCTAGTACAGATAATATACAAATTCTGGACAATGGTTGTGCTGCAACAAAAAGAATTGTGGCAAGAAAAGGAATAGAAAATTGAATATAAGCACAAATGATCAAAATCGTAGCATAATCATCTTTATTCGTAGGTAAGTAGTAGGAAAATCAATAACCAGTAAGGCCGTGAGGTTACTATTGATGACGGACCTTTCACCACCAACAACACAGACAGCACATGTGCCCGTGGGAGCAGCTTCATCCTCATAGTATCTAGCCTAGCCAAGCATGTGACAAGAGGTCAAGAGCAAGGCCGCCTTAGTCAGTTAAACATCAGAGGTAGAACATTATTACATTGGATGGCATGAAGAAAAAGAAATTTAGAACTAACATTGACTCCAGCAGCTTGGGCATTCTTCTTCATCTCCTCACCAAACTTATCCTTTCCAATGCAACCCATGTAACTTGTGGCACCAGGAATTTGAAGCATCCACTGCAAAGCAATGGCATACAGTAAGCAAACAAGCATAGCTACAGGTTTCTGTTGCTCTTGCTCATTATTTTAGTGGATTCAGGGCTTACTTGGGCAACCCTGATAGAGTTTTGGGTGGCTCCTGGAAGAACACAACAATGAAGATTAAACAATCAGAAAATTCACCAAGATGAACCATATTGTAAGCTCACGTTTAAGACAAAGCATTACCTCCAGCGATATATTCAACATTGCCCTTGCTGGCCAACTCATCATACCTGCAAAGAAAAAGGTGTGATATATTAAGTACTCCAGCAGTTTACACAAGAGAAAGCTACAAGTCTAACATGCATAATAATGACACTTGATTATTTAATGGTGATGCCAGTATAAATACTTACATAGGCAAGTGTTTTTCCTCGGCGAGAATGGCATTGTTCAGCTTGATGTCATACCTAAAACATTGGAGAAGTACGTCAGATTGCCAACCGTGATGACAACATAAGCACATAATAATCATGTAACAGCACATCATTGGACTTCAGCGCTATCCACGGTCTTTCTCGAACTTCAGCATACATGCCGCTTGTCAGACTCCGAATTCGGAGATCTACGTTGACACAATCACAGTGTCTTTCTCTAACTTCAGCATACATGCCGCTTGTCAGACTCCGAATTCGGAGATCTACGTTGACACAATCACACAAACTCGAACAGAGCGGAAATACAGATACACCTACACAAGTGAAATTGGACCAGAAGTGCCAGCAGCAGCGGATCGGCGTTATATACGATAATTTTTCATAATTTTGCATCGTTATACTGATCGGTTTTTGACTTTTGGTCCCGTGCTGCATGCATCTAGGATTAACTTGTAGACCACGCATTTTTGTCGCCTCGGATCTGATGAGCCGGCGCGACAAAACCACCAAAACCATTCGGATCCAAACCAAGGCAGAAACACAAAGCAAAAGCAAAAATCGGATCAGCTCAGATCAGACGGGAAGGAGCAGGGGGAGGAGATGCGAGCGTACTTGGCGAGGAAGGCGTGGTCGACGACCGCGGAGATGTCGAGGAGGGGGTTGCCCATCCCCAGGAGCACGCCCTCGGATGCCATTCCCTCTCTCCTCTCCCTGTACTCTCCGCTCGGTTGAACGAGGCGCGGCGGCGGCGGCGGCGAGGAGAGAGTGAGATCTGGCTAGAGCTTGTGCACAATGGGTGGAGGTGAAGAGGAGGAGAAGTGGCGTTGGTGCGGCGGGGTTTTAGTTAGGCTCGCCCAAACCTCGCGGGGCCCACTCGCCAGCCTCCGCGGCCACCCGCGGTTGGTGGGCGTTGCTGCAGTCCTACCCACTACGAGCTACCCGCACCCGCCCCGACTCCACCTACGCCATCTGACGTGCGGGGCCCTGGTTGGCGCTGTTCGCATTCAGGGGAGAGGTTGGTGCGCTGAGGTTGGTGCGCACGACAGTGTGCACAGCACAGGCCACACAGCTCGGGTCGTTTTCGCCCACCAACCAACCAAGTTGAGCCGGACCGGTCGCCGGTCGGTGCACGGATGTGGCGCCGTGCCTAAACTGAAGCGTACCTCACCGAGGCCGCGTGGGATGTTAGGTGGGCCGTGTCCGCGTGTCCGGCACCAAAGTTTGGGCCTTCGAATATGTCGTGCCAGGCGGCCCGCGTATATAGCGCGCTTTCTTGAATTTTTACTGTTACTAATTTATTTTTTTTTATTTACAAAACTAATTTTCGGTTTGAATCATTTGCAAAACTAGTCTCTTGCCGCCCTGGGCCACGGCGGGATTTAAAAACCGCCGTGGCCCAGGGCGGCGAATGGCATCCCCGTCACCCGGGGCTAACGGCGCCGGCCGCCGTTAGCCCCGGGGACGCCACGTGGATTCGCCGCCCTGGGGGACGGCGGCGAATGCATAGGACCGTCCGCACACCGATCGGACGGTCCGAATCGACGGCAAATTGTTGTAACGCGCGCTAACTACCTTAAAACAGTCATAACTTTCGTATACGGTCTTGGAATCGGACAAATAAGTACTCTACGGACATCTACAGAAAATTTTACATCCGCTTTCCCCCCACTTCGTCGGGTTTGTCCAAAAAAATTTTACGAAATTCGGCCGGGAAGATTGAGTTTTTGAGGTCCGAAGTTTCAGCACGGTTTTTAAAGCACACTCGTAATTTTCTACAGGCCACATCTTACATCGGTTTAAGCTGCACCTTCACGAGATTTTGCTATTCTCGTGTTGCTAGTTGAGAAAAAAATATCAAAAAAAAAGAAAAAAAATTTTGCAGGCGGCCCCCTGGATTCGGACGGTCCGATCCTTGTGCGGACCGTCCGTTTACTATGCTAAAAACCGCCGTCCTCCAGGGCGGCGAATGCAATTTTGCATTCGGCCCCCTGGGGGCATTCGCCGCCGTCCCCCAGGGCGGCGAATCCACGTGGCCTCCCCGCGGCTAACGGCCGCCGGAGCCGTTAGCCCCGGGTGACGGGATGCCATTCGCCGCCTTGGGCCACGGCGGTTTTTAAATCCCGCCGTGGCCCAGGGCGGCAAGAGACTAGTTTTGCAAATGATTCAAACCGAAAATTAGTTTTGTAAATTAAAAAAAAATTAAATTGATAACAGTAAAAATTCGCGCTTTCTTGTCGCAGCTAGAGCAAGCAGTGTACAGTACAGTAATATCCTGGCCCAACTTAGTCCTGGCCCTCAGAGTCTGACTGATTGATGATGATCAGAGATGTGTTTGTGCTGGGGAATGGCCTGCTCTGTTGTTCTCAGAAGAAAGTTGGGCCTTCCTGTTGTTGTCGGCCTGGCTTAAACAAAGGCCATATGAGGAATGAATTGTCGTACGTGGTCTGTGAATTTTTTTATTTTTATATTTATTTAATAAAATATTTACAAAAATACATTTTTATTTCAAAAATTTACAAAAATATACTCCCAACGCTCTCTGGGAGGGCGTTTTTTATAAAATCGCCCTTCCAGAGGGCGATTTAATGACGTGGCTGACGGCCGTTGGTCGGGCGATTTTGCAGGCGGCCCCCAGCCTCCCAAAAACCGCCCTCTCAGAGGGCGGCAGGGGGGTCGCCTGTAAAATGGCCGGTGCAAATGGCCGACCCACAGGCCGGCTATTTTGTAGGCGGCCCCCTTGCCGCCCGCTGGAATGGCGGTTTTTAGCTCTTCCGGTATAAAACCCTTCCTAGACTCTAAAAATTTCATAAAATTCACTGAAATCGTAGAAAAAAAAGAGAGAGCTGAGAGTGAAGGAGAACGAGAACGCCGAAGCCCTGCCAGTTTACAGATTCATCTGCAGGTAATATTTGATGTCTCTTTGCAATTTCTATTTGTATTCATCAAATGATGTAGTATGTGTAGTATTATACTAGTTTTTTTATAGATAAATAAATGTTAGGTTTGTTTCATAGGGTATAGATCTATTGTAGTTGAGCATAACGGCTAAGGATATTGATAGAGCACATGAGAGAAGTTAGGTTTTTTTACTAGATGAGTAGCACTAGTTTGAGAAACGCTAGGAAGATAAAAATGTGGACGATGACATTTCATTTTTTGTAGTTATGTGTAGTATACCCTAGGTATGTAGTTGTATAAGATATTTTTGGCCCAGTGAGTTATAACTTACGTTTATTTGGTTATAATATAGGTTGCTATGGATGCTTCCGGTATGTCCAGTCATTTGCGACCTCCGATTGACGAGCCTCCGCCGATGTGTTGGTGTGGAGATAATTGCAAAGTTGCAATAAATGAGAAGGATTACACATATCGGCAAAGGTATTGGATGTGTGCAAATTACGCCTACTCCCCGGAGAAGCCGAAACCATAAGGGAAGAAGAGGAAGGCGAAGAAACCAATGGAGGTAATACGAATTATTTTGTAGTACAAAATATTTGAACCTTTGAGCTAACAAATTTGTATATGTTAAGGCATCGAAGGCTCCTCCACCTCTGTGCGACTTTGTGCAGTGGATAGATATGAAGGTCTGTCCAAAGGACGCCGAGTTTCTTCGTAGTTTAAAAGATTGGAACCGGGAGCGCACCCAACGTCGTTGGGCGGCGCAAGAAGAGTGGGAGGCTGAGCAGAAGAGGAAGGAGGAGAAGGAGTGGCAGGAGAAGGAAGCTCGTGAGGCAGATAGGGAGAGGAAGCGAGAGAGGACACTGCGTGTAAAGGAAGCTGGGCCGGAGGCGGCGAGGAAGGAGAAGTACCCACGCTGCACACAGTAGTTACATCTCTAGTTAGATATCTGTTTAAAATTCCTTAAGGCATGTAATAACGATAACTAGAAACGTTTGATGTGTCGTTTGTACTCTTTGGATGGATAATTTCATTATGTTCGTAAGCAATTAACGTGTGTTCGGTTGTCACTGCTCGGAATGTACTTTCGCTGTGAAGTTGAAACTCGAAAATTCATGTTTTTGATCAGTTTCGTCACAAACATAGATCATGAGGAGTACATCGTTTGATCGACGAGTGTAAACAAAGTAAAGGGGTTTCTTCAGTATACGCAGAATTAATAAAACATGATATATAATAGGCAAACTATTACTGATACAACGTACTACGGGTCCTGACCGTAATCTCTAGCTCTCTTCGTCTTCCTACCCTGCGCTCACACCTGGCCCTGGGAGTACGTCAGCCGGTCTGGTGGTACGGCACGGCCAGCGCGGGTCATCTGCATGGGTGTGGCAACTGGTGGGTCTTGTGTCTGTGGTAGCGGAGCTCCTTCGAGCTGCGAGGCAGCTAGTATCTCCTGGATCTCCTCGCCCTCGTCCTCCAAGTCGTCCCCCTCGAAAGGATCCGGTGCCCAACCGTTGCCGCGTGCGCCTTGCGTGGAGGAGACAGCGTCGGCAAACATCCTCGATGCTGTATTGTGAAACCCTGTACACCAAATTATTGATAATTACAAACCAAAATTTTGCAAGGCAAAAGTAAACTTTGATATAACTTGAAGGACCTCCTGTGGTGGCCCGGAGGGCACTTTTCATGCCCAGCTGCACGTGTGGTCGTGTGTGGTACACACCATGCGTCGACGTGCTAGCTCCAGAGGGATGTAGGTACGGTGTAGCGAAAGCTGCAGGGAAGCATATTGATGTACAATGGTGCATGTCGTAGAAGGAAACATGTTATGAACCGATGGTTAGTCGAATTTACCTCTAGAGGGGCCACATGGCTGACTGGAACGCTGCGGGCGCACTCCTGCTCCTACTCCTGTTCCTGCTGGCCGTGGCTGTTGCTGCTGTACAACTACGGGAGGTACTGCGTCGGCCGCACAACAAGTGAGCGCACGAATCACTGTGTGCATCGCCTGACGAATCCTCCCGAAGATCGTCCTCTGCTCGTCTGCAGTCAACACGATCCCACTGTCCAACCGTCTGAACGCCACGTTCACATCAGCCTAAACCTGTCGCGCTGCGTCGGCCTATTTCAAATGTGACATGAACATGTGTTAGAACCGTGGACACGTACAAAGGGAATAACAAAGTGCAAAGATAATGTGACTTACCGCGCGGAGGTAGTACTGGTCACGGTGTCTAGGATACGTGTCCGTCGTAGCGGCGACGTGTGGCTGTGGATCATCTAGGGTGAATGTTACGCGTGTGCGGGTACGGGGCTGGTACCACGTGAGGTATGCTAGGTAGGTCTCCTCAGTGTGTGGTTGTATCTCGTCGATGACCTCCTCCGTCGCTAACAACCAGTCCTCCACGTACTTCAGCAGTCGGGGATACCACTGAGCGCCGGCTATCTATCCCCTACGATTATATCTATTTGCAGAGAGTGCATTAGACTACATTAAATAGTTGTAGTGCTAAACAAAGATCGCAGTTGTACTAACCGGTGCACATCGCGCTGCACAACGATCTCCATGGGCACAGGGGAGTGCTGACGTAGGCCGAACTGTCGCATCACGTGCTGCGGACAGTGGGGCTCGACGAAGATGTCGAATACCAATGGCACTGTCATCATCCAGTACGCCTGGTCACGCGTGCAAAGAGTAGAGAGTCCGAGCGGTGCACGGGCCGCGATGGCCTGTGGACTATACGGCTCGCAAACGACGTCGCTGGACAGCAGGCGGTCGAACTCTATAACGAATTCGGAGTAGACCCTCCTAACCTGCTTGTGGGCGTAAAGACGCTGCAAAATAGGAAAAGCTTACACGTCAGTGTTTGCGCATAAGTGCTAAACATAGAATTTTACATTTTGTACCTTACGGCGACACCATACGCTCCCCATAGTCGGACGGTCCTCGGGCCACTGCCCGTACAAACCTTTAGGGCCGCCCTCGTAGGAAGAGTGCTGAATCGGAGGACGGCCTATCGCGAACCGCTTGGTCGCCCATAGCTGCAGAAGGAGAGGGCAACCGGCGATAATCGCACCTGGATCGGTCTTTGTGCACGCGTCACAAAGAGCATGGTACGTCGCCGCTAGCACAGCAGATCCCCAACTCCATTGTGGTACGCAGCCGTCCTCACTGTCGGCGGTCGCACGAGCGTAGTGGATCAGTCCCTTGTCCACCGTGTGCCCATGAGTGCTGGTGAACATCATCCACCCGAACAGCCACAACAGGTACGCCTTCATGCTCCGCCGCACCGAGTATTCGTCGGCTGTAAAGGAAGATTATAGTCAGCAGCTCTGTTGCTTTGTAGGTCGGATGATTGTGAATCAAAGGAATCCGTGACTTACGGTGAACTGTAGCAGCCACGCCTGCGAGGGGCCGCTCGGGGTGTAAGGTGGTAGCGAACTCGGGGGTCCAAGTTCAGGTCGACGATGCACGGGCTCGAACCGAGCAGTGATATCCTGCGACCAACCGTGCGACCCGTCAATCGGACCGACTGCGTCTCCTGCGAGGGGAAGTCCTAGCAGGTACGACACGTCCTGGAATATGGGAGTCATCTCGCCGCATGATAGGTGGAACGTATGGGTTTCCAGTCTCTAGCGATCCACCAGTGCTGCCAGAAGTGACCGGTCAGCGTCCCATCGCTTGGCGGGGTCTTTTTTGTCCGGTGCGGGCTCAACTAGCCTACACAGCGGAAGAAGTCCAGCCTCACACAATCTTTAGAATATAGCACTGTATTTAATATTGGGGAACATTGATATGCACAAATGATGTGAATGAATATTCGTACAGCTCTTATCTCTCACGGAACCGAGGGTCTATCCGCAGGAGGTGACGTGAAGGCCGTGGACGGAAGGTGGCTAGCTGGGCACCCTCCACGGCTGACAGGTAAAACCGGTGGGACTGGTCGAGACCTCAGTCGAACAGCTCCGATGTATGGTACGCCATACCTGCATGCAAATAGAGAGTTAGCGTAAATTATTGTTAAAGTTTATAGCATTGTTACATGACAATAAAAAACAACAGTACGGTACATATCCTTCTATAACAAAGAACAAATATAGACTTACACTACACCGCAGCATCACCAAATGTTCGAGAACACTTAAAACGGGGTCGTCTTGAAGTTGTGCCTTCACCCGTAGGACGACTGCCATCAGCGGCTGAACCTGACGGTCTAGCTTTCGTCGCACTTGGACCGGTTGCATCCTTTGGACATTTCTTATATGTATGACCTGTTTGGTCACACTTTGAACAACGTTTATGCCTTTGACCGGCTTCTGACTCATCTATGTCATTATGGATGTATCTTGTCTTGCGGCGACCTGCTTTATCCCTCAATTTTGTTGGGTCGGGAATGTACATAGCTTGAGGATACTCCGTAGTAAATGTATCCGCAATACCAAAACTGTATATCTCTCCGCTCCAGGTATTATAGATTGCTTCTTTTCTAAAATAAGGTAAGACAAAATAGCGTGCTTCTATCCCGCACTCACCGCTCGCGGCAATAACGTGAGAACATGGCTTGTGGAGCAGAGTAGATTTTCGGCACGAACACTTGCAAGTCCCGTCTTCCTTCAACACACACTCCTGCACAACTCTTTTGTGGTAGATTCCGCGCATGCCCTTGTCGACACATAATATTTTAAATCTGCGTTCTTGTGTGCCTTAAGGTAGAGCACAATGTCTTCGGGCCTTTTTACTTTTATCTTATAGATACTTCGTCAATAGTGTGCTAAAGAAAAGATTATTGTCCGTCATTGAGGGCCCAGCTGCTCTGAACCGATCTATGAAGTACTTGCATGTGCCATGCAAGATAAATTCAACTATGGTAACTATGCATTGAGCCCTCGAACACCACGCATCACCCAGTTATAAACCTCTGCTAAATTTATGGTTATTATGACAAATCGAGAACCATCTTTGTTATACAACAATGCCCATTTCTCCTTTGACTCATTCTCAATCCACTTTGAAAATTTTCTAACTAAGGATGCAGACCTTTTTCTCATATGAGGTCCGTCACTTGATAGTGGTCTAAGAGCTTGTGGAGCCTCATCCCCTCCAATGGTAGCCCTCCTGGACTGCTCATCTGTTAGTTTAAAGGTCAACTCATCCAACCTCCTCTGTCGGCGAAACAGGACTGGGGGTCCCCACAGTCGCAAGGACGCGTGGATCCTCTGCCACGTCAGCTCCCCCGACCTATATTCTTCACCGGCAACGAGCGGCTACAGCCCTCTTTCAGTTAAGTACCCGGGGCCTCGGCTCCGGTCCCGGAGCCACTTCCCGTGCCCGGAACCCGGCGCTCGATCCGGGGTGCCGCTTTCCGTGCCTCTCCGGGCCTAGGAGTGCTTTCCTCGGGCCTCGCCTCTCCGGGCCCGGGAGTGCCTTCCTCGGGCGCGCCCTCCCGCGCCCGGGCATGCCACGCCCGGGTACATCTTCCTCGGGACCGGGCTCCAGGGATACTCTCCGGTCCCGGGGCTCGTTCTCTGGGAGCAAATCATCTCCCCAAATATACCCGCATTAATGGTGAGGCGACAGGGCGCCTCCCGTCTGTCTCCCGACAGCATCTCCAGGAGACAGCCCGACAAAGAACCAACCAGACCAGCCGCCCTCAGCAGGCAGACAGCACGCTTCTCCAGCACGGTGCGGCAGACGGGCGCCGACCGGCACGACAAGACGTAGCATATCTAGCTCTCTCTCTCTCTCTCCACGTAAGACCGGCACTGTGAACTCCCCTTGATCTATAAAGGAGGATCCAAGCCACCGGTGAAAGGGGAGACGGAACTGAGGACCTCTAACTCCAAGCTCTCAGCACCCGAGCTCATTCTCAACCTACTGTTCTTCTTCCTCAGCGCCGGCAAGCGGGCTGAGCTCACCTTGTATCACCGCAACCACATTCATCCCCACATAGCATACACACAGGAGTAGGGTATTACGCCTCCGTGCGGCCCGAACCTGTATAAATCCTCCTGTCTTCTTCGTGTGCTTTCTTCCCTTCGGTTCATCCATCGTTCCGCTGATACCCACTGACGCCGGCTTCGCCTGAGAACTACTCCCCTGGCCGAATCCCATAAGGGGGGTCTCCCGACCTCCCGCCGTCGAGGTTTCATCCTCCGACAGCTGGCGCGCCAGGTAGGGGGAGTTTCCTTTTCAGGTGATACGCCGGCATCCCCAACACCGGCGCACTCCATGGCAGGAGGCCATCGTCTGCAGGACTCCGGCGAGGAGTCCGACGGCTACATCCCGCCGGGCAGCATTAGCCCCGTGGCGGGCCGGCCGCGTTCTCCCTCTACGTCTTCTTGGGGGCGCGCGGTGCGCGCCGCGCAGGACGAGTTCGCTTGGTACGCAGCTTCAGCCCCACCCCTTGCGGAGGGATCCAGCAAGTGCCTTGCCGCGCCCGCCGCGGCCTCATCCATGAGGCACGAGCAGAGGCGCCGCTCCACGGCGGGCCGCAGCCTCGACTTCCGGCCTGCGTCACCGCAGGGAGCCCTGCTGGCGGCGGAAGCCCTCCTGTGCCACCCCCCGGTGTTTACTGGGGCCGGAGGCCCGGAACGGCGCTGGCTCAACGAGGTCACCCACCTGGTGGGCACGGCCCATCGCCAGGTCGCCGCCGGCAGCAGCTCAGGGGCCGGGCGAGCCGGCCGCGCGACTGCTAGCGCGAGCCGGCCCGCTGCCCCGAGCCAGGATCAAGCCCGAGGCACGGCGTCACGCGCCACGCCCGGGACCAAGAACTTCCAGGGCAACCACCGTAACCGGCAAAACCAGGTGCGACCTCATGAGGACGCCCGGGTCACAATGGAGCGGCAACGCGAGCGGCGCGCGGACGCCGCCAGGCGTTCCGAGGCCCAGGCCTCCAGCTCCAACCAACAGACGGGGAACCGTCGCCCGTCGCCCGAGCCTGCTCAGTTCGGCGGCTCGGGTTGCTTGGCGCTCTCCCCGGGCCTTCGGCAGGTGCGCTGGCCGGCCAGGTTCCAGCCCAGCTTGCCAGAGAAGTACGACGGCTCCGTCGACCCCACGGAGTTTCTGCAGATATACGCCACCGCCATCCAGGCGGCTGGCGGCGACGACAAGGCGATGGCGAACTACTTCCCTGTCACCCTCAAGGCCCAGGCTCGCTCCTGGATGATGAACCTCCCCGAGGGGTCGATCTACTCTTGGGAGAGTCTCTGCTGCCAGTTCGTGGCGAACTTCCAGGGCACTTTCCCGTGCCCTGGGACCGAGGCAGACCTCCACGACCTGCGTCAGGGCAGGGACGAGTCCTTGAGGCACTTCCTACAGCGTTTCAGCCAGGTCCGTAACACTATCCCCCACATCGCTCCTCACGCAGTTATCCACGCGTTTCGCTCAGGTGTGCGCGACAAGCGCATGCTGGAGAAGCTAGGCACCCGCGACGTCCAGACCACGGCCGAGTTATTCAGCCTCGCCGACCTCTGCGCCTGCAAGGAGGAAGCCCGGGCGTGGAACAGGCCATGCCCTGAGGCCCCTGACGAGGACCCTGAAGAAGGCGGCGAGTCCTCACGCTCCGCGTCGCGTCGAGACAGGAGGAAGCGCCAGAAATCCAAGGCTGCCGCCGGGGCCTACACCTTAGCTGCCACAGGCGCCCCCCGGGCCGGCGGCCCCTGCAGGGACGACAACGGCGACCGGTGGCGAACGCCCGCGCATGCGCCGTCTCCGTCGACAACGATCCGGAAATGGTGCACCGTCCACGAGACGGATTCGCACGATCTCACGGAGTGCCGTGCCGTCCAAAGCTTGGCCGAACAGGTCAAGTACTTCCGACAGGAGCAGTAGCGGGCCCGAGTTTGCACCCTCTCAAGTCTATTTATCCTATATTTATTGAACGAATTTTCTTCTTTAGTATTAGCTTTAATCTCTACTCAATAATATAAAAATACATAAAGCCCCGGTCGGAGCCGGAGCCCCTGGCCCCCGAGTGCATCTCTGGCCCCGATCGGAGCCCCTGGCTCCCGGGCGCCGATCTAGCCCTGGTCGGAGCCCTTGGCTCCCGGGTGCATCTCTGGCCCCGGTCGGAGCCCCTGGCTCCCGGGTGCCTATTTCGCCCCGCCAGGGGCCCCTAGCCCCGGTCGGAGCACCTGGCTCCCGGGTGCCTATTTCACCCCGGTCGGAGCCCCTGGCCCCCGGGTGCATCTCTGGCCCCGGTCGGAGCCCCTGGCTCCCGGGTGCATCTCTGGCCCCGGTGCCTATTTTGCCCCGCTAGGGGCCCCTGGCCCCCGGGTGCATCTCTGGCCCCAGTCGGAGCCCCTGGCTCCCGGGCGCCGATCTAGCCCCGGTCGGGGCCCCTGGCCCCCGGGTGCATCTCTGGCCCCGGTCGGAGCCCCTGGCTCCCGGGTGCCTATTTCGCCCCGGTCGGAGCCCCTGGCTCCCGGGTGCCTATTTCGCCCAGATCGGAGCCCCTGGCCCCCGGGTGCATCTCTGGCCCCGGTCAGAGCCCCTGGCTCCCGGGCGCCTATCTGGCCCCGGTCGGAGCCCCTGGCTCCCGGGCGCGTGTCTCGCCCCGGTCGGAGCCCTTGGCTCCCGGGTGCGTATCTGCGTATCTAGCCCCGGTCACGGAGATCTCGCTCCCTCTCAAGGGACCTGAGTCTGGGGAAGCCGAGCCCGAGTCCCGGCAGAAGCGGTAGCGGGCCAAGCGCGATCGAAGCCGTTCGGACGGTCCGATCCCTCGGCGGACAGTCCGAATCCCGATCCCGAAGCCGGAACAGGTTCAACAGGGCACGAGTACCTGGACGCATCGCCTCGGCAAAGGCGGGTTACGGGGAAGTTATCCCGATGTTGTCCATGATCCTTAGCCGGGGCCCGTGCCCGGGCACATGTTGACCACGTCAAAACACATGTCAGTTCGTGGCCCCCTGGGTCCCGGGTGCATGATTGAGCCGAGACACGGATTCCCGAATCCGAGCCCCGGGCCCGACACCGGAGTGCCGAACCAGGACGGCCTCGCCAAGGCGAGTGCAAGTCTAGGAACGCGACACCCGGAATAGGGCGCGATAGACCGGACAGCACCGCCCCGGCGAGGATGCGTCCGGAAGGTCGTCTCACGTCCCTTATTCAGTCCGGGGCCCTGGGTCCCGGGCACATATTTGAGCCGAGGCACGGGTTCCCGAATCCGTGCCCCAGGTCCGACACCAGGGTGCCGAGCTAGGGTGGCCCCGCCAAGGCGAATGCAAGCCTAGGAACGCGACACCCGGAATAGGGCGTGATAGCCCAGATAGCACCGCCCCGGCGAGAATGCTTCCGGAAGGTCGTCTCACATTCCATATTCAAGCCCGGGCCCCCGGAACCCGGCTAATATCAAAACCGTATTCCAGTCCGGGGCCCCCGAGTCCCGGACGTATATCCTTAGCGCTGGACCGGCCCCCGGGTCCCGAGCACATGCCTCTCCCAGTCTCGTGGCTCGCGAGGGAAGCGAGTCCGAGCTCCATCTCTAAGCATATCAAGCATCTTCATATACATATGCAAATATCTCTCTTTGAGCAAGACAGGCAAAACCGGAGCACGAGCACGAGCGAGGCCCGGATTTCACCGGGGGCGGTCACCGGTGTACTCCTGACCGGACCCCGAGCGGCGTCAGAAGAGGACCAGCGTCTTCCTCGACCTCTTCGTCAGGCCTCGGCTCTACATGGTGCTCGCCGTGGTCGAGGAACCCTGCCTCCGGGACAGCGGACTCGGCCACGGCCTCCCCCGTTTTCCTCGCGAATCGCCGCGACTTCCTCGACATTTCGTTCCATGTTTTCAGCCGGGGCCCTCGCTCCCGGGCCCATGTTTGCTCCCGAGCACATAATCCAGTCTACGCAATAAGTCATCAAGCTCCACCAACTCAAGATGAACCAGGCGGACCCAGCGTCCCCTCGTTTCTTCAAGGATGTGGCCCAGTTCCTGCCCAGAAGCAGTTCCGGCCGAGCAACAGGGCCAGGGGCCACTGTCGGCGAAACAGGACTGGGGGTCCCCACAGTCGCAAGGACGCGTGGATCCTCTGCCACGTCAGCTCCCCCGACCTATATTCTTCACCGGCAACGAGCGGCTACAGCCCTCTTTCAGTTAAGTACCCGAGGCCTCGGCTCCGGTCCCGGAGCCACTTCCCGTGCCCGGGACCCGGCGCCCGATCCGGGGTGCCGCTTTCCGTGCCTCTCCGGGCCCGGGAGTGCTTTCCTTGGGCCTCGCCTCTCCGGGCCCGGGAGTGCCTTCCTCGGGCACGCCCTCCCGCGCCCGGGCACGCCACGCCCGGGTACATCTTCCTCGGGACCGGGCTCCAGGGATACTCTCCGGTCCCGGGGCTCGTTCTCTGGGAGCAAATCAGCTCCCCAAATATACCCGCATTAATGGTGAGGCGACAGGGCGCCTCCCGTCTGTCTCCCGACAGCATCTCCAGGAGACAGCCCGACAAAGAACCAACCAGACCAGCCGCCCTCAGCAGGCAGACAGCACGCTTCTCCAGCACGGTGCGGCAGACGGGCGCCGACCGGCACGACAAGACGTAGCATATCTAGCTCTCTCTCTCTCTCCACGTAAGACCGGCACTGTGAACTCCCCTTGATCTATAAAGAAGGATCCAAGCCACCGGTGAAAGGGGAGACGGAACTGAGGACCTCTAACTCCAAGCTCTCAGCACCCGAGCTCATTCTCAACCTACTGTTCTTCTTCCTCAGCGCCGGCAAGCGGGCTGAGCTCACCTTGTATCACCGCAACCACATTCATCCCCACATAGCATACACACAGGAGTAGAGTATTACGCCTCCGTGCGGCCCGAACCTGTATAAATCCTCCTGTCTTCTTCGTGTGCTTTCTTCCCTTCGGTTCATCCATCGTTCCGCTGATACCCACTGACGCCGGCTTCGCCTGAGAACTACTCCCCTGGCCGAATCCCATAAGGGGGGGTCTCCCGATCTCCCGCCGTCGAGGTTTCATCCTCCGACATCCTCCAAAGCTCATTAAATTTTTTCTCTTGATTCTGGGCGCAAAGCCTCTTGAAAAGATCCATAAGGTGCTTATTTTTAAACTGTCTGTAGAAATTAGCATCCATATGACGTATGCACCATCTGCTTTGGACATCAGACCACCTTGCTGGGTATCCCTTCTCAACACATCCATATCTCAATTCCTCAATTGCACGCAGCAAGCCGGCGTGACGATCATGTATGAGGCATACGTCTGGTTTCATCCGTACAACTACAGACTCAATCCTTTCTAGAAACCAATACCAGCTATTAGTGTTCTCACTCTCAACAAAAGCAAAAGCCACCGGTAGAACTTGGTTGTTCCCATTAACTCCAATTGCTGTTAAGATCTGCTCTCTGTACTTTTCGGTCAGAAATGTCCCATCGATGCAGAGGATGGGACGACAATGGACAAATGCCTGAATGCAAGCACCTAATGCAAAGAATACTCGTTGCAACACACTTTTATTACCATGGTCAATTGATAAAAAGGTTTTCAGGTCGTAGCACGTCTCCGGATTCCTTTGATGAATACAGCCTAACAGACGAGGCAAATTATCATAGGATGCTTCAAATGTGCCAAATCTCATCTCTATAACCTTCTGTTTTGTCCTCCAAGCTTTAGCATAGCTAATTGTGTATTTGAATTTCTCTTCAATATGTCTAACAATTAACCTTGGTTCGTACCCCAGATTGTTGATAATATGGGAGTATATCTCTGTTGCAACAAATGTAGATGTTATGTTTCTGTAATATTTTTCAACACCGGGCAAGTAACATGAATGCTCAGTCACGATTGAAACTTGCCATTAATCTTTTCATTTACCCTTGAATACGTGCACCCGCCATGGACACCCATTCTCATGCACTTCACTTCATACACCGATTTGCTTGACTTCACGACAGAGAACTCCCTCTGAAGTGACACCGCCCATTGTTTTACTGCCTCCTTTAAATCCTCTACATATGCATACTTAGCCCCCTGGATGACCTCATTCTCCTTGTACTCCCATGGCACATGATGTCGCTCAGAAATAGCAAGCCCAGAGAAGTCCTCGTTGCTCCATTCTACAGGCATCACGGTGTCCTCATCAGACGAATCATCATGCTCTGCTTGCTCGTTTTCAGAATCTTCTCTATCTATTTCTTCAATGATGCTGTTGATTAGTTCTCCCTCATCTGCCACACCTGTTGGCTGTCTATCTTCTTTATTCCATCCTTCATTTTCTTCCATTGTTTCGCTATCACTGTCGGAGGAGGAAACTCCAACCGCGGGGAGTCTGGAGACCCCCCTTTTGAGTTCGGCCAGGGGAGTTTGTTCACAGGACGGCAGCGGCGTCTGGGAGATGATCAGCGGAGAGAATGGCACGCAAGGAGACAGGAGGAGGTAGACAGGTTCGGACCGCGCGGAGGCGTAATACCCTACTCCTATGTGTGTTTGCTATGTGGGAGATGAATGTGGCTTTGGTGTTACAAAATGTTCTCTGCGGTGCTCTGGAGCTAGATCTCCCTTCCAAAAAGAGAGACAGAGCGAGCTAAAGAAGACGAACAGTAGCGAGAGAGCCAGCTAGAGCCAGAGATCGAGAGTTCTCCGACCCGAAGAAGTTGTTCTTTTGCTGTAGGCTTGGATCCTCCTTTTATCGATCAAGGGGAGTCCACAGTGCCTAGCATACAGACTGAGAGAAAGCTAGCTACGACTTGTCTTGTCGCACGCACGCGGCCGCTTGCTGCGCCGCGCTGGAGGGACGTCTTGTTGCCGCCTGGCTTGGCTGTTGCGGGCGGCTGGAATTGGTCTGCTGCAGGTCTGGTCAGCACGTTGTCAGGCTGCTGTGGGCGGCTGGAGTATGGAGATGTGACAACGCGCGCCTCCGCTGCCAGAGTGTGGAGAATCGAGGCCCCCTCAGCCGAAAGTTCTCTGACGGCACTGGGAGGGGGCCCACGGAAAGCCATCATGATGGTGCACGCATGTCCGACCGGGAGACAGGCGGGAGGCGCCCCGTCGCCTCGCCATTAATGCGGGTAGTTGGGGAGCTGAACCGCTCAAGTCGGCCTCGTGCCCGGGGCAAAGAGCTCATCGAGCCCTCCGCGCACACAAGGCACCGAGCTCCTTGGGGACTGAAAATGCGAGTCCCGGGCCCGGGGAGCGGCACCCGGGACCAGTGATGTCTCTGTAACGTGCCCTGGGAACGAGCCTGTGAGTCCCGGGACGGGGGGAGGGGGCGAGACCCGGGGCCCAGGAAGGTCCCGGTGCGCCCCGAGGCCGAGCCTGTGAGCCCCGGGCCCGGGGACGAGATCCGGGGCTCGAGCATGGAGCCTGTGGGCCCCGGGACCGGGCAGCGAGACCTGGGGCCCGACTATGGCGCGTCCCGGGACCGGGGCGCGAGACCCAGGCCCGGGAAATCCCACTGATGTGTCCCGGGGGCGTGCCCTGGGAAGGGAGCTATGGGCCCCGGGCCCGGGAGCGAGACCCGGGCCGGGAAGTCCCAGATATGTCTCCCGGGGCGCACCCCGGAACCGAAGCCGAGGCCCCGGGCACAGAGGCGAGACCCGCGACCGGGGATGTCCTCGGGCCCCCGATACTTGACCAGAAGAAGGCTGTACCCGGCCGTCGCCGGTGCAGAATGTGGCCATGGAGGAGCTGACGTGGCCGAAGACTCACGCGACCCCGGGGTATGTGGGACCCCCAGTCCCGTTTCGCCGACAATCACCTCCTGCCGTACTTGAACCCTCATCATCTTGCACGGGCATTGCACCAGCGGTGTTATCTTTCTCATATACCGACACAAGTATGCCCAGTGGCCAACCACGTTGGAATGCATTCTCCACATGCCATCTCCAAGTGACAGTGCAATCCATCGGCATCAGTTCCCAAAAAAACCTTCAGCTGCACGACTGACTACTACATACAAGGTTATTGCGCTGAGCTTGGGGTCCAGTCAAAACCCTCGCATCAGCCAGTTATACACTGACCCAAAACTTCTCTCAGCTGGCCTATCAATCCCCTTAGCCGTTGAACTAAACTCCGACAGATCTACCTCTTCTGGACCATATCTAACATTCCCTTGCCCATGAAATAACTGAAATATCACCTTATTTGATATTTCTGTGGATGAAAAAATACAGTTAAACGAGGTAACAATATTCTCCTCACATCTAAAACCGTGTATTCCAGAATTTATAACTCCCATCTCTATAAAAATTAAGTCATCTAACAGATTAACTAAAAACCTACAGATCTATGAGTAATAACTTATTTTTATTTAGTACTATACACGTAATCAGTACAATACTATATCAATTCTTGCATATAAATAGAAATTACAAAGAAACAATAGATTTTACCTGCAGACGAATCAGCAAACCGACAGAGCTTCGCTGCTTTCATTCAGCCTCGCTCTCAGCTCTCTTTTTTTTCTGCGATTTCAGTGAATTTTATGACATTTTTAGAGTCTGGGAGGGGGTTTTATATCGAAGGAGCTAAAAACCGTCCTTCCAGCGGACGGCAAGGGGGCCGCCTGCAAATGGTCGGTCGGCCATTTGCAGGCGGTCCCCTGGCATCCCAAAAACCTCTCTCTCAGAGGACGGCAGGGGGGCCGCCTGTAAAATGGCCCGCCCAAATGGCTGACGGCCGTTGGCCGCCCGGCCAACGGCCGTCAGCCATGTCATCAAATCGCCCTCTGGAAGGGCGATTTCATAAAAAACGTCCTCCCAGAGAGCGTTGGGAGTATATTTTTGTAAATTTTTGAAATAAAAATGTAGTTTTATAAATATTTTATTAAATAAATATAAAAATAAAAAATTCCTCAGTCTGTCACAAGAATTATGGTAAACTGTACTCCCTCCGTAAAAAAAATATAACCGTATCCCGTAGCAAGATTAGTACTCCTTTCTTCCTAAAATGTAAAAAGTTTTAGAACTGGACATGGGTATTAATGAAGTTGTTGAAATTAAATAGAGAAATATTATGATTAGTTGAGAAGAGAAAGTACGTGAAAAACTTTTGTGGTGGAAATTGTGATTGGTTGAAATGAGAATACATGTATAGAAGTTATTATATTTTGGGACATATTTTAAATGTTAGAAGTTGTTATATTTTGAACAGAGGGAGTAAAAAAACCCCAACCACAACTCGAAGCAAGATTAGTGGTAAAAGAAAAAAACTGAGATTAAAATAATAAAATTTCTCGATTTATAGATTGAGATAGATAAAAAAGTAAAATTTAATTTATTTTAGTATAAAATTTAAACTCTAAAAATTATTTTGTTTTGAGACGTCCCCACTGAGGTACTAAACACATGGTGCAGCACGAAGAAAGTCTTGAGTTGGTTCAATGAAAAGATGCAGTAGCAGGCCTGACAGAATTTTGTGATGTGCTCCAAAAGATTTTCTTAGGACTTGATTCACGAAAAGACATGGCATACAGCAAGTGTACTGTGTGGGAGGAAAATGCGTGGAGTATATCACAAAAGCATGCAATAAGGCGGGTCCTGTAGTGGATAGATAGCAGTAGCTATGTTAGGTACTACTTCCCATTTTAAAATATAACTAGATTGTTTTAAAAAAATTAAAGAATAAGATGAAATGATCATAATGTCCTTCATTAATGAAGAAAAGCAAACGGAGCACAAAAGTAAGCCAAGATAATCACGTGGCTGCCTCCCCTAGCACCTGAGAGTAGCACTGTAGTACTCCAACATTAAAAAAGGAGTGTCTCCCCTAGCACCTGTGAGTACAACATTAAAAAAGGAACAACTTTTGCTCTTCCACCAATAGCTTTGCCGTCAACACAATTGAAATTATCAGCAGAGAATGAAAGGGCAAACCTATAAAAACCTCTATCTCAAAAGCACTCTCTAGCAATCTTCCACCCTAAAACAAATTACCAACACATCTTGCCATAGGAATACAATCAGATAGTCGATCTTTACACTATCATTCACACACGAACATCGATCTTAATGTTCCTGTTCTTGAAGGAGGGGGAGATATTCTACCTGACCTCAGCCATGCTGTCCAGCAAGAAGAAGACTTACCTAACCTCAACCATACTATTGTGTAAGATGAAGAAGTTGAGTAAGCTATAGATAATGGTGAAGTCCATGAGACCGAAGAACAAGTCTAGGAAGAACATGTTGAAGCTGCCATCAATTTAACCTCAATGTACATTCTCAAGATGATGATTACCAACATGAGTTAGATATGTCATAGATGAATCAGATATTATGTAATGGTTGGAAAGATATTTGGATTGTTTGGACCAATTCATGTCTATTATTTTGATGTATTTTTGAATCTGTGTCATGGCATTTGTGTTGGCTAGATGGTATGAGCAATTTATGTGTTTTGATGACATATTTAGGATGGCATGTGCAACGGCTACATGATGTGAACAATTTCTATCCTTTCATAATGGATTAAAGAATGCATGTGTCATGGCTATAAAAAAAGACCAATTTCTTATTTTGTACAAACTACTCGTAGAACATATGACATGGAGTATATGATATGAATAAATTCTATCCTTTTAAGACAAATTAACTAGGTCTAGATTGTCGGCGAAACGGGACTAGGGGCCCCACATACCCCGGGGACGCGTGGATCTTCGGCCACTCTAGCTTCTCCGGGGCCCACATTCTGCACCGGTGACGGCCGGCTACGGCCGTTTTCCTGCTAAGTACCTAGGCACGAGCACTGCCTAGGCCCGGGTGCGCACTCCCCGAGCGAGTCGCGACGATGGCTCGCATCCACCACGGGCCCCGCGTCCCGGGGACCTTCCCGGTCCCGGGCCTCGCCCCCGGTCCCGGGAGCCGCCTCCTCGGTCCCGGGGCATGTACCCGGGAACATTACCGGGACCCACAGCTTCAGCCCCGGGTCGCGTCCCCGGGGCACATTACTGGGACTTCCCGGGCCCGGGCCTCGCCCCTCGGTCCCGAGACCCACAGCTTCAACCCCGGGTCGCATCCCCGGGGCACATTACTGGGGACATCCCCGGGCCCGGGTCTCGCCCCCCGGTCCCGAGTCCCACTTCCTCGGTCCCGGGGCATGTCCCCGGGAACCTTGCTAGGACTTCCCGGCCCCGGGTCTCGCCCCCCGGTCCCGGGGCCCACAGCTTCGGTCCCCGAGGGGCTCGACGCCTTCTGCGCGCGGAGGGCTCGATGAGCTCTCTGCCCCGGGCACGAGCCTGACTCAAGCGGGTCAACTCCCCAACTACCCGCATTAATGACGAGACGACGGGGCGTGTCGCGCCTGTCGCTCGCTCAGACGTGCGCGGACTCTTGTGATGGCCCCTCGTGGGCCGGCTCCCTGTGTAGTCAGAGAACTTTTGACTAAGAGGGCTTCATTTTTCCACGCTCTAGCAGCGAAGGCTTGCGCTTCACATCTTCACGACCTAGCTGCCCGCAGCAGCCGAGCAGTATGGCGACCCGACGTGCTGAACCAACTCTGGCGTGGCTCAGCAGGCGGACGTGTGCGACAAGACATCCCGAACCAACTCCGGCGTGGCTCAGCAGGCGGCCGCGTGCGTGCGACAAGACATACCATACCGAGAAAAGCATTCTCCTCACATGTGAACTAGGCGCTGTGGACTCCCCTTGGACTATGAAAGGAGGATCCATGCCTACAGGGAAGAGGGGTCTTCGGGATCGACTTCTCTCTCTCAAGTTCTAGGCTCTCTTTTCCAGCGAAGGGTTTCTTCGAGTCCGGTTTCTGGTAGAGCTTCTAGTTCCCAAGTGGGGGCGAGCTCTTGAGCACCCCTCGAGAACTCCTTGTAAGAGCAACCCGCATTCATCTCCCACATAGCAAACACACACAGGAGTAGGGTATTACGCCTCCGCGCAGCCCGAACCTGTATACTTCTCCTGCCTCTCTTGCGTGCCATCTCTCAGCCCGGGCTCTTGGGCCCGAGCATATTTCCACCGGACGCCGCTGTCGTCCTGCAAACAACTCCCCTGGCCGAACCTCAAGGGGGGTCCCTAGACTCCCCACGGTTGGAGTTCCCTCCTCCGACATAGATGTTATGGCAAATTTCTGATTTTGTAAGGTTCATTAAGGAGTACAGGGGATTAGGGATCTCGGTCTCGGTCTGTCGAAGACAAGAGGAATCGGGAAAATCGACTTGGACTTGGTCTCGACTTGCCTTGGTCCGGGGGATGCATTGATGGATTGGTAATTGGGACTGGACGGTGTGGGCCTGGTAGATAGGGGTATAATAGGCAGAACAGTGGACAAATAGCTAGAAATAGCTTTATTTTGGGACAAATGGTGAATGATAGAAATAGCTACATTTTGGAACGGATGGAGTATAATATAAATATATGTGCACAAGAGAGAGAATAAAGTGGAACCCGCTACAAAATAGTCTATATCTCAACCATCTATGACCCCTCTCATGAGTAAAAAAGGTCAGGTGGAACCCACCATGTTATTGTTTATTTTCTTCTTGCTAACAATAAGCATATATCCTAGTAGTTGTTGCTTACCACTTCTATAATATTTGTTACCGGGCAGCAAGAGCGTAGGTTGCAAGTAGCATATGCTAAAGGTTTTTAAGCTGTTCAGTTATAATTGTATTCGTATTAACTTTGACTTTTTTAAAAAATATAAATAAAAAGATGTAGTATTATTAAAGTGTATTGTATTCATTAAGGTTTCATTCATCGTAGTCTGACCATAAAAAAAACTCCCTCTGTCTCAAGATATATCTACCCTTAGTATTTAAATTTTGTCCCAAAACATAACTAAATTTGTACCTACTCTCTAGCGTCAATTAATCACAACTTTCTCTCATTTAATTTCTCGACCTATTTCCCCATCTCAACCAATCACAACCACGATTTACGTTTTCGACCAATCACAACCACGGTTTACGTTTTCGAAGAAAACCGATTGAAAACCACGAAATTTTGAGGTTTTGACGAGGGACAAAAGTTGATTCTGAGCGAATTTCGAATGGTTTTCGAGAATTCAAATTTGAAACAGTAAAATTCGATCAAATTTGATCGAAATTTGGCAAAAAATGTCATTATCGCTAGGTCGGAATCCGGCACTCAATCGGAAAGGTGAACCCTGATCACAACCATCCCTCATTTTGTTTTACCCTTTTTCTTAATACCCATGCCTAGCTCTAAAAGTCCTTGTATTTTGGGAGAGAGGGAGTATTAGTTATCAATGGTCTAACAATGTCAGTTAAGAGTGACAAGTATTTTGGAATAGAGATAAGATAGGTAGGAGTAGGTCTTTATGCTCTCTAGTAGGTTGTCTACTTACATCCTTACATCCGTTAGTACCATATAAAGTAACACTAATATCAAATCTCATTGTTGCGTCATTCATGTCCAATCTACTTTGCGTCGAGCTTTAGGGTGCGTTTGGTTCAAGGATAAGGTTGGATGGGACATGACCATACATGTTTTATTAGATAGGATGGTCTATGCTAGTTGTTTGGTTGGGTGGATGGAATGAGCCAATTTTTTGTTGGTTCGGTGGATGAGGGTAGATAGAATGAGATTAGTAATTATTAATCAATAACTAAATATGTTAATTATCACTAATCTTATCATAACTAATGCTAATTAACAACAAAATATAGTAGTTATCCTTAATTAGCACTAATCTTGAAATGCTAATCACTAATTAATAAGAATTCATGCTAATTATAACCAATTAGTGACTAATGATCAATGTTAGCGATGCCAGATGAGCTCATCCGGCCAATTTGGCCAGATCCACTCATCTAGCATCTTTAAAAAATATTCCTAGGGTGGCTGCCTCATCCATCTCTCGTCCATGAATCAAACACTACAAAAATCCTGATGGCTATCTCCTATTCAACCTCATCTACCCAACCAAACACATCCTTAATAAATAACTTGCCATAAGAAAATGAAGTACTACTCTCTCCATCCTAAAATATAACAATCTAATACTAGATTAGACAACATCTTAGTATTACGAATCTGTATTAGGTGATATCTAATCTAGTACTAAGTTATTATATTTTAGGACAAAAAAAGTACTAAGCAACGATTTTTTGACAATGAAAATGTAACTTTCAACCTCTGCACCTATTAAGAATGTACATATTCATATTTGTGGTGGGTGGAGTGATCCGCCCACGACTCTAGCACCATCGCTAAGCAACAACATTTATCCATCATAAGAAATAATTATCGATAAAAAATCACACATTACTGTGATAAATGTGATCTATGACCGTTTTAATTTGCATATTCCTTGTCATTTTAAAGTAGAGGTGGAATTTCCTTTAGCCATGCCTCACGATTTCATGAATGATCAATTATCATGAAACGACGTGTCACAGAAAATGGCCATGTCTATTAAACAAGGAAAGGTCAATGATTAAGGTGACTCGAAGGATGAGACCAGCTATCCTTGGAATCATGTCATCTCTATTAAAAAAGTTTCAAAACGAATCTATAAACATTATTATCATTTGTTCGACTTAGAAGAAGTACGTACTAAGTTTTTCTATGATAAGCGTTACATTAGCTTGTTGAGGTTATGCAATACGCAGTTATGCAGATAGCAATTGCTGCCCGCTTTCATAAGATATATGGAGTGTGTTGGGTTAGTTTTTTGTTCAGAGAGAGGCTCATTGTTGATTGATGATAATATTCATTTGACTATCTATATTTTTCTTTTTGCCGATCGACTATCTGTATGTACGATATCTGTATGAGTATATATATCCAGTGGGTGCTGGAGTTACAGCACATCCCATTCCTTAACGTGATTCGCGACAAGGGGAGCATGTGGGGTGGTGATCGGTGTGATTAGGGATAATAATGGAGTAGATACTGTCGGATAATGCTTGTGCGTATATTGTTTTTGTTTTCATATTTTTAGCCGACTAAAAATAAATACAAATAACTTAGATATGGAAAAATATGAATTATCTCGAATTAATACAATCGGACACAAAATAAAAAACAAATATTTCTTAAAACATGAGAACCGCCTAAACTACTAACATAAATAAATATCACCACACATAATTAGCTCATTCATATGAATATTTTGATCATGGACTAAATAATATTAATAATGTGGACTAGTCTTACTTGGCCAAGCTACAATTAAAATCCAAAATGATAGACCAAAGATTTAGACTACAGTAAGAAAGAAGCGAGGTTGCTTTTTGTCTTTTGGCGGATATCCGTATAGTAATGATCTTTATTTTTCTTTTCTATCTGTATCAAGGAAAAACATTGGCGGATATCCGTACAGTAATGATCTTCAGTTTTCTTTTCTATCCATATCTGGGGAAAACATCCGTATTCGTATTTAGATTATCTAAAAATTATCCGCTCTAAATTGTATTCGTATTCTTTTCTCTTCGGAGCGAATAAAAAGTATCCGCTCTATTTTCATCCTGAAGGTAGGTGTGATTGTGGCGAGAGGGAGTATGCTAAATTTAATTTTTTTGCCATTGAGTACGTTACATTTGTTCAAATGCCTTGGAGGCTTGGAGTTTAGATTTTTTTTTTCCCATTGAAGTAGTCAATGGTTTAACACACTGAAGGCATCCTTTAAGGGGGCGTTCATATTTGCCGATAGAGGCAAAAAATGCCTCTTTTTTATGAGCAAGCTTCTCGATAGTTTGATGAGGAAAAAGAAAAGAGAAAGAGAATCACGCAAAATAAGATGAGTTATTAGCGTAGAATTAATTGAGTATTAATTATTTTAAATTTGAAAATAGATTAATATAATTTTTTAAAGTAACTTTTATATAGAAAATTTTTATAATAAACACACCGTTCAATAGTTCAGAGAACATGCTTAAAAAAAAAAGAATTTTTTTTTAATATATTGTTTCGAACTCAGCCTAAGGCTTTAGCAACAGGAACCTTTGTCACGTCACGCTGCCACGTGAAGAGCCGCAGCCGAGGCGTGTATGAGCGTGGTCCCCGCCCACCAGTGACTCAGGGCGGCCTCCCCGGGGGGCAATTCGGTAACTTCGCCTCGGCACGACTCGTCGCACTATAAATGAGACCCACCATCGGACGCTCGGTTCCGGCCCCAGCGCACACACCACCACCCCGCATAGCTCGCACGACTTCCTCGCAACGGCGAAAGCGCTCGGAAGCGCGGCGGATTCCCCCGGTCCCCTCCCACCCTCGCCGAAACCCTTGCCGCCGGCGGATCCTTCCGTTATCCTCGCGCCGGGGGAGGGGGCGATTTTGCCCGCGGGCTAGCCCGCGCGCGGTTGGCCGGCTCGCTGTGCTGCGGTGCTCCGATTCGTAGGTGGGTGGGGGTAAGCAAGCTTGCCTTCCGGTGCAATTATGGATTAATTCTGTGTGGGTTTCTCTTTTCCCCCACCTTTTTTTGTGTAAGTTACTTTCCGTTTGAGTAGAGAAGGAGCAAGGCAGCAAGGGTTTGTGAAGAGGAGAATCGCGGGCTTTTCGGCGTTGCCGGGTGGGGGTTTGAGCGGCGGGTTGGGTTTTGTTCGCTCGAGTGGTTTAGATGAGGTTTTATGAGATCGGTCCAGTCCTCCAGGGTCGCGAAGGTGTGGCTTTCGGCTTGTGTTTTTACCCCATCAAGAAAGCCGGGTTTTTTTGAGCGGGATCCCGTTCCGGAACGGTATGATACCATGTGGTTACCGTATCTGTGAGTACCAGCTTGGTGCCTTGGTACATACAGATCAGCAAGAAAAAAATTGCGGGAACGGTAGGGGACGGGATCCTGCGCCAAGGACCGAGGCGGCGAGGCATACCATGGATCGAAGACGAGTAGTGTACTTGGGGCACGCATTGCAATGGCGGGAGCGCGTAGCTCACCTGTACTCCTCGTAGTGCTCGAACTGCATCCAATCGCCGTGGTCATTGGTGCCCATGACGACGAAGCCCAGCAGGGAGAAGGCCCACGCGGTGACGCACAGCACCGATCCAGACTTCTCCAGGAGGTCCTGCCGCTGCCAGCGCTGCACCACGGTGCCCACCACGCCCTCGCCGCCGTCGACGTTCCCACGAGGTGGTGTTGGCGGCTGCGGCGCCCTTCTTGACATCGGCAGCGGGGATGCCGAAGAAGGCTGCGACAGCGGCAGCCAATGCGCTGGTGCGCGCTGTGGGATTCGCGGGGCACACGGAAGAAGGGATCGGTTGGGTGGTGGTGGTGTGTGGCGTCTTCCCAGGAGCTCACGCGTCATGTATGTGGGCGCTGAGACGAGGGATCTTCAACCAGCTAGCACATAGCGATGGGTACCGCGCGGACGCTGGGGACAGGATCCCGTCCCCTATCATTCCTGTTTTTCTTTCCCATTGGCGTGTAGAAACGTTTCGCGTTCTTCAAACCCAGTAGATTGACTGGCAATGAACTCCCTCCTCGAGCCTAAAATATTTGGTTTCTTTGAATGTGCAAGATTGGCCCCTGTAGTCAATCCAAAAATTGGTGGCCTGGTGGGTGAGAATCCAACTCTTGTCTTCTACCAGATGACCAGGGTGGAGGGTCTATATCAGTAGTTTGAGCTATGCCAAATTATTAGGATTTTCAATGCTGGTAAATTTAAGGACTTTGTGTGTTTCTTGCTGTATCCACTCTTCTTGATTTTAGTAATAAATTATTTTCAGTTTACAATATTGGTTTGTTGTTTGGTACGCACCAGGGACGTGGCTCAATGGTTAGTAATATCTAATGGAATTAGACAATACATTTCCTTATTTGGTAGATGCACTACTAGATCTAATGACTGAACAGCAGAAAGTAATTAGCGAATGCCTGGCATCCGCGCCACACAAATATTGTGAATGGAGAGAGTGCATTGAGAGTTTTGAGGTAGTTTTACAGATTACAATGTTTAATAGCATGGTTACTTCGCTTATAGATGCCTATAGTAGTGCAATTGCACTGGAAGTTGTCTATATTTTCTTGATGGAAATAGTGTTGCCATTAGCCATCTCTTCCAATTTATTTATTATATTAAGAGAAGGCTAAAAGGAGTCACCACATTTGCTCTCAAGGCCTAGAAATTATCATGTTAATCAGGGAAAAAGAGAGATCTATGCCAATGATTAGGTAGGGCCAGGTTATAACAGTGCTTATTAATTGATGTAGTTATATACAAATAAATCATATTTATGGAAATAGAAGCAAGAGTTGTACATTGAACACTTGTACTTTCAATTAAAACTTTAATTTGGCTCTGCAAATTGCAAAATTGTGCGGGAAATTTGTCCTGTTGCTTCTCTTGTTAAAGATGTTGTTGCCATTCTCAGCCTTTTGGCTTTTTTTTTGGTAATGTATACTTATTTCACGCTTCAGCGTTTTACCTCGCCATGATATTTGATGTAAATCATTTGATGTTGTTGCTCATTCAGCATTCTCCTTGCAATTTTTTGCAAAAAGATGGCCAAATGGCAAAATCCCTTCTGTAATTTTGTACGCTACAAGGTAAAGCATTTTATTTATTTTTGTTCTTATGTTGTCCTTGTGTTGTAAATGTGAGCTTTTGTTCATTCCACAACTTCTCTTCCAAGACAATTTCTCTTGGTTTCGTGCTCTTCATGGTACCAAATAAACTGGATTACATTGGTAAGAAAGTAAGAAAACTGATATTTTTCCATATAGGACATTGTAGTGGTGTAATGTAAAAATAGATTCTCTGCTTCAGACCCTTTTGCTTTTCAGTTTTCTTAAATTTATTTTGGTGAATCCTTGTTCTAGTCCCCAGTTGTTATCAGGTGATCTCATTGGGCTCTAATGAGCTTTTACTAAAGAGCTAATGATCTAGGAGATGTTTGGTTAAGAAGTCAAAAATTATGTTTTTGCTGTTTAACGGTACACATGATTATTTGCTGTGGTTAACGATTGTCAACTATCAAACCTTGTAGTCTCTCATCCCCACCACACAGCGCCAGTTTGGTCCTGTTGGAAGGGCATGCTGTTTGTTGTTGCTTTGTTTCTATTGGGAAATTACCCTCGGCCACAAATGTAGAAGATGCCATGAGCTTTAAGCTTTGGTCTCTGGAAGTCTGGACCCTAGAGTGGTGGATACATAGTAGTACGACCAGTTCAAACAGCTGTAGCCTAAAAAGTGGAGTTCTGAATTGGTTGAAGAAATTAATGTGGAACATCTTCATTACTGAAGACATTAAGTACCATGCTTAAAAATCCTGTACCTTGAAGCTTTAACAGAGAAACGGAAGGTATTTCTAGCTCCTTCAACTGGCTCACTTAAGTACAAGGAATTTATATAACTTATGTGTGTTTTACATTGATTTTGCATATTGTCCGTTTCATGATAAGAATTGTGCTTTTATTAACGTATGGTTCTGAAGTTTGTCTTCCTATCCTTCGATAGGTTCGCTTGGTTTGTATCTGTTGTGTGGCACAATTAAGGCCCAGCTTATTGGTGCTTAGATTTGGAAGTGAAGCACGCAACTAAACCAACTGAAGTGAGGTCCTCATTTATTCCATCTTTGACCCAGAAGTTTCAATGAGTCCTCTTCATGAAAATGACATAGGATCTCCAGTTCAGTCACCTTACTGGTTTTAGTACATATATTATGGAATACTGTAATGCTTGCAAGGAATCATCTGAATGTAAAAAACTTGAGATGGGCAAGAGATGTGAGAAAGATATATCATTTTATGACTCTGAACTAGAAGAAGGTGAGATCAGGGAGTGTAGGGCATTTGAGGGTCGAACTGTTAAAGTGAGGCAGTTGGCATTGCATGGAACATGTTGTGGGGAATACAGTCGAAGTTATTCGCCACATGTCAACAGTAGATCAAATAAAAGGCACAAACAGAAGGAGCATGACTATCATAGTTTTTCCGATTATCTGCAAGCCTTGAAAAATATTGAAAAAGTTAGCTCAAGAAGATTTAATAAACTATTGGCATGGCACAATGAAGACCGCAAGGAATTCAATGTTGTCTGCAGAAAACAGGAGTTTGAGTTCATCCAAGAGCATGTACGCTCTTATGAAGTCCATTACACGCGAGTTATACCAACAATAAAATGTTGCAGGATGAAGCTACCGAGGCTACTGCTCTCCATTTTGCACGAGACTTTTCACAAACATTTTCAATCCCAGCTGATAGAATTTGTGAAACGACAAATAAAAGATAGAGACAAGGAGAAGAGAGTAAGAAAGCGCTGGATATTTGAGGCTGAAGCTGGTTACCTTAAGAAAGATTTTGATATGATTCCCTTGTCATATTCTGGGCTTAAGATAGAGAAATTGAAATGCCCTTCAACTGACTATTTAAATGGTGATGTACAGCTCAATTACTTTAACATGGAATGTCTATCTACTGAGATTGAGGCTATTGCTTCTTCAAGTACAGAACCAGGAGAGAACCGTGCATTAAAGAGAGGAGATACTTCTGAGCCTATTCTAGAGAACTCAGAATTGCTGCTTGAAATCAATGGATCTACAGAGGATGGGGTTTCAGTTGGTGCAGCTGAAGAAGTTTTCACCAATGAAAGGTCTTCCCAGTCCACCTGTGAGCCTACCACAATGGTATCTGGTCAAAATAATGGGACACAAGTTGACTTCCCAGTAGCGGCACAGAGTGATGTGGGAGACACAGAGTTATCCTATTCCTCTCAATCTCACATTGGAGCACCATTAGCACATGCTAATGTAGTGGCTGCTGATTCGGGAAATGCTAACCTACTTTCTATAGCAAAGGGAAGGTGTCCAAGTTCAAGCTATGATGTTTCACAAGGTTCCTGCTCTGGGTCCCAGAGAAAACTCCCACTTGAGTCTGCCTCGAGCCTGTGCAAAACTCCATTGCTTCACAAGGTTAATCTAATTCTAGTTTTATTGAATCGTTTTAACAAATAAATTTAATGATTTTGTTGGGGCCTCTTTCAAACTTAATACCCATGACACTTCATAATCTGAAATCCTTTCACATTGATTATCTGCAGGAAGCTACATCTACAAATCACCAGATATCCTCAGACACTATTTCTCCGAAAGAAGCCCCATGTGCAAATCACCAGATATCATTGGACACTATTTCTCCACAGGAAGCTCCAAATCACCAGATATCCTTGGACACTGTTTCGCCACAGGAAGCTCCATCTACAAGTATGCCTGCAACTAATGTGATTCAGATGGAACAATCTGAGGACATTAGTAGTGAGAAAGCGCCTGACGGTCAAGCTTCCTCCTTTGCCCAAGTTACTGAGCAGCCTAATGTGCACGCAAATACATCAACTTGCCAGGCTGTTACTCATCAACCACCTGATGGGAGTATTCATTCAGTTAGAACTGAGTTTATCAGTCCTCAGCCATCAAATATTGAGCCAGATTTAGTCAACCAGATTCTGACAGGCTCCAGCTTTGAGCAATGCCCTAATGAAGTTGGGTTTCAATCTGACCCAGTTGCTGTTGAGTTGAGTCGGTTAGAGATGTTACGTGTTCTTATGGCCAAGAGGCATGAAGAGAAGGTTCCTTTCTTGATCCCCTCTTTTTTTTTTCAATATCAAATAGCATGTGCACATTCCTTGCATCTTCTTAAAGTCTTGCTCGTCTAATCAGTGTCTTCTCATGAATTTGATCAGCGGCAACAAATTATTTTGGCACGTGAAATAGAGATGGCTGAAACTAAAAGGAAGTATGATCTGCTGATCTATAAATCGGAGATGGAAACATTACAGAGAAAGAAAGAACTTAAAATACTTTCTGACAAAGTCTATAAACAACAAATATTGGCTGAGGGATTCCAGGCTATGTTTGTTTCACACAGACCAAGAGGTACATATGTTTAATGCACTGTAAGATTAATTGGTAATTTGATATAGTAAATAGCTTGCTATAATTGCCTGCTAACATGTCTATTTGAATTTGTACACATCTCTACTGCCATCCTTTAAAAGCTGGCCATGTCATCTTTTGGAACTGGTCAACAAAAAGACTTTCTTAAAAAGAAATTTGCACATTTTTATTTTCGCACTGTGTTTATCCATAGAATTGTTTGACATAGTATCCTGATGCAACAAATATCTCACACTATCTCCATTAACCAGCAGTACTAAGAAAGTACAATAATACCAAGATGTTACTGTAAAAGTATTTTTTAACATTCTGCACTTATAATGTTACTCCACAAAGATGTAAAGAATTTGGAGGTTGCAAATAATATTAATGTAAGATTATTGTGTTTTCTCACAGTAGATGGAGTTTCCAGTCTTGCAGTTGTAGTGAGCAACATTTTCCTTTTAGACCTAGTTACTTATTTTGGAGCTGGAGCTATAATATACATTTTAGTTATACAAGTAAACATTCCTTTATTAACTGAAGTGAGGATTAGGCTTATTTCTCACGAGACTATCTATTTGTAAGTTGTGTTCGTTGTCGTCCTATGGAATTTCCATAGACTAATGTTTTGCTACTACCTTGTTCAATAGCATATCAATCCAACCTGTTTCCTGTGAACTCATTTTTTATGTGTTAATGCTGTGTATGTATCAGGTGCAGCCAAGAGAAGCATGGCAGAGCCTAATCGATCATCAGGCCAGCAGGCCGTGCAGCTTCCTGCATCCGTTTCAGCCCCGGCATCAGCAGTCATGTGGCAGCAATCGCAACAAGATGCACAGTCATCCATGGGCAGTTCACCCCGACACCCTTTTTTGACAATAAATCACTCTACCATGGACTCTCTGGGCAGATCTGCTACTCCCTTGGTGCACAGTCGAAGTGCTAGCATGGGCACTGCAATTGTGTACCATGCACCTGAACCCCATCTTCATTCTGTTGTTAATCCATTGCCAGCATCTGGTCTCCATCTTGGGATCGCGAGCTGGGAACAGTAGCTGCAGCTTGATTCTTCTTGGAAGCTTTCATGCATGCAACCTATAAGGCTACCTTTGGAGTCAACGGCATGTGTTATAGGAGGCTTTTAACTTCTGAGCAGTGGGCGGATCTAGGATTTCATCATGGGGGTACGAATGAAAATGATATAGTTCACCAATATGGATATGACATAATTAGATCACTAAACGATGATAAAATAGTTACGATTATATATAGATGGAACAAGTTACATGTTTTCAACTTTCTATAATTCTAATATAAATTTCCATCTAAAGCTTCACACGTTGTTCCGTCATGGCTTGAAAGCGTTTAATGATATCTTTATTGTTTACACGTTGAAAAAAGTTACACTCAATAAATGTGACCAAACAATCATTTAAGTATTAATCATTCATTTTATTCCGAAGCTTGATCTTTACATAGTTTATTGCTGAAAATACTCTTTTAACACTTGCAGTAGCAACAGGGAGGATGAGGACCAATTTCAGCAATAAATAAACAAGTTTAAAGCGATCGTGCTTCTTTGTCTTAACTAGTTTGATAGAGAGCTCATTAAGATTCTTCACTTGTTGAAACCTTGTATTATTACGCACATCAACAATAAACATATTAAGTTGCGAAGATAGTTGGACCAAATCTATACTTGTAAAATCTTAAGGATAAAATTTTGCAAGTTTAATAAGTTTATCTTTGTCAAAAGAAACAAATGAATTAGCTGGATTCAGAGCAACCATGTAAACAAGAAGCTCTATTAACTTCATCAAACCTGCCCCAGTAAGGAGAAAATAAATTATTATAAACGGATAAAACAAAAAAAGATGAACAATAATAAAATAATAAGCAAGGTAATTATCAAACCTGCTATTGAGCTCTTGGATTATACATCAACAAATACGTGCTGTACAGTTTGTAACTGGGCTGCTGTTAGGCCTAGAAAGTAACGAATTTAGAGTGTTGGGGCTGTTGTATGGGCTAAGCAGGCTAGCAATTGTATTTAGCTATGTATTATACATATACCAGGTATTAAAGAGTATATGTACTTGTTTTTTTTTTCAGAAAATTTGGGGGGACAGCTGTACCCCCATGCCCCTACTGATCCGCCCCTGCTTCTGAGTTTGGGTTATGAGAAATAGATCTGACGTAGGAGAAGCCGTTCAGGCTGTATGCTTCTCTAGTTGGCAGATTAACAAGATTAACCTAAATATGTATGTTTCGCTGAGACTGGAGCTGTCACAGATTAATCTGCATCCTTGGAGTGCAGTAGCAACAGTTTGACTGAGACTGGAGCTGTCACAGGTAGCAGACATGTGGTACACCTAAAATCCTGATACCAGCCTGCATCTGAAATGCTTGGCCGCCCTTTTGTCGTCTTTGGTCCTGAGCCTGCATGATTTCTTCCTACGTTGGTCCAGCACATAATGCATTTGCACCATCGAACCCATGTCAGTTTAAGGGTGCGTTCACATCTAGCCAGAGGAAAAAAAAACTCCTTGTATTCTGTGAATACGTTTCTTAAATTACTAAATAGTGTATTTTTTTTAAAATTTTCTATCTAAAAGTTGTTTTAAAAAATCATATTAATTTATTTTTTAAGTTTAAAATAATTAATACTTAATTAATTATGCTATAATGGCTTATCTTGTTTTGCGTGATTTTTTTCTCTTTACGCTCACATTCAAACTATGCCTGAGGGATAGTTGGAAGGTAAGAAAAGAGGAAAAAAAAGATCATATAAAATAAGGTGAGTTATTTGTGTATGACTAATTGAGTATTAATTATTTTAAACTTGAAAAATAGATTAATATAATTTTTTAAAATAACTTTATATAATATGCCGTTTAACAGTTTGAAAAATATGTTCATGAAAAACAACTGTATTCTCTCCATTCTTCGCTATCTAACGGTCCCTAAGTTGTTAATGCAGAAACTCATGAGGCCCTGACACATTCCAATGCCCTTTGTTTTGTTTTCATCGGTGTGTGTGTGAATCATAGGTGCCAGACCCGTCCATTGGTACGTAAAGAAGTGGGGGATCGCAGAGAGCCTCTAATAATTAGGGGCTCCAATATTTTTATATTTTAATCCAAGTTAATGCATTCTAATATATTTTGGGATCTCTGATTTTATTTACTTCTAAATTTTTCGCCTCGATAAGTGTTATATGATAATCATGTAAACCTTAAAGAAATATAGTTAATAACGATGATGTGAATAGAATACGTGCTCTAGACATTAAAGACTTTTTTTTGCTTACTGCATTAGGACAATAATTTTTCCTACCTAGGTAGAACGCCATTATCATTGATGCAGTTTACTCTTTTATTTATTTATATTTTGTAAATATAAGGTCTTATTTTTCACACCGGGGCCTTAAATTCTTTGTAGCTTGAACTTCTTTAAAGTTTGGCGCTCATAAATATTATACATTAGCAAGGCCAATGATTTCATATAACCTTCTATCTATCTGGGTGTGTGCTAAGAGGACCTGAGTACGCACCCATCAAATATACGTGTGGTGGGTGTAGATGGTGAATTGTGTGTGGCTTTTGTGTAATCGAAAAGAAAATGATCATGCTCAAATTTTGTTGCTCCTTTAGAATATGCCGATCCTATTGTTTGCTCTTTAGCTTATATAATTCGTTGTCAAAATTTAAATATTAAAACTTAATTTTGAAGTTGATTTTAGGGTTTTTTATTATAGTTTATTTTATAGTATTTGCTTTTAAATCGCTAAGGACATAAATATAAAAATTTTACTTATAAATTATTTTTTAAGTGGCTGATAAGCATTACGGCTTATAATTAATTGCTGACAGTACGATTGGACTGTATATGTTTTAGGGCCTGCTTGGAAAAAGGGTTTTTAAGACAAATAACAGGGTAAAATACATGTCCAAAAACTTTTACTCTGTAAACCTAAAAACTGTGCTTGGATGGCCCGTTAAGCCACTAATTTTACACCTGGTTTGACCCATTACACGGGAAAAAAAAAATCGCCAAGCGTGGCCACAAATTTTTTTACGACAAATGTCGGGCTCCTCCTCCTCGGCTTCTTCATCCACGCCGCTCTCTAATTCGCTCGGTCCCATGCGCCACCGCACGCGAATCTTCACCTTGTTTCCTCTCTACTCCTGGATTCAGTCCATGCCGCTAGCCTTCTCTTATGCTCGCGCGGCGTAGCTTGCTTTCTCATCAGATCGCTTAGCGTCGCCGGCGTTGTCCCGGGCTCGATCTGCGTCGTCGGCATCATCCCATCCTCGATCCACGTCCTTAGCATCATCCCAGCCTTGATTCATCGCCAGCCGTGTTTTTCTTCGTGCCACTGGTAATCCTGCCGGCCTCAATCATCTATCTATCCGATTCGTTGATGCCTTTTTGAAAGCGCCACCAGCAGGCATCAGCCATGGCTTGCAGCAGTTTCAACATTTGATAAATCAGATGCGAATAGGTCACCTTGCTATGGGTTTGCTGTGTTTAAGTAAACAATATTATCAGTTTTTTGGCGATTGGTTATTGATTGATCGGTATTTTTCCCTAGCTCTGATGTGATGTTTCTGTCTGTAATTTAATTGGAATCAGAATCAGCCATGCACTTTGTTAATTTCCCAGCTTTCCCTGATCAATACTTCATCTCCCAAACGGCCAGGCATGCAAGCGATTTTTTTCACTGGTAATTTGGGTAACCGAAAATTACAGTGTATTTTCGATGCAAGGGGAAAAATTATGTAGTGCTCCCAAGCAGGCCCTTAATCCTTTTCCGTTTAGTGGCTCAACGAAGTCCTGCTGTTCACTGACAATACTAAGGCTTAGCCCTATACGCATCAACCGGATGATTCTATCTGCTGAATGGAATAGCAGGTCGAGACAAAGGTACGATTCAGGTTCCGGCAGGGTGTAAAACTAGGGAAAGAAAACAAGGGATAAAGAAGGGCATGTAAAATAAGACAAGCCATTAATATATGGTTAATTAAGTTTTAATTATTATAAACTTGAAAAATAGATTTATTTGATTTTTTAGAGTAACTTTTATATAGAAAATTTTTAAAAAATATATCGTTTACAGTTTGGAAAACGTGCTCATGAAAAAAAGAGGTTTTTACTCTCTCGTTACATCTTCCAACTGTGCCTTAGCCTACTAGGTAGTAGATAGCCGAAGTCAAGCCGGACTAGGAATTTTTTTATTTTTATATTTATTTAATAAAATATTTATAAAACTATATTTTTATTTTAAAAATTTACAGAAATATACTCCCACCGCCCTCTGGGAATGCGATTTTTATGAAATCGCCCTTCCAGAGGGCGATTTGATGACGTGGCTAACGGCCGTTGGCCGGGCGGCCTACGGCCGTCAGCCATTTGCAAGCGGCCTCCCCGGCCACCGAAAAACCGCCCTCTGAAAGGGCGGCAAGGGGGCCGCCTGTAAAAATCTGGCCCTGCCTGCAAATGGCCGACCACAGGCCGGCTTATTTTGCAGGCGGCCCCTTGCTGCCCTCTGGAAGGGCAGTTTTTAGCAGCCCCAGTATAAAACCCTCTCCTAGACTCCAAGAATGTCATATAATTCACTGAAATCACAGAAAAAAGAAGAGAGCTGAGAGCGAACCTGAACGAAAGCGCCGAAGCCCTGCCGGTTTACGGATTCGTCTGCAGGTAATATTTAATGTCTCTTTGCAATTTCTATTTATATTCATCAAATAATATAGTATGTATAGTACTAGACCAAGTTTTTCACAGATGAATAAATGTTATGTTTGTTTCACAGAGTATAGATCTATTGTAGTTGAGCATAATGGCTAAGGACATTGATAAAGCGCATAAGAGAAGTTAGTTTTTTTTACTATATGAGTAGCACTAGTTTGAGAAACGCTCGGGAGATGAAAATGTGGACGATGAAATTTTATTTTTTGTAGTCATGTGTAGTATACCCTAGGTAAGTAGTTGTATAAGATATTTTTGACCTAGTGAGTTATAACTTGCGTTTATTTGGTTATAATGTAGGTTGCTATGGATGGATCCGGTATGTCCATTCATCTACGACCTCCGATTGACGAGCCTCCGCCGATGTGTTGGTGCGGAGATAATTGTAAAGTTGCAATAAGTGAGGAGGATTACACATACCGGCAAAGGTATTGGATGTGTGCAAATTACGCCTACTCCCCGGAGAAGCCGAAACCACAAGGGAAGAAGGGGAAGGCGAAGAAACCAGTGGAGGTAATATGAATTATTTTGTACTACGAAATATTTGAATCTTTGAACTAACAAATTTGTATATGTCAAGGCACCGAAGCCTCCTCCGCCTCTGTGCGACTTTGTGCAGTGGATAGATACGGAGATCCGTCCACTGGACGCACGGTATCTTCTCATGTCGAAGGAATGGCACAGGGACCACCTTGAACGTCTTTGGGTGGCAGAAGAAAAGTGGGAGGCTAGCAGAAATGGAAGGAGGAGAAGGAGCGGCAGGAGAAGGAAGCTCGTGAGACAGATAGGGAGAGGAAGCGGGAAAGGACACGGCGTGCAAAGGAAGCTGGGCCGAAGGCGGCGAGGAAGGGGAAGTACCCACGCTGCACACAGTAGTTGCATCTCTAGTTGGTTATCTATTTAAAATTCCCTAAGGCATGTAATAACGATAACTAGAAACGTTTCATGTGCCGTTTGTACTCTTTGGATGGATAATTTCATTATGTTTGTAAGCAATTAACGTGTGTTCGGTTGTCACCGCTTGAAATGGACTTTCACCGTGAAATTGAAACTCGAAAATTCATATTTTTGATCAGTTTCGTCACAAATATAGATCGTGAGGAGCACATCGTTTGATTGACGAGCGTAAATGAAGTAAAGGGGTTTCTTCAATATACGTAGAATTAATAAAACATGATATACAACAGACAAACTATCACTGATACAACGTACTATGGGCCCTGACCGTAACCTCTAGCTCTCTTTGTCTTCCTACCCTGCGCTCGCACCTGCCCCTAGGAGTACGTCAGCCGGTCTGGTGGTACGGCACGGCCAGCGCGGGTCGTCTGCACGGGTGTGGCAGCTGGTGGGTCCTGTGTCTGTGGTGGCGGAGCTCCTTCGAGCTGCGAGGCTGCTAGTATCTCCTGGATCTCCTCGCCCAAGTCCTCCAAGTCGTCCCCCTCGAAAGGATCCGGTGCCCAACCGCTGCCACGTGCGCCGTGCGTGGAGGAGCCAGTGCCAGCAAACATCTCCGGCGCTGTAGAGTAGAACCCTGTACATCAAAATATTGATAACGCAAACCAAAATTTTGCAAGGCAAAAATAAACGTTGATATAACCTGAAGGACCTCCTATGGTGGCTCGGGGAGCACTTGTCATGCCCAGCTGCGCGTGTGGTCGTGTGTGGTATACTCCATGCGTCGACGTGCTAGCTCCAGAGGGACGTAGGTACGGTGTAGCGAAAGCTGTAGGGAAACATATTGATGTACAACGGTACATGTCGTAGAAGAAAACATGTTATGAACCGATGGTTAGTCGAATTTACCTTTGGAGGGGCCAGATGGTTGACTGGAACCCTGCGGTCGCACTTCTGCTCCTGCTCATGTTCCTGCTGGCCGTGGCTGTTGCTGCTGTACAACTACGGGAGGTACCGTATCGATCGCACGACAAGTGAGCGCACGAATCACTGTGAGCATCGCCTGACGAATCCTCCCGAAGGTCGTCCTCTGCTCATTGGCATTCAGCATGATTCCACTGTCCAACCGTCCGAACGCCGCGTTTACATCAGCCTAAACCTGTCGCGCTGCGTCGGGCTATTTCAAATGTGACATGAACATGTGTTAGAACCGTGGACACGTACAAAGGGAATAGCAAAGTGCAAAGATAATATGATGTACCGCGCGGAAGTAGTCTTGGTCATGGTGTCTAGGATACGTGTCCGTCGTAGCGACGACGTGTGGCTGTGAATCATCTGGGGTGAACGTTACACGTGTGCGGGTGTGGGCCTGGTACCATGTGAGGTAATCTAGGTAGGTCTCCGCAGTGTGTGGATGTATCTCGTCGATCACCTCCTCCGTCGCCAACAACCAGTCCTCCACGTACTTCTGCAGTAGAGGATACCACTGAACGCCGGCTGCCTGTCCTCTACGATTATATCTATTTGCAGAGAGTGCATTAGACTACATTAAATAGTTGTAGTACTAAACAAAGATCGTAGTTGTACTAACCGGTGCACATCGCGCGGCACAACGATCTCCACGGGCACAGGGAAGTGCTGACTTAGTCCGAACTGTCACATCACGCCTTGCGGACAGTGGGGCTCGACGAAGATGTCGAACACCAACAGCACTGTCGTCATCCAGTACGCCTGGTCGCGCGTGCAAAGAGTAGAGAGTCCGAGCAGTGCACGGGCCACGATGGCCTGCGGACTATACGGCTCCCAGACGACGTCGCTGGGCAGCAGGCGGTCGAACTCCATAACAAATTCGAAGTACGCCCTCCTAACCTACCTGTGGGCGTAACGACGCTGCAAAATAGGAAAAGCTTACACATCAGTGTTTGCGCATAAGTGCTAAACATAGAATTTCACATTTTGTACCTCACGGCGACACCATACAGTGCCCATAGTCGGACGGTCCTCGGGCCACTGCCCGTACAAGCCTCCAGGGCCGCCCTCGTAGGAAGAGTGCTGAATCAGAGGACGGTCTATCGCGAACCGCTCGGCCGCCCATAGCTGCAGAAGGAGGGGGCAACCGGCGATAATCGCACCTGGATCGGTCTTTGTGCACGCGTCATAAAGAGCACGGTACGTCGCTGCTAGCACAGCAGATCCCCAACTCCACTGCGATACGCGGCCATCCTCGCCGTCGGCGATCGTACGAGCGTAGTGGATCAGTCCCTTGTCCACCGCGTGCCCGTGAGTGCTGGTGAACATCACCCACCCGAACAGCCACAACAGGTACGCCTCCATGCTCCGCCATACCGAGTAGTCGTCGGCTTCATCGTCTAGCTTATCAGGCTGTAAAGGAAGATTATAGTCAGCAGCTCTGTTGCTTTGTAGATCAGATGATTGTGAATGAAAGGAATCCGCGACTTACGGTGAACTGTAGCAGCCAAGCCTGCGAGGGGCCGTTCGTGGTGTAAGGCGGTAGCGAACCCGGGGGTCCAAGTTCAGGTCAACGATGCACGGGCTCGAACCGAGCAGTGATGTCCTGCGACCAACCGTGCGCCCCGTCGATCGGACCGACTGCGTCTCCTGCGAGGGAAAGTCCTAGCAAGTACGATACGTCCTGGAGTGTCGGAGTCATCTCGCCGCACGGTAGGTGGAACGTGTGGGTCTCCGGTCTCCAGCGATTCACCAGTGCTGCCAGAAGTGACCAGTCAGCGTCCCATCGCTTGGCGGGGTCTCTCTCGTCTGGTGCGGGCTCAACTAGCCTACAGCGGAAGAAGTCCAGCCTCACACAACCTGCATAATATAGCACTGTAATCAATATTGGGGAACATAGATATGCACAAACGATGTGAATGAATATTCGTAAAGCTCTTACCTCTCACAGAACCGAGGGTCTATCCGCAGGAGGTGACGTGAAGGCCGTGGCCGGAAGGTGACTAGGTGGGCACTCTCCACGGCTGACAGGTAAGACCGGTGGGACTGGTCGAGACCTCGGTCCAACAGCTCCGGTGTATGGTACGCCATACCTGCATGCAAATAGAGAGTTAGCGTTAATTATTGTTAAAGTTTATAGCATTGTTACATGATAATAAAAAACAATAGTACGATACATATCCTTCTATAACAAAGAACTAGTATAGACTTACATTATACCGTAGCGCCACCAATTGTTCGAGAACGCCTAAGACGGGGTCGTCTTGAAGTTGTGCCTTTACCCGTAGGACGACTGCCATCAGCGGCTGAACCCGACGGTCCAGCTTCCGTCGCACTTCAACCGGTTGCATCCTTTGGACATTTCTTATATGTGTGACCTGTTTGGTCACACTTTGAACAACGTTTATGCCTTCCATTGGTTTCTGACTCATCCATGTCATTACGGATGCATCTTGTCTTGCGGCGACCTGCTTTATCCCTCAATTTTGTTGGGTCAGGAATATACATAGCTTGAGGATGCTCCATAGTAAATGTACCCGCAATACTGAAACCGTATATCTCTCCGCTCCATGTATTATAGATTGCTTCTTTCCTGAAATAAGGTGAGACAAAATAGCGTGCTTCTATCCCGCACTCACCGCTCGCGGCAATAAAGTAAGAGCATAGCTTGTGGAGCAGAGTAGGTTTTCAGCACGAGCACTTGCAGGACCCGTCTTCCTTCAGCACACACTCCTGCACAACTCTTTTGCGGTAGATTCCGCGCATGCCCTTGTCGACACACAATATTTCAAATCTGTGTTCTTGTGTGCCTTGAGGTAGAGCACGATGTTTTCGAGCCTTTTTACTTTTATCTTGCAGATACTTCGTCAGTAGTGTGCCAAAGAAAATATTATTGTCTGTCATTGAGGGCCCAGCTGCTTTGAACCAATCTCTGAAGTACTTGTATGTGCCATGCAAGATAAATTCAACTATGCCAACAAGTGGGAGCCCTCGAACACCACGTATCACCCAGTTATAAACCTCTGCCAAATTTGTGGTCATTATGCCAAACCGAGAACCATCCTTGTCATACAACAATGCCCATTTCTCCTTTGACTCATTCTCAATCCAATCTGAAAATTTTCTAACTGAGGATGCAGACCTTCTTCTCATATGTGGTCCGTCACTTGATAGAGGTCCAAGAGCTTGTGGAGCCTCATCCCCTCCAATGGTAGCCCTCCTGGACTGCTCATCTGTTAGTTTAGAGGTCAGCTCATCTAACCTCCTCCAAAGCTCATTGAATTTCTTCTCTTGATTCTGGGCGCAAAGTCTCTTGAAAAGATCCATAAGGTGCTTATTCTTAAATTGTCTGTAGAAATTAGCACCCATATGATGTATGCACCATCTGCTTTGGACATCAGACCACCTTGGTGGGTATCCCTTCTCAACACATCCATATCTCAATTCCTCAATTGCACGCAGCAAACCGGCGTGACGGTCATGTATAAGGCATACGCCTGGTCTCATCCGTACAACTGCAGACTTAACCCTTTCTAGAAACCAATACCAGCTATCAGTGTTCTCACTCTCAATAAAAGCAAAAGCCACGGGTAGAACTTGGTTGTTTCCATCAACTTCAATTACTGTTAAGATCTGCCCTCTGTACTTTCCGGTCAGAAATGTCCCATCGATGCAGAGGATGGGACGACAATGGACAAATGCCTAAATGCAAGCATCTAATGCAAAGAATACTCGTTGCAACACACTTTTATTACCATGGTGAATTGATGAAAAGGCTTTTACGTCATAGCACGTCTTCGGATTTCTCTGAAAAATACAGCCTAACAGACGAGGCAAATTATCATAGGATGCTTCAAATGTGCCAAATCTCATCTCTACAACCTTCTGTTTTGCCCTCCAAGCCTTACCATAGCTAATTGTGTATTTGAATTTCTCTTCAATATGTCTGACAATTAACCTTGGTTCGTACCCCAGATTATTGACAATATGGGAGTACATCTCTGTTGCAACAAATGCAGATGTCATGTTTCTGTGATATTTTTCAACACCGAGTAAATAACATGAATGCTCAGTCATGATTGAAACATGCCAATAATCTTTCCATTTACCCTTGAATGCGTGCACCCGCCATGGACACCCATCCTTCATGCACTTCACTTCATAGACCGATTTGCTTGACTTCATGACCGAGAACTCCCTCTGAAGTGACACCGCCCATGCAAAGTTATTGCGCTGAGCTCGTGGTTCAGTCGAAACCCTCGCATCAGCCAGTTGTACACTGACCCAAAACTTCTCTCAGCTGGTCTATCAATCCCCTTAGCCGTTGAACTAAAATCCGACAGATCTACCTCTTCTGGACCATATCTAACATTCTCTTGCCCGTGAAATAACTGAAATATCACCTTATTTGACATTTCTATTGATGAAAAAATATAGTTAAATTAGGTACCAATATCTCCTCACATCTCTACAAAAATTAAATCATCTAACAGATTAACTAAAAACCTACAGATCTACGAGTAACAACTTATTTTCATATACTACTATACACATAACCAGTATAATACTACATCAATTTATGCATAGAAATAGAAATTACAAAGGGATAATAGATTTTACCTGCAGACGAATCAGCAAACCGACAGAGCTTCGCTGCTTCCGTTCAGGGTCGCTCTCAGCTCTCTCTTCTTTTTTTCTGTGATTTCAGTGAATTTTATAACATTTTTGGAGTCTGGGTGGGGGTTTTATATCGGGGCTTCTAAAAACCGCCCTTCCAGAGGGCGGCAAGGGGGCCGCCTGCAAAATAGCTGGCCCATGGGTCGGCCATTTGCCCCGGCCGGCCGTTTTACAGGAGGCCCCCTTGCCGCCCTCTCAGAGGGCGGTTTTTGGGCGGCCGGGGGGCTGCCTGCAAATGGCTGACGGCCGTAGGCCGCCCGGCCAACAGCCGTCAGCCACAGGGCGATTTCATAAAAATCGCCCTTCTAGAGGGCGGTGGGAGTATATTTCTATAAATTTTTGAAATGAAAATATAGTTTTATAAATATTTTATTAAATAAATATAAAAATAAAAAAAATTCGCCGGACTAGTCATCTCCTTCTTGGGTCAAAAACTGAGCTGGGCCAAAGACAAAGGCCGAACACCAAGCAGGCCGTGCAAGCATGGTGCTCCAGGAGATTAAAGTAAGGTCAAATGCTCTGGTGTTTTCGGATTTCGATCATGAAGGCCGGGATTCAAACAGTGATGCTCATATGTTAGCTAGGAGTGTATGTTCTTTGGCCTCGGCCTTCCAGGCAGATATATCTCACTGCTCAAGCCTCCAGAATTGTGTTTTGTTGCGACGAATAGCTTAGCCAGTTAGGTTTCTTGTTGTGGAATCTGCTTATTCATGTTCAAATCCCAAACTAGCACGGATGCTCGAATTTACAGGTATTTATTCTTTTAGCGGGACACGACGTGTTCGTTGACAGTGAGACACCTATGGACTTCATCAATCTCAAATTATACCGGCCGGTCCCTTAGAGGTGCTTATAAGGGTAGGATGTGCGTTCATAGGGTAAATGCCTGCATTTGTATTATCTTTCAGAAAAAAAAGGAATTGCGTTTTGTTTCCCTGAAGTCCTGGTTTCCTCTAAGAGTAAGAAAGAGAAATTTTACTTCAAAAGAGAGTAGACCAAAACACCCTCCATTAATATCTAAAAGATTGTTTTACCATGATCTCTACTCTGGTAGTACGATCAATTGTAGTACGATCAATTGTTTTACGATAGTCTCTACTGGTAGTACGTCAATCTATACTGTTCATATTTTCTATTTAAAACATGTAAACCAATTTGGAAGGCAATACATATATTTTGATTTGCAGGGATAGCTATTATATTATTAAGACAACATTGAAAAGAGGCATCATGTTCGCTCTAGAGATTAGAATTTCCCACATTAATTAGAAAAAAAAAAGAGTTCAAATAGGATACAATTTAGAAATAACTGAAATTCAAAATAAAAAAAATAAGTAATATTGAAATAACAGTCCATCTAAAACACAAAACGAGATTAATTAAAATTCAGAATAAAAAATAAAATAAATTCTGAAATTGTATTTCAACACGAATTCCAAATAAACTTAAAAAATCATTAAAACTCAAAATAAAAATATAATAAAACTCGTTGTGGATGCTAGAAATTTTCACATTAATTGCAGAAAAAAAGGAAGAGTTTAATTAGGAAAACAATTTAGAAATAACTGAAATTCGGAATAAAAAATAAGAAATATTGAAAGAAGAGTCCATCTAGAACACAACACGAGATAAATTAAAATTTTAAATAAAACATAAAATAAATTTCAAAACTGGATTTTCAATACGATTCCAAATAAACTTCAAAAGATCATTAAAATTCAAAAAAAAATATAATAAAAATATTAAATAAGTAAAGACTATATACCAAGAAGAGTCCATAGCAAAATAATATAAATATCCAAAAGTAAGATTAATTAAAATTCATAATAAAAAATAAAATAAATTCCAAAATTGGATTTCAATACTAATTCCAAATAAACTTTAAAAAATCATGAAATTTTGGGATAAAAATATAATAAAAAATAAATAACTAAAGATGACAACCCAAGAAGAGTCCATAGAAAATACAATCTTCAAATATCCAAAAGTAAGATTTTAAAAAATTATAACAATAATACATATAAAATAACATTGAAGGGAAAAAAGAAAAAATAGAGTGCATAAGTAAATACAATTTATAAATAACTAAAATTCAGAATAAAAATTAAGAAATATTGAGAGAAGTGTCCATCTAAAACACGACACGAAATTAACTATAATTTAGAATAAAAAAATCTATCTATCTATCTATTATATTATTAATACAACCTTGAAAGGGGCACAACTTTTGCTTTGGAGCCTATAAATTACCACATTAATATTAGAAAAAAACAAAATCTACACCGCTAGATCATGGTGGACCTATATCGTTGAGATCTAATTAAATTTATGAACAAATTTGACTAGGTGTCTTTGTCAGAGGAGGAAACTCCAACCGCGGGGAGTCTGGGGACCCCCCTTTGAGGTTCGGCCAGGGGAGTTGTTCACAGGACGACTGCGGCATCGGGACGATGGCACGTAAGGGAGGCAGGAGAAGTAGATAGGTTCGGGCCGCGCGGAGGCGTAATACCCTACTCCTGTGTGTATCTGCTATGTGGGAGATGAATATGGTTTGCTCTTACAAGGAGTTCTTGAGGGGTGCTCAAGAAGCTAGCCCTCGCTTGGGGACTGTAACGCCCAGAAATTCACACCGAAATTCTGAACATTATGTGTAATAAATCCCTGCCCAGGAAAGCCAGGGTACACAAACCAAGTTGCCATACAGAGTGTCTTACAAACAGAGTAAACTGTAAATTACATAAATGCAGCGGAAAAAGGTAAAACGGAGTCTATAAACATCTGGCCAAGCAGCCGATTCCATTCCCACAGGCACCTTGACGGCGGAGCCAGCCTATTCCTCAGGATGCTCTTCATCTGACGCGTCCTCCAACACTGGGGGGGGAAAATTGGAGCAAGGCTGAGTACCACCCACAGTACTCAACAAATCACACCCACAAATATGCATATGCACCGGGTACAAAGATGGGATAGGGTTTGTTTGCGGAAAAGCAGTTGCAAAAGGGAGTAGTTCGCAAACATTGAAAAGTTGATTTAATTAACAATATTAATTCACCACTGATTAATGTTACACCACGTTAAACAGGCCCAACCATTCCCAACTGATTGACGCTAAACCACGTCAACCAGTCTCCACTGATGAACGCTACACCACGTTCACCAGACACCTCCGGGTACCGTTACACCACGTTACCCGGACTCCACTGATTAACGCTACACCACGTTAACCAGTCACCACCGGACAACGTATCACGCTGACCAGCTTTTCCCGACCAACGCTAAACCACGTTGACCAGGCCGCGCTGATGGAAGTTACACCACGACCACCAGGCGAAACTGATGAGAGTTAAACCACACTCACCAGTCTCCACCGACTAGCGTTACACCACGCTAACCGGTCACCCCAGGTCAGCTCAACCACGCCGACCGGACACACACCTTCCACAAGACCAGTTTGATAAAACCAGATTAATTATCTAGGGTGAGACTAATCACGGTGAGTCTTGGCCAATGTGCCCATTACCGCGGGCGCGGCTATTCGAATAGTTTTACTCTGATCAGAGGTGTACAACTGTACCCACAAGACACAGCCCCCACACACGTTCCCGTGTGCCAGTACATCACCACGATGTCCCGTGCGAGGCTGTGACAGGACCGTTCACGCAACCCCTCCTAACCATCCACACCACGCTGAGGTTGCACCTGCGACAGGGCACGCCATATTGGCCAGGCTACCCCCCTTGCGCCACGGTGAATCCGGCAGCCGATCAACCCTACCGGGCCGACCCAACTCCATCACGCCCACCCTCTTCTTCGGTGCCTAGGGAGAGGGAGAAGAAACGCTTCAAGCCCAGCCGTTGCCCACGCTGGCTTGTGGCAAGTACGGGAAGTTGCCCAAGTGGTTCCCGCGAACCGGTCCTTAATTGCCATGGGTGTGACAAGCAAACCATACACCCACAGCCCACCATTTAGGTCAAAATTTTAGGAATTAACAACAACCTATCCATGATTCCATTTTTCCGACATTGAGTCGAACCATATAAAAAGACATTATTTAATACCAGGTGAGCTATGTTGCTAAGCATGGCTAAGCATCCTAGGGATCATATTCTACTCCATATTATTACCCAGGTGACAAGGATTTAGTTATCAAAACTAAGGCTGAAACCTAACATTGTATAGGCAATACCAATCCACATGAATTATTGAAATAATGCAGTTTATTTGCGTAAACAAAGCAATTTAATGAAAAATGGGTACGAATTGATCAAAGTATCAGTGCGACTTGCCTTGCTCCGGCTCAAGGTATTCGGCTACGATCTCGAAATACGCAGGAGAATTACCGGCGTCGGATTCTACAACAAACAGTTCATAAACAATTAAAAACAGTACATGGGGGTCAACAAACATGGGCTGAAAGTATTTTTAATGGATTCTTGGCATTTTTCTGGATTTAATGAAATTTGAATGGGCTTAATCAGAGTTCGCATGAAATAGTTATGATTTATTGAAGTTTACTGCTATTTTCAGAGTGAATATAATTAACCAGTGATTTAATGCGCATTAACCGATTAATGACGTCACCAGACTGGGAAGCCGGCGCCGACAGGCGGGCTCCACCAGCCAGTGGCGTGCGAGAGGCAGGCGCACGGCGGACCAAGTCCACCGCGGCCGAGAGCGGGCGCACCACGCGGGCGAGCGAGCGGGCGGCCCCGATCTGCCACCCGGCAGATCGGACGGCCCCGGGGAGCGGCGGCCGAAGCCAGCCGTCCCAAGCGGGAGGCGGCGGCGCGCACGCGACCCGATGGTCGACGACGGCGACCACCCGGCGCGGCGACGACCACACGGAGGGGCGGAAATGCACGGGAAAACGGAGGGGGTTCTCACCGGTGGCTCGCGACGGCGAGCGACGGCGCGAAGATGACAGTGGCAACGAAAAGGCGGCGGCGGCCTCGGGACGACGTCGGCGACGGAGCTCCGACGGCGGGGAACGGGCGAGAGGCGGCTGCCGAGGTGTCCTGGAGGATGAGGAGGACGGGAGAGGAGTTAGAGTGGAGAATGGAGACACGGCGCGGCAGGAAACATCGGCCGGAAAGGAGGCGGAAGGCCGATACTCACGTGCGCGGGGCGAGGCGGTCCGGCGAGCTTCGGCTTCCACGGAGTGGCGGCCGAGATGCGGCGCGCGCGGCGGAGGTGCAGGCGGTGGCGGAGTGGCCTGGCGGCGTCCGGAAGGCGGCGAGCGGTGGCCGGAGGCGGCGAAAAACGGTGGAGCTTGGATGCGCGGTGGCGACGGGGTTCTGGGGCACTGGAAAGCTCGGCGTGTGGGGGAAAAGATGGAGGAGAGGGTGGAGATGGTTTATAAACAGTCCGGCCGGGAGAGATCGAGGGCCGAACGGCTCCAATCGTGCACGGGAGAGTGGACGGCGGCGTGGGCATCGTGCGCGTGGTTCACGGAGAGAGGGGACGTGGACGCCGGAGAACTCGGGGGAGTGGGGCGGACCTCGGTCCGCGACCGTTTGAACGAGTGCGAGTGCGGGAGGATGAGAGGAGGACGGCGCCGGATCGGACTGCCCGGGGAGTTTCCCCTACCGCCCGATTCGGACGGAGGAGAACGATGATGCTGACAGGCGGGCCCGGGCCTGTCAGCGGAGGAGCGTGGGCGCGGGCGCGAGCACGAGAGAGCGCGGGGCGCGGGCAAAGGAGAGGGCACGGGCACAGGGTGCGGGGCGCGGGCAGGGCGAGGGCGCGAGCGCGCGGGCACGAGGGCGGGGCGCAAGGAGCGAGGGCGCGAGGAGCGAGGGCGCGGGCGGCACAGGAGCGGCCAGCGGCCCCGAGGGAGGAAAAAGAGAAAGGAAGAAAGAAAAAGATTTCCGGGACGATGTTAATTCCGATAAGCGTATTTGATTTATTAAAATAGTTCCGGCGCTCTGTAAATTCCACAAAAATAGTTAATGTATTTTGGCACAGAGAATACAAGAAAAATATTCCCGGCCACGACAATTTATTATCTTGCATTTTACACCATCAATTAATTTCTCTAGCCATTTTTAAAATTCCTTTTCTTAGGTATTTTTCCGGTAAGTTTCTGTTTGGGCTAAACTTTTTTCAAAGGGTGTGACAAGACTAAGTCTCTCTAGAAGCTGAAGCCCTCCAGAACCTCCCTCTGGGGAAAAAAAAAAAGACCGAGAGCCCCCTCGCTGTTGGCATGGATCCTTCTTTCATAGTCCAAGGGGAGTCCACAGTGCCTAGCTCACATGTGAGGAGAAAGCTTTTCTAGGTACGATATGTCTTGTCGCACACGTCCGCCTGCTGAGCCACGCCGGAGTTGGTTCGGCACGTCTAGTCGTCACGTTGCTCGGCTGCTACGGGCGGCTAAGTCGTGAAGATGTGACAGCGCAGCCACCCGCGCTGCCAGAGTGTGGAAAAACTGAAGCCCTCTTAGTCAAAAGTTCTCTGACCGCGTAGGGAGCGGGCTCATAGGGGGTCATCATGAGAGCCCACACATGCCCGAGCGGGTGACAGGCGCGCCGCGCCCCGCTCGCCTCGTCATTAATGCGGGTGGCTAGAGAGGCTGAGCCGCTCGAGTCAGGCTCGTGCCCAGGGCAGAGAGCTCATCGAGCCCTCCGCGCGCACAAGGCGCCGAGCCCTCGGGGACCGAAGCTGTGGGCCCCGGGACCGGGGGGGCGAGACCCGGGGCCGGGAAGTCCCAGCAATGTACCTCGGGGACGCGACCCGGGGCTGAGGAGGTGGGTCCCGGGAACCGGGGCGAGGCCCGGGCCCGGGAAGACTCGTAATGTGCCCTGGGGACGCGACCAGGGCGAGGAGGTGGGTCCCGGGACGCGGGAGAGGCCGGGCCCGGAAGTCCCCGTAATGTGCCCGGGACGCGACCCGGGCTGAAGCTGTGGGTCCCAGGACCGGGTGGGGCGAGTACCGCTGGCCCGGAATATACCAGCAATGTGCCCCGGGACGAGCCTGTGGCTCCCGGGACCGAGGGGCGGTTCCCGAGAATGTCCCTGGGAACTGGGGCCCGAGGCGGATGCGGGCGGTCGTCGCGACCACGCTTGGGGAGGTGCACCTGGGCCCGAGGCAGTGCTCGGGCCCCAGGTACTTGGCGGGAAAACGGCCATAGCCGGCCGTCACCGGTGCAGAATATGGGCCCCTGTTGACCGCCGAAAACGCCGGGGCCGTTCAGCGTCTTGGAGACACGCGAGGCCTGGGAGATTTGCTTCACTCCAGTGCAGGTCCTAAAATCTTGAGGTTCGTAGGCGTGCAGTCATTTGACCCTGTAATTGACAAGGAGATTAGAAAACATTAGATCAATGAGCCAATCGGCTGGAAGCCGATCTGGACTCGTCTCATCGGCCGATGGCCGATAATGAATTGTCGGCACTTATACACCGACTGGAAGCCGATGAGGCATGGAGCAGGTAGCGTAATAGTAAACAAATATCAACTAGCCGATGCCGAAGGGATATTCAAAATTGGCTACAAAACTAATAAATGAATATGCAAAATGCGTAAATAAATAGATTAAATAAACTCCAGCCGATTATGAAAATTACTAGTGTCGCCTCAAAGATGCTTCGACACACAGTGCCCGGGCCCTGCTCGTGCCCGCCGGCCCCACGGATCTTCACCCTGTCCGGCCAGTGTCGGGTCCTGCCTTGTGCTCGTGCCCGATCCTTACCTGATGTCGTACCCGGCCGGGTCCTTTTGCCTGTGTCTGCCGGTATGGCTTGCTGTCGTGGCGGGGTTCTCGCTCGGTCGTCGACCAGGTTAAGCAACGGATTTTTATAATGTCTTGTGAGAAATCGGCTGGATATGAAGCATATACTTATCGGCTAGCCACTTCCGCAAAAACATCGCGATAAAACCATCGGCTTATACAGAGTAAAGTTATTATCACAGCTAGTAGATGGACTCAAGACCGTTGCATAGCACAGACGATGTCAATACAAGACCTTCGATGGCCCGATAGATCTAATGCATCGTGATGAACTATACGATAACTTATCGGCTAACTATCCGAATAAAATGCTTGCACAGATATAACCTTGCAGGAATAACTTATGGAGGCAGTTTAATTAGGTCGGACCTAACCGATGCAGTCACAAACGTCGTAAAGTTACACCCAGTAAGCCGATACGCCATCTGGTGCACACGCCGTGATGTGATATACCTAAT